>JANAVB010003400.1:17446450-17496450 GCA_029216955.1 Iris pallida | reverse complement strand
ATCATACCTCAAGGTCCAAAAAGATATGGGTATCGCTCGCGCATCTCATCATCTCGCTCCCAGGTAGACTCTCGTGGAGAATGATGCCTCCATGCGACGCGAACCAAGGGTATCACCTAGTTTCTTCGTACCTTCTCCCGTCGATCCAGAATCTCCACTGGCTGCTCTGGATAACTGAGGGTAGGCCCTACCTCAATCTCCGAATGGTCGAGTACATGGCTAGGATCAGTCACATACCATCTCAACTGTAATACGTAGAATACGTTGTGGACACCCACTAGTACATGTGGTAAGTCCAGCCTATATGCTACGTCACCGACTCTCCCGCTGATCACGAAAGGTCCGATGAAGCGCGGGCTAAGCTTCCTACCTACACCAAAACGTATGGTGCCACGAGTCGAAGATATCCTCAGAAAAACCAGGTCTTCGACCTAAACACAAACAAGGTCTCAAGTTACAAAATAATCAACATGATCAAACAAAACACAAATAAACAACCTACTTCTAATCCTATCTCTAAGCTATACCTCAAACTCCAAAGGCCTCCGGTGGCTATCGTCCCAATGCTGATGTCTGTCCTGCGCCACCCGAAGTCTGTCCCTAATGAGCTTCACCTTCTCGGCTGCGTCAACAACCATCTCAGGTCCTAATAAAGCTCGCTCTCTAACATCATCCCAAGGTAAGGGTGTACGATATCTATGCCCGTACAGTGCCTCGAAGGGTGACATCTCAATGCTGGCCTGAAAACTTTTGTTGCAAGCAAACTCTACCAAGTACAGGTGATCCTCCCAGGATCCTCCGAAATCTAAGACGCACATCCACAGCATGTCCTCGAGCGCCTGAATAGTACTCTCTGACTGTCCGTCCGTCTGAGGGTGGCATGCAGTACTAAACTTGAGCTGAGTGCCCAAACTAGTCTGCAGACTCCACAAGAAATAGAAAGTAAAGCGACTATCCCGATCCGAGACGATGCTGACCGGAACTCCCTGAATCCTGACAATCTACCGTATATACATCTCTGCAAGCCTCTCAGTAGACGTACCCACTTTAAATGGCAAAAAGTGGGCTGATTTGGCCAACCAGTCTACGATGACCCAAATTGCGTCCTTTCCTCCTGGTGTACGTGGCAATCCAGAGACAAAATCTATCGTGATGTGCTCCCACTTCCACTCTAGAATAGGTAATGGCTGTAACAAACCTACTGGCCTCTGTCTCTCTGCCTTGACCTGCTAACAGACCAAACATCTGGCTACGAAGCGAGCTACCTCCCGCTTCATCCCATACCACCAGACGTGCTCTCTCATGTCCCTATACATCTTGTTGGCACCTGGATATATAGAGTACTACGATCGATGGGCCTCTTGTATGACCTGGTCCCTGAGCTCTCCACTGGGCACACACAGCCTGGAACCGTGCCTCAAAGCGCCAACCTCTATAAGAGTAAACTCATCATCCACCAGCCCTGCTCGAACCTGCTCTCGGATACACCGCAGAGCAACATCCTCGAACTGTGTCGACTTGATCCTCTCCATCAAGTCTGATTGAATCTGAAGGCCCCACTTCTGTATCTGAACTCCTGGCACAATCACCTCAATCCCCAGGCTCTCCAAATCTGCTAGCAAGTGACGATCCATAGTCAAACACATGGCTGTCGGTTACCTACTCAAGGCATCGACAACCACGTTAGCCTTCCCTGGGTGATACTGTAGTAAAATATCAAAGTCCTTCATCAACTCTAACCACCTGCGCTGCCTCATGTTGAGCTCCTTCTGTGTAAACACATACTTCAAGCTCTTATGATCTGTGAAGATCTTCACCCGCTCTCCGTATAATTATTGTTTCTACAACTTCAAAGCAAAGATCACTGCTGCCAACTCCAAGTCGTGGGTAGGATAGTTCTTCTTATGGGGACGTAACTGCCTAGAAACATAGGCAATCACCTTCCTAAGTTGCTGCAAGACACAACTAAAACCCTTCCCTGAGGCGTCACTGTAGATAGTGAACCCTCCTAATCCTGATGGCAATGTCAGAATCGGAGCTGTTGTCAGCCGCTTCTTCAACTCATCAAAAGTGACCTCACACTCCTCTGACCAGACAAACTCTACATCCTTTCGGGTCAGCCTAGTCAATGGCTCTGCAATCCGGGAGAAATCCTGTACGAACCTCCTGTAATAGCCTGCCAATCCCAAGAAGCTCATGATCTCTGCTACTGAACTCGGTGCCGACCAAGCCTCAACTGCCGTGATCTTCTTCGGGTCCACTGAGATCCTATCTCTAGTCACCACATGACCCAAGAAGTAACTATGTCCCGAAAGAACTCATACTTTGAGAGCTTGCCATAAAGCTCCTCCCTCTTGAGTATCTCTAGAACCACTCTCAAGTGCTCCTCATGCTCCTTCTCAGTCTTCGAGTACACAGGATATCATCGGTGAACACTACCACGAACTTTTCCAAGTACTGGTGGAACACCTTGTTCATCAAGTTCATGAATACCGCTGGGGCGTTGGTCAGCCTAAATGGCATAACCAAGAACTCAAACTGACCATACCGCATCCTGAATACGGTCTTCAGAATATCCTCCTTCTTCACCTTTACCTGATGATAACCTGACCTCAGATCAATCTTCAAGAAAACCCGAGCTCCGCTCAACTGATCAAAGAGATCATTAATCCGCGGCAGTGGGTATCTGTCCTTGATTGTGAGGTTGCTGAGTGTCCTATAATCGATACACATCCGTACCGACCCATCCTTCTTGGGTACAAAGAGTACCGGTGCACCCCAAGATGAAGAACTCGATCGGATCAAGCCCTTGTCCTGTAGCTCATCCACCTGCTTCTTTAATACCACTAACTCACTATTGTTCACTCGATAGACATGCTGAGAAATTGGTTCCATGCCGCAGACCAAGTCTATCAAGAACTCAACGTCTCTGTCCGGTAGAAGTCCTGGCAAATCCCCCGGAAAGACGTCTACGAACTCTGCAATCAAAGGATGTGGAACCGTCTGCTCCTCGACTGAAACTTTGCAGAAAAATTCGCTGCTCTGCTCTGCCTGTCATCGGGTGAACTAGAACTCTGGCTCTCCTGGCGCTCTGAACAGAACTCTACCCCCACGGTAATCTATGCTGGCGTGATGCCTGCTCAACCAATCCATACCTAATACAATATCATAGTTCGGTAGTAGAATTATGAGAAGACTCACCTCCAACTCCCGGCCTTCTAAAATAACACTCTGCCCTCTGTAAACATCATTCACGAGGATAATACCACCCCGGTCATGATCTTGCAGGTCCTAGGCAACGATTTAGATACAAGGTAGTGTCTAACAGCAAACGATACAGACACAAAACTGTAGGAAGCCCCGAAATCAAATAAGGCAAAAGCTGGAATGGAATCGAGAAGAACAGAACCTGCGATTAGCTCCCCAATAGCCTCTGCATCCTCGGCCGCCATGGCAAAAGCTCGCCCCTGCTGGCCTTCCCTGGCCTACTGCTGATGCTACACGTACCGCTGCTGCTGAGTCGGCAACGGTCCCTTCTGCTGTACTGCTGGGGCTCTGGCCCTCGCTCCCTGAGGTGCTCGTCCCAAAGACAGAGGGCACTCTCTCAACTGGTGCTCTGCCGAACCATAGAGTAGGCACCTCCCAAGCCTCTTCTTACAGTCATTCCACACATACCCTGGTTTCTTGTAGAAACCACAACTGGCGGGCTGCTGCCTGAGTGCCTGCGGCTGAACCCTCGGCTGTTACTGTACCTGCTGGAAAGGTGTATGGCCCTGCCCCTGGAACTGTCTATGTTGGTGTTGCTGCTGAAAGTACGGCCTCTTGGCCGGTCCTCCGCTACCACTGGCTCCCTGAGTGTCTCGTCCCCTCTTGAGCCTCAGTTCAAGATCATCCTCCGCTGCTGAGGCACACACCAGGATCTCCTCAAAATTAGTGCTGTAGGCACTCTTGGTGTAGGACTTCACCTCCTTGACTAGCCCCTTCCTGAAACTCCGGGCCTTTGTCACCTCAGAAAGCCCCTCGACAAATCTTTCCAAATGACAGAATTCTCCGATGTACTCCTCGATAGTCTAACTGCCCTACACCAAACCCTCAAACTGCGTCTCGAGGGCACCAAGCGCTGCGTCGGGGAAGAACTTCTCCTTGAATAGCTTCTTGAAAGCTGTCCAAGTCTGCCCAACTGTACCATCCCTCGGGTCTGTCTGATACCACGTGCGAGCCAAGTCCTGCATCATACTAGCCACCGCCTCAATCTGCAGTCTCGCTGGAATCTCTGCTAGCCTGAAGATCTCCTCCATGTGCTTGATCCACTCATCTGCATACAGGATACCCTCTGTACCCCTGAAGTCTCGTGGGTGCATTTTCTAAAAATCCTGTATGTCCTTCTCCTTCGGCTGATGCTGCTGCTGACCTTCTGGAGGCTGAGCTGTAGCCCTCTCAATTGTCGTCAGGGCCAGAACGATGCCCCGACTGAACTCTGCCGTCTGACGGTGCTGCTGAGCCTACTCGGCCTCCATAAAATGCTGAAAGAAGGTGAACAACTGTACTGCATCGACGGATCCTGAAGGCGGCTACTGCTGCTAGAGCATCTCCGGAATAACTGGGCTCTGCCTGCGAACTGGTGGAGGGGATCCTCCGAATGTAGATGAAACGCCCGTCCCAGCTGGCATAACTGGTGTTGCGGTATCGGGGGCTGGCTACGCAGGACGAGAGGTGGCAGACCTCTTTTCAGTGTCCCCTGTTCTGGGCGATGAGATCTAGTCTTGACCATCCTGAGACAGATCAAACAAGAACAATTTCTAAGAATGAGTCGAAATAGCAAAGGAGGACAGTTTATATTCAAAGAAAGACAATAAACAGCAAATTTAAATAAAAGGAATCCGATTAAGAGTTTTTCCAATTGTGATTGAGTACCTTCAAAATATCATAATCCTACTGCAGGCTGCAGTGATACTCTAGTTCGAATACCACTACAAATCTAGACCAGCATGGGCCACCACTAAAAACGTATCACGACCCGTACCCAGTGTAGGGGCACAAGAAGTGGGTACGTCCAGCCTACGCCGCAGTATCGGTGGTAGAACGCTGTCCTATGTCATATACATCTAACAGTTATAAGGTACATTGCACAGTTATACTCTCCGAATGGAGGAATAATATAAAGTACAAATCTCAATCACAGCTAAGGAAGATGTACGATAAGATAGATGAGAATATCAACAGAATCCACAGATAAAATACAATAAAAGAGAGAATCTAAAGTATTTAAGATAAACATCTAACAAGATCCACAAATCCACATCATCACAATCTCTAATACAAATATCCAGATGAGATACAACTGAAATAAAATAACTAAACTATGGGAGTATCGTCAACAGGTAATGGATCCTGCTGGAAGTCCAAGTCACAAGTGTCCTCTAATGTTGCCCCATAGTAGGTGGTGCAACGCTCGTCATCCTCGTCCTACGTAATATTTTTAACAGGTCCAGTCAAGACAGGAGCGACCACAGTACATCTCACGCAGTTCATAATATGACAGGATATATAAATATGCTATAGAGTAAGATACATGAAACGCTAGGAAATATATAAAATAAAGGAGATGATTGTAAAAAAATATCTACTATAAGTAAAGAACTAACAATGAACTAGTGATTTAGAGTACAAGATAGACATGTGAACGGCTTGAATTTGTAAATGAGTAATCTAAGAGTTTGCACATGAGTATACTACTTTAGAATTGTTCACATGACCATTTATACTCCCCCATACCCTAATCAATACACAAGGATCCAGACAAGTTATGTTATTGCACATGATATCACATGAAGGCCCATAAATGGGTGCACATGATCGTATACATGTGGGCTCTGTGAACAAGAGAGTACATGAATCACAAGAGTGCACATGAATGGTGAAAGTACCGGAGTACATGATAAAAGTGAAACACACATGACATACTGTAACCCGATGCTCCCGAGGGGGATAACATCTCATGAAGGGATCCATATAGTACCAACCCGTGTTAACAACGTGACAGCATCAAATAAAGTAATCTAGAGCATAAATGTAAATCCTATCAAGTATGAAACGGTCAGAGAATATACTCGTCTGATATCCTAAGTATCTGAAGTGAATACACTGTTTGAGGAGAGGTGTCTGACTACTATTTAGAACAGCACAAGTCACAACATGTGGAAAATGGTAAAATAGAAGACTGCAATGCATTCTACATGATGTTTGGGACAGTCTAGGCTAAAGTCAACCTTTGGTCAACTCTAGTCAACTACACTAGTCAATCTAGGTCAACTAGGTCAAGCCCTAACCCAGACAAGTCTCACTAAGCCAAACCATGTCTATCCTAGCATTCACACATGTCACAACACTACACAAACTATCACACACAATTTCATGTATATATACCCATATACACATAATGTATACATAGGCATACATATAGAAAAACCTATAGGGCTATATGCATATATACATATCTATATTCGCATACACATATATGTATTCACCACATTTACATATACAAAATATATATAGGCAACATACATACATATTACATACTATCATACATGGATATATATATATATATATCCATGTATGATAGTATGTATATATATATATATATATAGAGAGAGAGAGAGAGAGAGAGTGAGAGAGAAAGAGAGAGAGGGAGAGAGAGGGATAGAGTGACAGTGGTGTCATGTGTGTGTCTATAGCAGTATATATCACAAGTTAATGGATATGTGTGTATATATTAGGTGATGTGTGTGTGTGTGTATAGCATTACATATCACAAGTTAATGAACATGTGTGTCTATATATTAGGTGATGTGTCGAATGTAGATAGATTGGAGAGTATAGTAGTAAATCGCAGGCAATAAGGCATGTTCGAATGTTAACAGTATTACGTAACATTAAATTGACAACTTAAAACTTATAAAATATCAAAAAATAGGATGAACAACAAATACTATTGATTCCCAGGTAGCCAACCTAATTCTCAAGTTGTACACATACACACAGACATGTGTACATACACAAAACATCTAACTAATCAGTTTTAAACTTAATTTGAATCTCAAAAAATCAATGCACAGAACATGGTATCAGACTATTGGGGGAAAAACTCAAATTTGAATTCAATTCATAGTTAATTATCCAATTAATGGGTTGGTAAATGATAGTGCACATGTGTATGTGTCATACAAATGATTTGTGTTCACAAAATCAAGACATGATGTGTCCACACCCTCTCGAACACTCACATACACACAGTCTCGTGTACGCGTGTTTGTCGATCCAGGACACGACACACGACACGACACCACTCGTGCACGTATCCACGTGTTCTCCTAGGGTAGGGCTACGTGTCTAAAACCCTGATATGTGTCCAAGTGTCCTCCTGTGGTGTCAAAAAGTGCGTATCCGAACTCAAAACTCGTGCGGCTACGCGTAGGCAAAGACAAGTACGATCGAGATTTCTCTAGATCCGCTCGATCGTTTTGCCTCAAACTTCGTATGCAAGGTGAAAGTCAATGCCCCTTTGTGTACAAGAAAAAATCAGACCTAAACGTGTTGTGTCCAGTGCACACGACACGTCGAGCAGCAGGACACTGCTCGAGTGCGCAGCGAGCATGTTCGTGCCCGTTTTGGACACAGACATGACTCAAAAATCAACTCAGAGTTTAGGGAAATCAAAGAGCACGTTAAAATAAATAATTCCAATTAAAATCATTTCAAAAATACAATAAAAAAGTTCTCAGAGGCATTTACACAAACACTTACAAATAGAAACTGATACGTGTCCGATACAGATACGAAACCAATACAAAACTTCACCAAACACACACCACAGCTAGGGGACACCTAGATCTAGGCTATCATGCAAAGAAATCAAGATTAAATGATAGTTTGAGGTGTTTACCTATAGAGTATCAAACTCAAAGAAAAGCCCCAAATAGGAAGATTCCTCTTGCAAGTCAAAAGCTCTAAATTGTGCAAAATCTGAGATTTCTCTCCATGAACAGTAAGTAGAGTGTGATTAGGTTCCAATGCAAGAGACTAGAGTCAAAAATGAATTAAAATGAAAGGGTTATGGATTGAAGAAGAAAGACCAATACCTCTTTCTTGCCAAAAGTTGTGATGCAAAAGAGGCAAGAACTAGGAAGAGAGATTAAATAGGGGGGATTCCCTAGGGGGCCAGCCATGTAAGGAAGAAATTAGGGTTAGGGTTATGACTAATGGGCTTGGGCCAAGTTTCAATGCTAAATGAAATCAATCCATAAGTCAAAAGTCCATGCACTAAATCATTTATTCTCTATATGAAACTTGATTCAAAATAACTCAACTTGTGTTGACTTAAGTTAGACTAGGGTCCCACCATGCTAATCAAGTCACTATAGCTAAAATCAACATATAGGTTAGTCTCCAAAGTCTCAACTAGCAAAGGTCAAAAATAACAACCATCACTCCAATAATTCAAAATAAATCCAAAATTTTCAAAATGACCAAAATATCCTCAAGCTAAAATATGGTTGTGACATCCACGGCTGTCGGATCACTCATCGTACTATGTGGTGTCGCCCTGGGTGCTCCGATCGTACCACGACCAATTGTTCGTCATCGTGCGAGTCATGCACGCGTGCATAGCCGCTGAAGGCTGCGGCACAAGCAGCAGTAGCCGCAAAAGCGGTATAGCAGCGTGCTGCCATACTTGGGACGCCGTCGCCCATGACCACTGTGAGGTACACAAAGCTCCGGTGACATCCCTACGTGCCACCCCAGCGTAGCAGCAACATCCCCGATGGGAGTTACGGTCGATTTGTGCTTTTCGCACAAAATCCCGTCGTGACGCGTGCAAAATCAAATCTATAATCATGTTTCGTGACAGCAATTTTGGATGCATTTTCTAGATAATTCGACCATTGGATCATCGATCCGATTCTTCAATCTCAATCTTGGTATATACCCCTTCTCTTACATCAAATTTTAGCTATTAATTCGATCGTTTGATAGATCAAAGCTGACCACCAAGTTGCCTGAATAAATTGTATTTATTTTAATAGTTTTGTGGAGCCAACTTAGTGGATTTGTTTCTCCACTATCATAAAGCTTTTTCTTCCTTCTTCTAAATGGGATCTTCCTCACCGGCAAGTGCCCCTATTAGGATGGAACTGGAAAGAAAGGTCGGTATTCACAAGCAACCCAAAAAACAACCTCCACCATCAGCAACTTCAGGATTACCGAACGCACATTTTTAGCCTTCTACACCAGAGGAATGCCTTGAAAAAATGGACTGGAATTTCTCGATCTTGGTAAGAAAATCTCTCTATTTGATGTGCTACTAGTTCATATGCATGGCAGGTATGAGGACCTTCGTGCCATAAAAATTTCAACTTCGTAGGATGTCGTTTGGTTCGTTGAAATCGAAGCCAAAGTTGGCCTCTCGAAACCGTAATTTCCAACTTGTAAAATTCTAATTTTGGACCCGAAACTTCGGATTCCAATTCTGATACCCCAAATGGACTCGTGGCATCGATTTAGCTAAAATTTATATATAAATTGCTGAGTTTGGAGCAACATGGTCCCGACACACATTTTCGTACAAAATTGGGTCCCTTTGGCCGAGTCAACGGATCATTTTGACATCGGCTCATCGAATTCCAATTTCGGATATACCGTTAGGTTTATATCGTCAATCTAAACTCGTGAACATATATTTTTCTAGGTTTATTGGACTTGTATCCTGCATGTTTTTTGGTGCAAAGCGGTTCCAACGACGGACATCGTTTTCACCTAAAATTACTGTTTTGCCCATGTGTCAAAATTAGACTTACGGATAGGCTATACTAGCTAATTTGACCATTCTAGACATGTTGGTAATATTTGTTTTATCATCCAACGATGTCTACAGATTTTTCTTTATGTATCACCCTTAATTATAATTAATTCCTATTCATGTTAGTATTTCAGAATCCGTACATCAAAACTGAGATCAGTCGATTCCAGTGATCTCACATCAATGAAACTGACTAAGTAACCATATAGAATGCCAAGATAAGATTGTTGACCTTACAGTTGAATATCTTGTCTTGTTTTGCGTGTCATAGGTTTTGTTGTACGAATAAAGAGGTGTGAACTTCATATTTTAAATCTACCACTCATATTATTAATTAGCAATAGTTATCATAGTAACTAGTATGGCCTAGTTCTAGATGATGTAATTAACAATTATCATAAATAACCCAAGGTAATAGGAGACTAGAAACGACCCAAGCTCCCTAGGTGCGAGTTATTAGTCGTACATGTAATATAGTGTGTGATATATATTTATTTGTGATTTGGGTTGATCAATATTTGCATGGAGTATGGTTCTCATTGATAGTGGGATAGACTTTGGTACTGCAGTCTCAGCACAGTTCGAACAACTCCAGGCAAGTTTACCTTGCCAATCTTGTACTTCAGTTTAAAATATTTTGCTTTTAAATACCTGCTTGATTATATTGTTACAACACCTAGGGCTGTGTTTGGTACTTTGCGTCCGAATCACATTCGGGTGCTGATGGTCGTTTACGCCATCGGTTATCTATACTAGATATTATATTTGCGTTACCACGACACTTCGTTGTGGGGTACACTTTGACCCTAGGACATGCTCATGTAATACTATATTATTGACGGATTCCCATATTTAATTACATCTTGATTTATGGAATTTCGTGTCTGATTATAGGACGATGACATTGATATTCATGTACTGTTTCTTTCTATTATGACTTGTTGTCCTAGCTAGAGGTTTTGACCGAGCGTCTCGTGGATACTTAATATAAAGTCACATGGGCGGGGAGAATATACACTATGTGCTTGGGCTACTTTCCCTCATGTTACCATTGCCTCTTACCTAGAGCCTCGAAAATTCGTTAGTTACCACAGTTCCTTACCGAAACTGTGTAGTTTTTATTGGTTACCGGAGTTCCGTATCAGAGCTCTGGAGTACACCATGATAGCCTACGTGTTCGAGTGATGTTTCTCAAATTGTATTTTTATATTAGTTGGTTATGTTAGATTCACCCACTTTATCAGTCTTACTATATTTTTATTTATTCATTCATTATTGTCGTACACTTGGCCTGTATATTATGTACCTTGTTGCGTCCCTCTGAGGACCTGATTTTCTTCCAGTTTGGCTGAGTAGATTTTAATGAGCGCCTTCTCGGATTATTGATGGTATTCTTTTCATTACAGGTATTTAATCTGTCAGAGTTATATGTTTTATTTACTATTATTTGTATCTTCTAGTAGCCTAGTATTCTTAGACTCATATTATATTTTCAAGTCTATTAGGACAAGTATGATTATTGGGCTACAGACTAATATTTATATTTCTCTTTCTTATGTGTTTGTTACTTAGATAGAGATATATATTGAATGTAGTGATAGTTACACCATTTCGAACAGCTTATATGTATCCTTGTTGGACTAGAGTCTGGTTGAATACATAGCTGGTCAATGTCACGTAGCTCGGTCCTACGTATTTTAGTACTATGGCATGACAATAGGTGTCTATCGAACCCTTTTTATCTTATATAATCATCTACTAAAATATTCTATCCACCTTACTCCTATCATACAAAAATATAATTCAAAACAGGAAAAGACGAGAATCCAATATAAGGAGTTCAAGAGAGGTATGATCGAATACAAACATGAGGTTCAAGGACAATAATAGAAGTCAAAAGAATTTTAATAGCAATTGAGGATTGGGATTCTAATACACTATCATATTGCAGGCTCGTTCAATACAGTAACATAACTGAAACAGTATAATCTCGACCTGTATGGGCCACTACAAAAATATGTAACGCCCTAGTCCCAAAAACATAGGAATAAAATGCATATACATGCCAACTACGTATTAAGTAGACTCCAGCCCAGCTCGAATATGTATAAGCTGTGCAGTAATGACCAACTCTCTAAACTAATCAATAATATCTATGTCACAATCAACAGTAAAATAGAATACAAGAATGAACAATATATAACATAGTGTGCACCCCATGCTATATTTGTCATAATAGACTCAAAGAATAACTTGAGTCTATAAATAGTAGGCTAACAAGCAGAATGCAAATAAATAGAGATGAATATGTAACCACAAGAGATGCCTGAAATAGTAAATAGCAACCATCATGTTCAGTAACCAACTGTGCTCAATCGAATCCCTGAAGAGATCACCAGGTCCTCAGGGGACATAACAAGCTACATACAACATGCCAATGTAAGAAAAAAAATATGATCTAAGGCAAACTACTGTATCTGGTATACATGATATGCATGTGAGAACATATTTCGAATATCATGCTTAACCATTGAGGCTCACAAGCTTCCCAGCAGGCTATTGCCCTAAGGTACCATATTGTGGAACCAATGGCATACGAGTAGATAAAATATATAACCACCCAAGCGCTGCTACAGAGATGATGGTATACTCATATATGAAAACGAGGATATTCGAGTAGAAATATATATATATTCGAGTAGAAATATATATATATATATATATATATATATATATATATATATATATATATATATAATGGTAGATTGGATCAAAAAAATATTTATTTTTATTTATTTATTTATTTTATATATATATTTTTATTTTATTATATATATATATATATATATATATATATATATATATATATATATATATATATATATATATATATATATTTATATTTTTTTATCTAAATATATATATATATATATAATATATATATATATATATATATTTATATATATAAATATATATATATATATATATATATATATATATATATATATATATATATATTTATTTTATATAAATATATATATATATATATATATTTTATATAAATATATATATATTTATTTTATATATATATATATTTATTTATATAATATATATATATATATATATTTATATATATATATATATATATATATATATATATATATATATATATATATATATATATATATTATGCACAGTCTAAATTATATATATATATATATATATATATATATATATATATATTGAAAAAAAAATAAAAAAAATATATATATATTGAATAGCTGGGAAATAGTTATTAGACTATAAGGTATGAAATAAATAGATATAAATTACATACTATAAATTTAGACAGTTATGATCACTGATGAAATAAAAGCATGCAGGAGCTCAATTGGATGGCACACAAGTGGCATGTGTGTTGTAGACTCAAAATGGGTCAACACCATATATTGGGTCGATTATGTTGGATCGATGTCGAGTCCCGAAATTAAATTGGATGTTAGGTCAAGTTTTACAGCAGATGGTCCAATAGCCTAAATTGACCAGAAAATTGTGCGATGTAAATAGAATACACGGGGATAAGTCTTAGTGGGACGTGATATATCAAAATAAAGATAATCTTGTCTACTACAAACCTAATAAAGAAAGTTTGGAGAGATTTACATCCCTGGTGCTCCAAAAAATCAAAGTGATAGAAAGGTACATTTAATGATCAAAACTAATTATAATAAAATTATTTTGAAAAGTAAGTCATTTAAATTTTTTTAAAATAATGCTAAAATTTAGGGGGCTTACATCCTACCCACCTTAGAAAATTGCGTCCTCAAAATTACACTGAGGCATAGATTAAAGAGGTTAGGAGTTTTATATCTAGTAGAGTCAAATACGACTAGTCGTATATAGTTCATGCGGGACGTCGATGCCACTAATATCTGAGTGATGGAGTACTAAAATCTCAACTTATAAATGCGACAACAAATTGTAGTCGCGATTCTACTAGCAGTGTTTCTGGGATATGATATGTCCTAAGAAGGAATGTAACACCGACTTTTCTAAATGAGGGTAATTTTGAACTTTTATAATTTTAGTCTTTTAATAATGAGACTTAAATCATGTTATAATTTTTGGTAATTTTTAATTCTTTTAAAACTATTTTAATTGGTGATTTATGATTTTGGTATTTTGCTAATGAAACCCTAGATAGTACTTGACCTAGAGACTAACCATGACCATGGAAACCTAACCATGTGATTAGGGTGATTTATTTCGATATTTTTGCCCAAGGGTATTTTGGTCATTTTAATTTTTGTGAATTATTTATTGTATTGGTGTTGTGATTTTGACTTTTGCTAGTTGTAACTTTAGATACTAGCCTAGAGTTTGAATTTGACTTTGGTGACTTAGTTAGCATGGTGTGGCACCCTAATCTAACTTAAGTTGGTCTTAGTTGACTTGAGTGTGGCTAAGTTTCATGGAAAGATTGGGTGTTTATTGCATTGGACTTTTGGCTAAGAGGTTGAGCTAGCTAGCTAATGATCTTGGCCCAAAGCCCATTCATATGAAACTCTAACCCTAATTCTCTACATGGCCAGCCACAACAACCCATGATTGACCTAATTTCAGCCTATATAATATCTCTACATGACCACTTGCCTCTTTTAGAACACCCCCTTTTAGAAACCCTAATTTCTTCCCCAAATTGTCAAATCTCACCATTCCTCCACCAAATTGATCCCAATCTTTTGCATTTAGATCTAAATTTGGAATAGAGATTGTAGGAGGCTAGCTTGCAAGAAGGAGAGCTCATTTGGACATTGCTTGGGGAAGGAGATTTCTCAATTTGGGGCTCTTTTATTGGGATTGGCTCTCTATAGGTAATCCCTTCAAATCACCTCTAAATCCTGATTTCTTTCCATAGATGCATTGGGGCTTTTTCATTGGGATTGGCTCTCTATAGGTAATCCCTTCAAATCACCTCTAAATCCTGATTTCTTTTTATATATGCATCCATCTAGGTGTCTCCTAGCTGTAGGTGAAGTTCGGTAGGAATTAGAATTGGTTTGGTGTCCGTATCGGATACATATCATTCACTAGGTCTAGGTGTTTGTTGAAATACCTCAATGAAGTTTTTATTGCTATTTTCAAAAACTAATTTAACAAAATTGTAGATCTATAGATATGTATCATTTTTCGTGAGGACTGAGCATAATTTTGTGTTGTGTCCTTGTCTAAAATCGACATGGACACGCAACACGAGCAGTATGTACGGTGCCCTGTTACTCGCGTGTCCTAGCGGATACGACACGACACCCCAACACCTGAAATTTGGTGTGTGGGTGCGGAAAAGCACTGGCAGCACGTACACCAACTTTGAGTCGACCTCGTCGAATGGATCGAGAGAAATCTTGATCGCACTGATTTCTCACTGTACCAACCTTTCGATGTTCTTCGACTGATACGTGAGTCGTGTCACATACACACACGACGACGACTCGTGTCAGGGTATTAGACACCTAGGCCAAACCCTATCCTAACTCTGGACACGAGCACGAGACACGTGGTGCTGTATGTCGTGTCCTGGAAGGATCGACACACTAGCACGAGATAGTGCACTGTGCTGTCTCCGATACTTGAATTTTGGTACTGTTTCGACTCTGTTTGACACGACATGACATAACTTTGACCCAATACAGTGACACACACACGCCCCTTTAAACCACCTACCCTCTGACACGAGTACGACACTGGTGGATGGACACACGAGCCCTAGACCCCTTGACATCTCAGCACGAGTCTGTGCACAAACATATTATGATACCCTATTTTTCTTGTATTTGGACACTTTGTGTCCAGTATGTGGACACGAAATCCTTTCCCCTGACACATGTACACTGTCACGCACCTTTGTATGTGCCTGCGTTTGGGTTTTTGAATTGGATTGATATTCGAATTACGTTTTTGGGTTCGAAACCATCACTTTTCTGATACTTACAGTAACTCGAGTTTAAGTTGGGTTTAATTAATTTTGATTTTCTTTTCATGTGCTTACTGAGTTTGTAGATTGGGTTTTGAATTGTAACTGTGTTTTGGTCTTGATAAACTGAGTTGTTTTGGGATTGATTGGATTCGAGTATGAGATTGGGTTTTCAACTGTCATATATTTTCTGATACATAATATAAAAACTGTGATATTTGAACTATAAAGACCTGAGTTCTTAACTGTCCTTAAACTGAATTTGATTGCATACATATAACTAAGTTCATATGTAATTGAGTGGTTGTTTGTGTTGATGTTAGTTTACTGATATGAGATTGGGTTTCATTTCTATAAACTAATTTTTGATTAAAACCTGATAATTAGTTGATGCTATATATGTAGTTAGTTCACTATTACATGTTACAAAACTGAGAATTGAATGAAATATGAAAACTAAGTTTGGGATATGAGCTTTGGTTTAAATGCAAACTGAGAATCAATTTGAATATCAAATATGAGAATTTGGTTTGGTTATGATTTAAGCTTAAAAAACATTTGGTAACTAATTTTGTATTCAAAGAAAATAGAAACTATAATTTAGGTTTTGATTGTTTATATAATATAGGTTGAATGTGGCATGCACTTATCTGAAATTCACTTGCCTAACACACACCCTGCTGCCACAGCAGTCATGCACACCCCCTCTTACCTTCATTCACTCTGTCCCTTTCCCTTCCTTTCTTCTCCCTATTTGAATGTAATACATGTAATATATCCATATATGTAAGTTATATATGAAAGTTTGTATGCAATATATAAGAATGATATGTATGTATATAATGTAATGATTGTAAGTATAATGTAATGCAATACAGTAATGATATGTATATACGATAATGATGATGATGATGGGATGATATGTGATGTTGATAAATGCATATATGACATATGTAGGTAGTGGTTGTGTGTTATATGCTACGGCCATATGAGTTGTATGTATATGGTATATATATATACCTTAGTGATAATGTACATATCATGTAATTGTGCTTATATTGGACTAGATTGCCTAGTATAGCTTGGTTAGGCCTAGTTGGACTTGTTAGACTAGGTTTAGACCTAGAATGGCTTAGTTGACCTAGTTTAACTAGTATAGTTCACTAGAGTTGACTCTAGTCTAGAATGACCTAGAAATGACTAACCTAGACTAGTTGACCATGGTTGACCAAACCCTAACTAGTTTACCTAGTTTGACTATAGTTGACCTAGCTTGACTGTATGGTTGACCAGAGTTGACCGAGAGTTGACTTTGGCCTAGATTGACCTAGAATCATATAGAATGCATTACAAACTTTATTTTTACCATTGTGGATACATCATGACTTGTGTTGCTCTAAATAGGAGTCAGATACCTCGATTTGGACATTATATTCTCACAGACATTCAGATCGCAGGCGAGTACATTCTCTGATCATTTCATACTTGTTAGGATTTATATTCTTGCTCTAGATTACTTTACTTGATGCTGTCACGTTGTTAACACGAATTAGGACTATATGGATCTTTACATTGAGATGTTATCCCCCTCGGGAGCATCGGGTACATCATGTCATGTGCGTTTCACTTTCATTATGTACTCCTGTGCTTTCATTATTCATGTATACTCTTGTGATTCATATACTCTCATGTTCACAGAGCCCTCATGTATACCTTCATGTGCACCCATTTATGGGCCCTCATATGAAATATTGTAAAATAACATAACTTGTCTGGATCCTTGTGTATTGATTGGGGTACGAGAGAGTAGAAGCAGTCATGTGAACAATTCCAAAGTAGTCATTGTACAAACTCTTTAGTGTAATCATGTGCAAATTCAAGCCGTTCACATGTCTATCTTGTACTCTACATCACTAGTCACTGATAGTTCTCTATTTATAGTAGCTATTTATATTACAGTTCTCTCTCTTTTACTACATGTACTTTCTTTCAGTGTTTCATGTATTTTACTCTATTGCATGCTTTATATTTCTGTCTTGATATGAACTTTGAGATTATGTGCCCGTTCCTGTCCTGACTGGACCTGTTAAAAATATTATAGAGGATGACGAGGACCTTTGACCTACCTATTATGGAGCTTCCATAGATGACACCTGCGACTTGGACCTTTAGCAGGATCCATCAGCAGTAGAGGATGTCACCCCTATAGTTTAGGCTAGATAGCTTAGACTTCTTATTTTGATGTCTTATCTCTTTTGGATATATTATGTACTTATTTGGGATATTGTTATTCTGGATGTTGTGGAGATGTTATCTTAGACATTTAGACTTCTTCTCCTGTTTGTATTTCATTTGATGATTTTTATTATCTATTTATCTATCTTATCGTACTTCTACCTAAGTTGTGATTGAGCTGTACATTTTTGTATTGTCCTCCATTTGGCATATATATATATATTGTACATGTACCTTATATTTGTTAGATGCATGTGACCTAGGACAACATTCTACTGCCGACACTGCGACGTAGGCTGGACGTACCTACTTCACGTGCCCCTACACTGGGTGTAGGCCGTGACACATTTTTAGTGGTGGCCTATGCAGGTCGAGTTATGTAGTGGTATTCAAACTAGAGTATCATTACAGCCTGTAGTAGGATATAGGATATAGTTTGAAGGTACTCAATCACACCTATGAAAACTCTTATCTGATTTCGTCATCTAAAATTCTTGCTGCTTTATTGTCTTCCTTTGGAATAAACTGTCCTCCTTTGATGTTATCGATTCATTCTCAGTAATTGCCTTTTTGTTTGATCTATCTACAGGATGGTGCAGACACGATCCCATCGCTCCGGCCAGAGGGATACTACTGAGAGGTCTGCCACCTCTCGTCCGGCTCAGTCTGGTCAGGCAGTTCCCGTGGTACATTCTCATATTGGAGTTTCTGTCGCTTTCGGGGGTGCACCTCCACCTGTTCCGAGACCTTCTCTCGTCATTCCTGTTTTCTTCCAGCGGCAGAAGTAGCAGCCTTCTGGATCGGTTGACATAACGCAGTTATTCGCCTTCTTACAGAGGATGGTGGAGGCCCAGCAACAACAATCCGCTCATTTTCAGCAGGGCATAGAGAATGCCCATCAGCTTGTCCTGACGCCGGTGGAGAGAGTCATTGTGCAGCCCCAGGCAGGCCAGATACATCAATATCAGTCGAAGATACCAGGGATCCAAGAGTTCCAGAATATGCATCTGCGGGACTTCCACGACACAGAGAGGATTCTGTATGTAGATAACTGGATAGAGCACATCGAGAAGATCTTCCGGCTGGTGGAGATACCAGCTCGACTGCAGATTAAGGCGACAGGTAATCGAATGCAGGACCTGGCCTGCACATGGTACCAGACGGACCCGAGGGTCGGTACAGAGGGACAGACTTAGGCAGCCTTCAAGAAGCTGTTCAAGGAGAAGTTTTTCTCTGACACAGCTCTTGGTGCCCTGGAGTCGCAGTTTGAGAGCTTAGTTCAGGGCAGTCAGACTGTCGAGGAGTACGCTGGGAAGTTTTGCCGTCTGGGCAGATTTATTGAGGGAATTGGTGAGACAGCGAAGGCCCGAAGGTTCCGGAAGGTGATAGTCAAGGTGGTCAAGTCCTTGACCAAAAGTGACCGGTGTGCCACTTTTGAGGAGATTCTGGTGGGTGCCCTAGCAGCAGAGGATGATCTTGTGCTAAAGCTCAAAAGGGAAAGAGACGCTCATGGAGCCAGCAGCAGCGGAGGCCAGACCAAGTGGCCTTATGTACAGATTCAGCAGCAGCAACAGCAGCAGAGGCCTGTTCAGCAGCAATTTCTGGGCCAGGGACATGTACTTTACTAATAGGCACCCAAGCAGCAGCCCATTAGTTGTACTTTTTGCAAGAAGCTGGGTCATGGATGGAATGACTACAGAAAGAGACTAGGCAAGTATTTACTTTGTGGTTCAGCAGAGCACCAATATAGAGAGTGTCCCAAGAACCAGACACCATTGACTCAGGCAGCAGCAGGAGCTAGGGCTCCGACAGGGCAGCAGAGGTTTGTCCAGTATCAGCAGCAGGCTATAGGAGAAGGCCAGTAGGGGCGAGGTTTCGCCATGACAGTTGAGGATGCACAGGCAGTAGGAGGGATACTTGCAGGTTCTATTCTTCTCGATTCCATTCCCACTTTTGCCTTATAATAACTATCTTGAAATTCAATTCCGACAGTTTTGTCTACCTCCTTGTTCGTCAATAAATTTGATTCTTAGTATTCTGTGTTGATTTGATTTTGAATTTTTTTCCAATATAAGTCGAATGGGCTAGGTCACCTCAGTTATGGAATTTAGAATTTTCTACAGTCATATTAGATATCATAGTGAGGACATATAGTCAGATTTTGGACGTATTTCTTGGGTGTGGGAATTTAAGGTTTTTGCGGCCAAGCATGCGGCAAAGCGAAAATTTTAAATACCATAATTCAAGAGGTATGTACCATAGTTGGGGACTCTATGATTATCGTAGCCTTGCTTACTAGTATGACAAAGACTCCAAGTCTCATGATTTTGGACAGATGCATATGATTATAGGATTGTATGATTAGAGACTTTGATTGATTGGAGGTTTGACCTAGAATGAGTACGACCATCTTAATTTCTAGGATAAAATTCTTCTAAGGAGGGTAGACTTGTAACACCTACTTTTCTAAATGAGGATAATTTTAAACTTTTGTAATTTTAGTCTTTTAATAATGAGATTTAAATTATGGTATGATTTTTGGTAATTTTTAATTCTTTTAAAACTATTTTAATTGGTGATTTATAATTGTGGTGTTTTGCTAGTAAAACCCTAGATACTACTTGACCTAGAGATTAACCATGACCATGGGAACCTAACCATATGATTAGGGTGATTTATTTCTATATTTTTACCCAAGGGTATTTTGTCATTTTGATTTTTGTGAATTATTTATTGCATTGGTGTTGTGATTTTGACTTTTGCTAGTTGTGACTTTAGAGACTAGCCTAGAGTTTGAATTTTACTTTGGTGACTTAGTTAGCATGGTGTGAGACCCTAATCTAATTGAAGTTGGTCTTAATTGACTTGAGTGTGGCTAAGTTTTATGGAGAGATTGGGTGTTTCGTGCATTGGACTTTTGGCTAAGAGGTTGAGCTAGCTAGCTAATGATCTTGGCCCAAAGCCCATTCATATGAAACCCTAACCCTAATTATCTACATGGCCAGCCACAACAGCCCAAGAGTGACCTAATTTTAGCCTATATAATATCTCTACATGACCACTTGCCTCTTTTAGAACACCCCCTTTTAGAAACCCTAATTTCTTCCCCAAATTGTCAAATCTCACCATTCCTCCACCAAATTGATCCCAATCTTTTGCATTTGGATCTAAATCCAGAATAGAGATTGTAGGAGGCTAGCTTGCAAGGAGGGGAGCTCATTTGGTCATTGCTTGAGGAAGGGGACTTCTCAAATTGGGGCTTTTTTTTATTGTGATTGGCTCTCTATAGGTAATCCCTTCAAATCACCTCTAAATCCTGAGATGCATCGATCTAGGAGTCCTCTAGCTGTAGGTGAAGTTTGGTAGGAATTAGAATTGGTTTGGTGTCCGTGTCGGACACGTATCATTCACTAGGTCTAGGTATTTGTTGAAAAGCCTCAATGATGTTTTTATTGCTGTTTTTAAAAACTAATTTTACAAAATTGTAGATCTATAGATATGTATCATTTTTCATGAGGACTGAGCATACTTTTCTGTCGTGTTCGGGTCCAAAATCGACATGGACACGCAGCACGAGCAGTGTGTTCGGTGTCCTGCTACTCGCGTGTCCTAGCGGATACGACACGGCACCCCGACACCTGAAATTTGGTGTGCGGGTGCGGGCAAGCACTCCAGCAAGTACACAAAGTTTGAGTCGCCTTCGTCGAGTGGGTCGAAAGAAATCTCGATCGTACTAATTTTTCACTGTACCGGCTTGTTGATTTTTTTCGACTGATACGTGAGTCGTGTCACGCACACACACAACGACGACGACTCGTGTTAGGGTATTCGACACCTAGGCCGAACCCTAACCTAACTCTGGATACGAGCACGAGACACGTGGTGCTGTGTGTCATATCCTGGAAGGATCGGCACACTAGCACGAGACAGTGGACTGCACTGTCTCCGATACTTGAATTTTGGCACTGTTTTGACCCTGTTTGACACGACACGACACGACTTTGACCCAATACAGTGACACACACACGCCCCTATAACCCACCTACCCTCTGACACGAGCACGATACTGGTGGATGGACACACGAGCCCCTAGACCCCTCGACATCTCAGCACGAGCCTGTGCACAAACATATTCTGATACCCTATTTTTCTTATATTTGGACACTTTGTGTCCATTATGTGGACACAAAATCCTTTCCCTTGACACATGTACACTGTCATGCACCTCTGTATGTGCCTGCATTTGGGCTTTTGAATTGGATTGATATTCGAATTAGGTTTTTGTGTTCGAAACCATCACTTTTCTGATACTTACAGTAACTCGAGTTTAAGTTGGGTTTAATTAATTTTGATATTCTTGTCATGTGCTTACTGAGTTTGTAGATTGGGTTTCAAAATGTAACTGTGTTTTGGTCTTGATAAACTGAGTTGTTTTGGGATTGATTGGATTCGAGTATGAGATTGGGTTTTCAACTGTCATATATTTTTTGATACATAATATTAAAACTGTGATTTTTGAACTGTAAAAACCTGAGTTCTTAACTGTCCTTAAAATGAATTTGATTGCATATGTATAACTGAGTTCATATGTAATTGAGTGGTTGTTTGTGTTGATGTTAGTTTACTGATATAAGATTGTATTTCATTTATATAAACTGATTTTTGATTAAAACCTGAGAATTAGTTGATGCTATATAAGTAGTTAGTTCACTATTACATGTTACAAAACTGAGAATTGAACGGCATATGAAAACTAAGTTTGGGATATGAGCATTGGTTTAAATGCAAACTGGAAATCAATTTGAATATCAAATATGAGAATTTGGTTTGGTTATTATTTAAGCTTAAAAAAACATTTATTAACTAATTTTGTATTAAAAAAAA
Source organism: Iris pallida (assembly GCA_029216955.1). Taxonomy (NCBI): domain Eukaryota; kingdom Viridiplantae; phylum Streptophyta; class Magnoliopsida; order Asparagales; family Iridaceae; genus Iris; species Iris pallida. The sequence continues at coordinate 17,473,501 of JANAVB010003400.1, read as the reverse complement.
ATTGAAACTATAATTTGGGTTTTGATTGTTTATATGATATAGGTTGAATGTGGCATGCACTTATCTGAAATTCACTTGCCTAACACACACCCTGCTGCCACAGCAATCACACACACACCCTCTCACCTTCATTCACTCTTTCCTCTCCTTTCCTTCATTCTTCATATTTTAATGTAATATATGTAATGTATCCATGTATGTAAGTTATATATGAATGTTTGTATGCAATATATGAGAATGATATGTATGTATATAATGTAATGAATGTAAGTATAATGCAATGCAATGCAGGAATGATATGTATATGTGATAAGGATGATGATGATGTGATGTTGATAAATGCATATATGATATATGTAGGTAGTGGTTGTGTGTTATAGGCTATGGCCATATGAGTTGTATGTATGTATGTATGTATGCATATATATATATATATATATATATTTATGTATGTATGTATATATGTATATGTATATATATATATATATATATATATATATATATATATATATATATTTATATATATATATATATATATATATATATATATATATATATATATATATATATATATATATATATATATATATATATATATATATATATATATATATATATATATATATATATATATATATATATATATATATATATATATATATACCGTAGTGATAATGTACATATCATGTAATTGTGCTTATGTTGGACTAGATTGCCTAGTGTAGCTTGGTTAGGCCTAGTTGGACTTGTTAGACTAGGTTTAGACCTAGAATGGCTTAGTTGACCTAGTTTAACTAGTATAGTTGACTAGAGTTGAATTTAGTCTAGAATGACCTAGAAATTAATAACCTAGACTAGTTGACCATGGTTGACCAAACCCTAACTAGTTGACCTAGTTTGACTATAGTTGACCTAGTTTGACTGTATGGTTGACCAGAGTTGACCGAGAGTTGACTTTGACCTAGATTGATCTAGAATCATATAGAATGCATTGCAAACTTTATTTTTACCATTGTGGATACATATAGAATGCTTTCATTATTCATGTATACTCTTGTGATTCATGTACTCTCATGTTTACGGATCCCTCATGTATACCTTCATGTGCACCCACTTATGTGCCATCATGTGAAATATTGTACAATAATATAACTTGTCTAGATCCTTGTGTATTGATTGGGGTACGGGGGAGTAGAAGCAGTCATGTGAACAATTCCAAAGTTGTTATTGTACAAGCTGTTTAGGGTAATCATGTACAAATTCACGCCGTTCACATGTCTATCTTGTACTCTACATCACTAGTCACTGATAGTTCTCTACTTATAGTAGCTATTTATATTATAGTTCTATCTCTTTTACTACATGTACTTTCTTTCAGCGTTTCATGTATTTTACTCTATTGCATGCTTTATATTCCTGTCTTGATATGAACTGTTGAGATTATATGTTCGTTCCTGTCCTGACTGGACCTGTTAAAAATATTACAGAAGATGACGAGGTCCTTTGCTTTACCTATATTGGAGCTGCCATAGATGACACCTGCGACTTGGACCTTCAGCAGGATCCATCAGCAGTAGAGGATGTCACCTCTATAGTTTAGGCTAGATAACTTAGACTTCTATCTTATTTTGATGTCTTTTCTCTTTTGGATATATTATGTACTTATTTGGGATATTGTTATACTAGATGTTGTGGAGATATTATCTTAGACACTTAGACTTCTTCACCTGTTTGTATTTTATTTGATAATTTTCATTATCTATTTATCTATCTTATCGTACTTCTACCTTAGTTGTGATTGAGCTGTACATCTCTGTATTGTCCTCCGTTTGGAGTATATATACTGTACAGGTACCTTATAATTGTTAGATGTATGTGAGCTAGGACAACGTTCTATCGCCGACACTGCTGTTTGCCATTAAATATCAAGTACAACAAAATTACAGATGAATTGAACTTGATTGCAAACTCGCTTGTACAAGAGAAAGCTTAGAAAGAAAGCCTAGGAAACAATCTCAGTACAATTATTTAGTTTTGATTCTAGAGGGTGACGATAGAAGCTCAAAAAGTGTAGCAACTCTGCCTTACTCCTTGGACTATCTGACGCGTTCTTTGCCCTCGAAAATTGCCCTTCGTAGGTTACCAGCCTTTGATTGCCAACCATTTGCCTGGGTGTGGTACCTTGCTATTTATAATATTTTCTATAATAGCAGATTTTTGGGCCGCATAAAGGGCCACGTGTCTCTCACAACACACAAAGCCTCGATCTTGGGCTGCCTGCTAGTGGGGGTTGTTAAGATTTTGTTGTAGCGAATCTGGGTGGTTGAGACTTGGTCAGCCTGCCATGTGTCTCATCGCAAGATAGGATCAGTCTGCTTGAGTCATTTTGAGCCGCATAGGGCCTTCAGAGTTCGGCCATGTTGGGCCGCATAAGACTCATGCGACAGTCTTCCTAAGTCCGCATGTAGCTTGGGAACTTTTAAACCGCATAAGTTCTATATTCTGGGCCACATAAAGCTCATGTGGCTCAGACTGCAGTTACCCTTGGCCGTATGAAGTACAAAGATTGAGCCGTATAAGGTTCATGCGGATCGGGTCGCAGTCCTTTTGGCCGCATGGCCATGTCCACTCTAATCATGTCTTATATTTTTTTGTCAGAGTGTCAGAGTTGTCAGAGCTGTCCGAGCTGTCAGTCTTGGCAGAGTTTGTCAGCTTTATCAGAGAAGAGTTTTGTCAGCTTTATCAGAAGGATTGATCAGCTTGGCCGCATAAGTAACTATTCTCTCTGTGGCTCAAAAGTCAGTCTGGTAAAGATGGGCCGTAGGGGGCATACTGAGTCTGTCATGCGACTTTTCTTTATGTGGGTCATTCTGTTCCAGAATACTTATGCAGTCAGTTATGATCCGTATGAACCCTATATTTTCCATGCTTCTACAAGACCCCCTTCAAAGTTTTCAAATTGTAAATTTGGAATACTTTGAATAAGAAGCATAGATATGCCAAGCCGTAGATAAAATCTTCGAGTCAGGAGAGACGTCGTGCCGTAGGGACATTTTGAGCCGCAGGGATGTTTTTTGGCCACAGGTAGATCTTGTGCCGCAGAGAAATCTTGTGCCGCAGGAAGATCTTGTGCCACATGAAGATCTTGTCTGCCAGCTGTTACTGTTGTATTTAATGCCTTGATTTGGTTTTTGATTTGGGCTCTTTTTTCGAGATAAAGCTGACGGTTACTAAGGATAAAATCTCTAAATGTCATCGTTATCCTTAATGGATACGGGAATCGAAGTGGTGATGACGGTTATTAAGGATAAAAATCCCCAAACGTCATCATTATCTTTAATGGATATGAGAATCGAAGCGGCGTTCATCTGTTTCCACTTTGAGAAGCTATAAATATGGGCCATATAGAGAGAGTTTTTTTTTTCCTTCAACTTTTTCTCCTTCGTCTTCATCATCTTTGTCATCTTTCTGTCCCGGTTAGCCATGGATCCGAAAGCTTTCAAGTCGACTGATGCTACGGCCAAAGGGAAGGGGCTCGCTTCTCCGTTGAGTGCTGCGGACTCTCCTCCCGTTCATCCTGACGTGCAACCCTCTGTTAAGGGTAAGGACGGTGGGAAAGCGATGAAATAAATTTGAATGGCCATATCACATATTCTATGCACGGGCTTATCATAAATTGCCTCTATGCTTTGGGTATGATCGATATATCCTCCATCTCATGGGACTTCATGTGTTCTGTATGATGGGGCAGTATGGGTTGAGTCGTATAAGCGCCACTGACCTTCATGGATGCCTCATACTTGAGCCGCATAAGCACTACAAGGGTGAACCGCATGGATGCCTTGTGACCAAACCGTATATACATCTCATAACTGATCCGTATAAACGCCTCATGGTTTAGCCGCATGAATATTTGCATAATAGAACCGTATGAGTGCTTTTAAGACTGAGCTGCATGCACATTCCTCATAACTGGGATGCATAGGGTCTGTTTCGGCTGGGCCACATGTGTTACTTAATTTGAGCGCATACGTTCCCCTCATAACTGAGCTGCATAGGCTCTGCTTGACTAGGCCGCATAACTGAAAATGAGCCCATTCACTTTGTCTTTATATGACTATCTTCTTTCTTTGATTCTTGCAGCATCCACACTGAAGGCTGAGACCATTGTGAAGGAGGAGATGCTGCCTCCTTTCATCAAACAAGAGTCACCGTTTGTTAATATGGAGGTGATAAAAAAAATTGAGGTAAAAGAAGAGCTGGCGCCCATCAAGGAGGGAATTACTCCCAAGATTGAGAATGCTGTAAAGGAGGAGCTCAAGTCTGAGGGTAGTAGCACTGGGAGTTCTGACCCTCCTGCCCCCGCCGAAGACCTTAATCAAATAGATCTTTCGTATGCGAAATGGCTGAGAGAATGGTATGTGCCTCAACACAATATAATCCTCGACTGTAGGGATCCATGAGCTGCCATGTAATTGCTATTTTCGGGAATATGAAACCAAATCAGTGTAATCCTTTACTGGATATGTATTCCTATGAATATAACTAATTTTGAATAAATAGAATACATTCACTCCATTCTTTATTTGTAGTATCTGTGGTGCTTGTACCAGAGGGCCTAATACAGCATTTGTGTTTGATAAAGGACATCCCACTGAGGGACTTTTTTGTGGACCTATTGTCCTTTTGTGCATCTGGTAATATGAGGAAATAGATTTGAATAATATTTTATGGACCTGCTACTTTTTGGTACACCGATGGTGCGAGTAATAGATTAGGATAACTTTTGTGGACCTATTATCCTTCTGCTCACTGGCTTTGCGGGTAATAGATTTGAAATAAAACCCAACAGAGGTAATATGGACGTGATAGGTTTTGTGGTCTTAACACTGTGTCTTTTATCCCGGGTTGGGTACAGGTGTTAAGTCGGAAGACTATCGGAATCAGAGGTAATATGGACGTGACATACGATAATCAGGCATAATCTTTGGTGGAATGGATTTTGAGACAAAACCTAACAGAGGTAATATGGACGTGATAGGTTTTGTGGTCTTAACACCATGTCTTTTATCTCAGGTTGGATACAGGTGTTAAGGCAAGAGACTATCAGTATTAGAGGTAATATGAACGTGATACACGATAGTCAAGAATAATCTTTGGTGGACCTATTACTCTTCTGCGCACTGGTGGTGAGATTAATAGATTTTGAGACAAAATCAACATAGGTTATATGGACGTGACAGATTTTGTAGTCTTAACACCATGTCTTTTATTCTGGGTTGGGTATAGGTGTTAAGTCGGAAGATTATCGGTACCAGAAGTAATATGGACGTGACACACGATAATCAGGACCATAGAGTTTGCTCAGAGATAATGATAAACTGAGCAGACTCCTGTGAGGTAAAGCATTAGAGTGAGAGTTCAGAGGTATCATCGTACATGACTCGCCACTCAGGGAGATGCGATAGAGTGTGAGTTCAGAGGTATCATCATACATTACTCGCCACTCAGGGAGATGCGATAGAGTGTGAGTTCAGAGGAACCATCGTACATGACTCGCCATACAGGAGGATGCGATAGAGTGTGAGTTCAGAGGTACTTGGTGTACATAACTCGATAGTTTAGAAGATTTGATGGTTTAAGGGAGTACCAGCATGTCATTAGACAAAGTATTTTTTCAGGAATTTTCTATTTATGGGCATCATGAGTAAGTCCCCGTTCTGTTTTGCGAGTTGGTATGCTCCGTTGGAGAATATGGTCTCGATGATGTATGGACCCTCCCACTTGGGCTAGAATTTGCCGACGGTTTTGTGAGTCATGACCATCGGTCTGCGAACGGCCAAGACGAGATCGCCTACTTGGAATGTCCTCTGCTTAACTTTCTAATTGAAGGCTCAAGAGATGCGTTCTTGATAGAGCTCGATACTTTTGTTGAGCTTGCAAGCGCTTCTCGTCAAACGCTTCCAATTCTTGTAGCCGTCGGCGGTAGTTATCGTCCGACGTTAACCGGTAAGTAAGGGCCACACGAAATTAGAGGATCTGAGTCTCCAATGTGAGAACTGCCTCGCTTTCGTACACCAGGGAGAATGGTGTATTTCCCGTAGCCGTCTGACTCGTAGTACGGTATGCCCATAAGCATTCGCCTAGCTTTTCATTCCAGTCGCGCTAGTTCGAAGACACAAATTTCTTAAGAAGCTTGATTATGGTCTTTTTAAAGGCTTCATCCAGACCATTAGCCGATGGGTTGTAGGCCGTTGAAGCTACATTCTGAATTCGGTTCTTGTCGTAGAATCGATAGAAGGCATGGCTTACGAACTGCGGACCGTTGTCATGAATGATCATCCTTGGCAGTCCAAATCGGTAAATGACGTGATATTTTATGAAACTGATCACATTTGATGTCTTTACCTCTGCCAACGGAACAACTTCCGCCCATTTGGAGAAGTAGTCCTTGATCGCGAGAATAAACCGGTGCCCTTTGGACGACGACGGGGTGATTGAGCCAACAATATCCATTTTCTATGCTTCAAATGGCCAAGGGGCCACTGTTGGGTGTAAGAACTCAGATGGCAGATATATGAAATCTGCGTGGATCTGACAAGCCTTGCACTTCTTTGCATAATCGACAGCGTCTGCTACCATCATAGGCCAATAGTAACCAATCCGACGGAGACGGTCCTACAACTTCGGGCCCGGTTGGTGATCCCCGCAAACGCTATCATGAGCCTCGTATAAGGCTTCTTTGGCTTCTACATTTGACAGACATCTTAATAGTAGTCCATCGTAAGATCGTCGGTACAATATTTTTGTTTTTGTGTCATAAAAGAATCTGAGAGAATGCCTTCTGATTGAAGTTGCTTCTTTCACATTATCAGGCAGGATTCCGTAGACTGCAAAATCGATGAACAGGAGTCTCCAGACTTGTACATCATTAGTTATTTGGGCGAAGTAACTCGTATCTAGTTGAAAGTTGATTTTGGGACAGACCAGCTCATGGCCTATGACATCAACTGGATGATGGGCATAATTTGGAACCGCCAAAGAAGCGGCGAGGCCTGCTAAGGCGTCGGCTTCAATATTCTGGAGCCTAGGAACATGTTCTATAAAGAACCCGTCCAAGGATAGCAATTGTTGTCTGACGATAAGGAATCAGGTCCGCGTTGCGAACTTCATACGAGCCTCGGATTTGATTGACAACCAACTTTGAGTCGCCATATGCTTCTAGGTATTTAACTCCCACTTATTTTGTAAGTTGGAGCCCGATGACCAAAGCGTTATATTCGGCTATATTGTTTGAACAGGGTTCCGTGAGTGAATATACCCGGTTGACCACCAATCCAGAGGAAGAAATTAATACTATCTTGACTCCAGCGAAGATATCACATTGGGCCCCGTTCTTGAGGCACCGTCGGAGAACATTCGCCAAACATCTTCATGTGGAGTCATGTTTGAGTCAATGACTTTATCTGGTATTTTTTATAGATTCTGGGTGTTTCTGAGCCTGGATGGGTTGCCAGAAAGTCAGCCAAGGCTTGACCTTTGACAGCCTTTTGTGGAACGAAGACCATGTCTTAGGGAGATAACCGTATCGCCCATGTGGCAAGATGAAAAATGAGTGCGCTTGGCTTGGTCTTGAGAACCCTGAGGGGATTGACTCGTGAGATAACATGGATGGTCTGCCCTGACACGTAGTGTCGTATTTTCTGAATGGCAAACACCAAGGCAAGGCATTCCTTCTCTACGACGGTGTACCTATACTCCAGCCCCAACATCATTCGGCTGAGATAATAAATAGCTTGTTCGTATTTCGTATCATTGTTTTGTGCTAGCAAGGTACCGAAGGAGTGTTCTATCGCCCGTACATAGAGCAGGAAGGGCTTTCCGACGACTAGGGCTACTAGAACTGGCGGATTCGTCAAGTATTCCTTAATATCATCAAAGGTGCGTTGACATTCCTCATTCCATACGAAAGAGACGCCTTTCTTAATCAGTTGTGTGAAGGGTTGACATCTTCCTGAGAGGTTAGATATGAACCTCATGATGTAAGCTAGTCTTCCCTGAAGGCCGCGGAGTTCACGGAGGTTCCTCGGTGGACTCATCTCCAAAATTGCCTTTATCTTATCAGGGTCTATGTGAATGCCTGTGGAAGTAATGACAAAGCCCATGAACTTCCCACTAGATACACCCAGGAAGGACTTGGTGGGATTCATCTTCAGATTGTGCGCTCGTATAAGGTCGAACACTGTTCTCAAATCGTGTAAGTGATCATCCTTGGAGCGGCTTTTGACGACGATGTCGTCAACGTAACGCTCCAGCGTCTTGTGCAAGTATCTCTGAAGATGACGCTCATAGCTCATTGATATGTTGTACCGACGTTCTTCAGGCCGAAGGGTAATAGTACACACCGATCGGTGTTCGGAATGACGTATGCTTCTCATCGATAGGAAATATTTTGATTTGATTGTATCCTGAAAAGCCATCCATAAAGGACATGCGTTCGAAGCCACACGTATTATCGATCATTATGTCGGTAATGGGAAGAGGGAATTCATCCTTAGGATATGTCACATTCAAATTACGAAAGTCGATACAGATTCGGATCTTCCCGTTCTTCTTAACGATTGGTACTATATTAGCTATCAAGTCTGGGTGCTGCTCCTCGCGGATGAAAATGCTAGCTATAAGCTTGTTTACTTTTGCTTCGATGGAGTTCATGATGTCTGGATGGAACCGTCATTGCTGTTGCTTGACTGGTTTCGCATCCGGATGAATATTGAGCTTATGAAGTACGATCTCGGGGTTTTGCCCTGGCATGTCTTCATAACTCCAGACAAAAACATCGACGTATTCTCTGACGAGTTGCAACAACGACTTATGCTCGCCGTCTGTCAGGCATTTACTGACAAAAATTAGCTTTGGAGAGGATTCATCACCGAGGTTAACTTGCATGACCTTATCTTCAGTGGGAGGATCACGAAGTTCAAAGCGTTTGTCCCATTGTACATCCAGTTGTTTGACCCATGGCTCCAATTCGTGAGGTTCGAGTAGATCCTCGTCTTCCTCTTCAATGTCAGTGGATGCTATGTTGACAGATAATGTCTGCCTGAACATATCTCTAATGTTGTCGTCATAATAGTATGTAGGTGATTCAGATGAGTGAGAATGCCACTCGTATTCCTTATCGGAGCTCTCGGGCGTTGTTGCTGGTGTAACATAACTGAGGCCGCATTTGGACTTACCGTAGTAATCTAGTGGTTTTTCAAACGGAGTTGATAGCTGCAGAGGCGATCGCCGACCGCTGCCGTAATTTAGACCTGGGGTAGCCTCCATGTCGTACCCCTGCTTTTGCATGAAGTACTTGCCTGAGTACTATACAGGTAGAGCAGTAGTCTTCCGGTATCAGGTTTGAGATCAAACTCTTAAGGCATGAAGGGTTGGGGACCTTCTTTTCGGCCAAAGATGATCGTGTGATCCCCTTCTCTTCTGCCTGGGACTAGGAAGTAGGCATCTTTAATGGGAGCAAGTCGGTTTGCGATATGGACGGTTGTCACCTGTGTGTGCAGGTTAATGTCCCGACCGAGTCCTGTAGTATACATCAGATTGAGTTTATTACACTTAGGATAGTTTAATGGTAGCCTCTTATTGAGGACTTTTGTCCACAGGGATTACATCATCAGAAAAGGGACTATCTACCTTTGTAACCAGATACTTTGTGAGTTCTACATCCTCTTTAGCTACCCTCTGCGTGACCGGAGGTTGGGACGTTGTCTTGGGCAACTTGACCACCAAGGGTTCAGCTTGTGGTATTGGCTTGCCTGAGGGTGTTGGGTAGACACTTAGTTGTTGGCTCATCTTGGGAAGACGGATGGCCATCGGCTCGGCAGGGGACTTCGTGTCTTTCGATTGCTTTTGACTGGATCTTGGCAATCGGATCACCATCGGCCCTATGACGGGCTTTGGCTCTTGGCTTTGGGAATCGGATGACCATCGGCTTCGACTGTGCAGCTGGGGCAGGGGAACGAGACACCTCTTTATGCAAAGTTACGACAAGGGGTACGGCTTTGCCCGATTTACGGGCCTGAAGATGAATTCTCAAGGGTTCCTCTGGTCCTGTGATGGCCTCCAGTTCGTCAGTTATGTGTTTCTTGGATTCGTCATATAGACAAGCCTCCGAAGAATAATAAGACTCAACCCCTTTGAAGGGATCGATGTCGGCGAACTCAGTCGTCATAAAGCCGTGCTTACTGACATACTTGAAGCATTAGTGGAGGGTGGATGGCACGATCATATAGTCATGTATCCACGGACGCCCTAAGAGGATGTTGTAGGATGTATCTACATCTATGACGTCGCAGGTGACCTCTGTCCTCAGGTCGTCGATCTGACATTTCAATCGGATCTTTCCTAAGGGATAGCTCCTTCCCGAGTTGAAATCGCTAATGGCAGTATTGGTCGCCGCTAGCCGATGCATAGGGATGCCGAGGACTTGATGTAAGCTTTTCGGGATGATGCTTATCGACGAGCCAGGATCAATGTGCATCCGATCCACCTTGATGTCGCCTATGTACCCAGTGTAGTATAAGGGGCTATCATGCTTGTTGGTCTTCATCAACATGTCCTGTGGGGTGAATATGATGTTGGGCATTACATCCGCACAGTTGCTGCCCTGAAGATCAGCCGACGAGTCTTCCCCTGTAGGTTTGACCTGGGCTAAGTAAGCATCAACATTATGGAGCACTTCGCTCAATGCGACACGAAGATCCTTGGAAAGCCTTAGGAACTAGTATAACGACAACTTCGCCGGTGTATTAGCCAATTGTGCTAATATGTCAAAGCTGTAAGGTCTCTCCAGTCCTTGAGGTGTATCTTTACGGAGCGGCCTGTCGAAGCGGGTTTCCTTGGGCTTGGTCCTGTCTGCCGATGGAGGCTGAGATAGCCCCGGAACATCAGTGGCGGGCAGCGTTGCCTGTTGAGGGTCTTCAACTGAACTACCCGGAGTGGACTGGACTTGTGCCCCAGACCGGGTAACAACGGCCGCTGCTTCCTCAGCTTTAGCTGAAATTGTATGGCAGGATCTGGACTTCCTGTCCTTCTTCTTGTTGGCTGGAGATGATGCCGCCTGGGTCACTTCGGGCACTAAGCCTGGGTGTACCCACATGACCTCTCCTCGAGACGTGGTAAGAGGTACCAAGCCAGTCGTCTGGTCCTCGACGGAAGAAAGATTAGTAACCTCCATCGTTGCCCGGGGGATAGGTATTATCCCGTCTTGAGTGCTTATTGGAGGGGAGTTGTCGAACTGAATTGACACTATGTTTGCCGTCGCCATGGTAACCTCTTCAAAGTCTAACGACAGAGCTTTGGAGTCGATAAGATTCTGGATGTACCGCTTTAATTGAAAGCAGTCTTGAGTGGCATGATGAACATAGCGGTAGAAATGGCAGTATTTTGTGTCCTCCATCTCTGCTGCTCGGGGCTCGTGCTTTGGTGGTGGGAGTTGGATCTTGTCCCCTTACAAGAGCATGTCGAAGATTGGCTTGACATGACTATCTTCGAATGAGTAATTGACCCGGGGCGACTAAGTTTATGTCTGCTTTTGTTCAGGCTTCTTGGTCGTACCGGAGACCAGGGCCTGTTTGCCCTTATTGTCCCGGTTATTGGAGGTGCCGTCAGTGTTGTTGTTATTGGAGACGGTACCAGGACGTTTGCTTTTGACCTCTCCATCCGGGATGTGTAATCCCAGCTGGCGAGCCTTTTTTAACTTTGCCTCCGTATTGGTGGCACTTATGATGAAGGTCTTCCAATCCCTGAACTGATCTTCACCTATCCAGAGGCTGATTGCAAGGAGCAACTTCTTCTGGCAGATTTCAATCAAGGAGCTTTCGGGATTGCCCTGGGGTAATCTCATTGCAGCTTGGCGGAACCGCTCGATATAGTTCCTTGTCAGCTCCCTCTTCCCCTGAACGACGTCCACGAGGGATGACATTGTCACATCATGTCCCACTTCGTAAAATTATTCTAGGAACATGTGCTTGAAGCCGTCAAAAGACTGGATGCAGTTGTCTGGAAGGTTGCGATACTAGTCGAACGCGATCCCCTCCAATGCTCCGATGAATAATCGTGTGAGGATGGCATCACTATGCGGCAAGTGGTTGGTTGTGACCTCAAAATAAGTCATGTACCGACTAGCAGAGGTCTTCTCGTCATATGAATCGATATGAAATGGCTTGTACCGTGGTGGAAAAGGCACATCTCTTCATACAATAGGATATGGCTGTCGTATTCTGAGGTCCCGAGAGGAATCTTGGGCATTGAACATTGCCCGAAGCTCCTGGACTTCCCTTATTGTTTCCCTTGCTTCATCTGCAGCTGAAGGAGCGGAGACTCCTAGAGGTATCATCCAAAGGAGGAGCGATTGTGTTGGAGTCCGCGTTGACTACGGGTCCCAAGCTTGTTTGTCCAGGCGTCCTAGCTGCTTGAGTCGGCAAGGCAGCTTCGATTTCTTTTACTGACTTGACCAAGGACATGAGCAATGCTTCAAGTACTTCTAGACGTTGTCGGTCAGTAGGCGCTTCCAGATCATCGTCGGCCAAAAAGACTGTCCGAACGTGGGTAGAGGTGGAAGGGATCATAGCAGAGGTGCTCTTCGTGTCGTACCCTCGTACCGAGAAATCGTCGAGGAATGTCGGAATGTCTTCCTTCTCGGACTCGGAAGAGGTGATACCCCCCGTGTAGGAAGCCGCACCTCTTGGCGAAGGCGGTCATCCTCAGGGATTTCCATATCTATCGTATAATTCCAGTTGATCGCTACCCCCTGTGTATGCTCTTAGAAATTTGGGTTGTCGCATACTTTGAGGGGACTGCTACCCCCGGTCTCATCTACCCCCAGGGAGGCCAAGGATGCATCCCCAGGTGTTGAAATCTTCTTTTTGGATCGAGTGCCTAGGTAGACACCCCCTGTGGTTGTCGGTGGATGTCCTCCAGATGAGAGTTTCCTTGTAATACTGGTGGAGATTGCCGGGCTGGAAGAGCCTGTCTTATTCCCTCCCTTGCTGGGAAGAACCTTCCGGGTTGAATTACAGGAGGCGATAGGAAATTCCTCGTCTCCCGAAATTTGCACCTGTTTCTGAAGTTGTTGTTGGAAATGTGCTGGCTGCTGCAGTCGTTGGAAAATGGACTGCCGATCTTCAGGTGCAGTCAACTTGTCGCAGCAGCAGTTGATGATGACTTGGGTGCAACGACGTCCCGAGAGGGGCTCATCGCACGCCAAGGTTGCTTCCTTCTCCTTACATTTGTGAGTAATCACCTCTCACAAGTCGGTAGCGGATTGATCTACCTTTGCATCCTATTTGTGGACTCGGGTATCCCGAGCACACGAGTGCATAGGTGTCATGTTTGCACCCTGATCCGAGGCTAGTAAAAGCACTTGCTCTCGTTTCCATTAAATATCAAGCACAACAAAATTACAGATAAATTGAACTTGATTGCAAACTCGCTTGTACAAGAGAAAGCCTAGAAAGAAAGCCTAGGAAACAATCTAAGTACAATTATTTAGTTTTGATTCTGGGGGGTGACGATAGAGGCTCGGGAAAGTGTAGCAACTCTGCCTTACTCCTTGGACTATCTGACGCGCTCTTTGCTCTCGAAGAAATTATCCTTCGTAGGTTACCAGCCTTGAATTGCTAAGCATTTACCTGGGTGTGGTACCCTGCTATTTATAGTATTTTCTGCAATAACAGATTTTTGGGCCGCATAAAGGGCCACATGGCCACGTGTCTTTTACAGCGCACAAAGACTCGTTCTCGGGCTGCCGGCTGGTGGGGGTTGTTGAGATTTTGTTGTAGCGAATCTTGGTGGTTGAGACTTGGTCAGCCTGCCACGTGTCTCATCGCAAGATAGGATCAGTCTGCTTGAGTCATTTTGAGCCGCATAGGCCCTTCAGAGTTCGGCCATGCTCGGTCGCAAAAGACTCATGCGGCAGTATCCCTTAGTCCGCATGTAGCTTGGGGACTTTTGAACCGCATAGGTTCTATATTCTGGGCCGTATAAAGCTTATGCGGCTCAGATTGCAGTTACCCTTGGCCGTATGAAGTACATAGATTGAGTCGCATAAGGTTCAAACGGCTCGGGTCGCAGTCCTTTTGGCTGCATGGCCATGTCCAGTCTAATCATGTCTTATCTTCTTTTTGTCAGAGTGTCAGAGTTGTTAGAGCTGTCAGAGCTGTCAGTCTTGCCAGAATTTGTCAGCTTTATCAGACCAGAGTTTTGTCAGTTTTATCAGAAGGATTGATCAGCTTGGCCGCATAAGTAACTATTCTCTCTGCGGCTCAAAAGTCAGTCTGGTGACGATGGGCCGCAGGGTGCGTGCTGAGTCTGTCATGTGGCTTTTCTTTATGCGGGTCAATCTGTCCCAGAGTACTCATGCGGTCAATTGTGATCCGCTTGAACCCTATATTTTTCATGCTTATACAACTGCAGCGTAGGCTGGACGTACCCACTTCTCGTGCCCCTACACTGGGTATGGGTCGTGACAAGAAATACGTGAATATAGGTATTACAACGTAATAATCTAAGGAAACCTAGGTACTATCACAGTACTATTGGTCAATAACTGTGAAAGGAAATTCCTATCAATTTAGTGCTACTCCTATGTGGGTCAAGGTTTCAACAGGTTAGAAGAATTTGACTCGGTTGGACATAACTGGATGAGGCGACATAGAGGGTATTGTAAATAAGGGGACACGTTCACAAAGTTGTAGATCATGGTATGGAAAAAACTTGGATAAGTTCAAGGAGGAATTTTCGCGACAATAAGCACGACTTGGAAGGTATTTAATCAAGAAATTTGAAAGAAATGGTGTCTATGATAATACAAAATATTAGGCACAAAGGGATATAGAAATCAAGGGTTTAATTTAAGATTATGACATGATTAGAGAAGAGATATGATCATTCTCGATCTCATAGTTGGAAAGATCATAAAGTTGTGATTGCGATCATAGGATAGGTGATCAAGGTATAAAGAGAGAGTGGTACGATCTAAAGCTACAATTCTAGGTCACTTAGAATAATCTGATAATCAAACAAGCTGAACAAATTGCACCTTGGTTCATACTATGGTCTAACCTTTCTATCAGGGTTTTAGGCTAAAACATGATTCCTTAAACACGACTAGTCTAATCTTAATCTAGAATCTAACTAATAGTATTTGAGGCTCTTCTTCCTTATCTCGTTTCCATTAGCACACTCCTTGGCCTAGTCTTCTCAATCGTAACTTCCACTAACATGATATCAAGCTGTCCATAATGTAATCTGTTAAGGTCTTCAAATGTTCTAGATTCTTGAAAAATTTAACACAACATTTAATTCTTAACCTTTCTCTATCTATAAAATATCTCCATCTTCAAAGAACTCACAACTCAACTTTATGTTCCATTAACCTATTATAAGATATTCCTCTTCAATTTTGTTTCTACGACTCTATCTTGATATTTTCTTTCCTCTCTTCTTATGTCATTTCGTTCCTTGTTCTTGTTCCTGAATGCCAGAACCTTGATCACGTGTCTATCAACAATCTATGGTGCTAGCTTCCTAACTACATACTTGTATATTATAATCATTTTTACTTTCCGAATCGCACTTTTATCTTATCACAAAATTTGTGTCATCTATTTCTTTGAGATAACCTCCTCTTTCTTTATTCGAATCTCAACTCTTAGGTTAGATTTTATGACTATAATAGTTCCTTAAGGTATATCCACTCCATAATCATTGTTAAGTCATCATAGATAACCATTGTTGTAATTCTCGATTCTTCTTAATTTTTTATGAACTTTTTCTGTAATTCCAACCTAAACCTAGTACTGCTCCTATAATTCTTTCATCTCTTTAATATTTTCTACTACGTACACCAAATACAATTGTTCCAGTTACAATTTCCTTCAGGATTCTTAAATATTTGCATCGATGGAGGATTTACTAATCTGTCTCTTATGGTATGACCTTTCTAACTCTATTTCCAGATCCGTAACTATGACTAACCGTCAAAAATAGAAGGGTGTATTCAATCCTCAACTCTATCAATCCTTTCAAATTCTATACCATACTCTTACAAGCCTTCGGTCAAATCTCTTAGCAACATAACCAATGTTCTACCCCTCCTAACCTTCAACAAACTATACTTTTCTTATAAGCATGCCGAATCATTTCACTCCAATCTTCTTGGGAGGGTTTGAGGCTATGTCAAATAAATACTTGGTTCTAATGCTCCTATTATAGCATGACCATATTGATAAATTTTTTGGTACTAATTTCTAGCAGGTCATTCAGGGTTTGACTCAACCAATATGGAGATGGTTGACTAGTCTATCTCAGACTTATCTAATTCTAGATCATATTTCTTTCTTATACCTAATCTTCCTAGGATAGTTCCTCATTACCCAAGAAAATTTATTTTCCATTCTATCATAGTCCTAATTTTTTATATCCTCTACGTGAAAATTCCTTAAATTTTAGTTTAATACAACTCCAAAAGTTTATATCTAGTCATGATCATCACTCTTCATCAATTCGTTTCATCCTGTCAGAATGCTCAGACTCTATTTGTTATCGTCCTTCATGTTGGCACTCTTTAATCTAGAAACAAACTACATCTGTCATCAAGTTGTATTCTTACTTACCACAACTTTTATGATTAGGGAATCTTCATATTCTTCAAAATCGGTCTAGCTTAAACAATGGTAGCATGGTTTAGTCTAACGACCCTTATGTCTCTTGTTAGGACTAAGCCTGGTACCATACTCTGTTCCACATCCTATTTTACTGGTGTGTCTATAAAGGTCTACCCACCTTAGCTATTCACCTAGTCCTGCAAAACATGGGTTACTTTGTCCCTCAAGCAAAACTTATAGATAATCTATAGGCTGAAGTCAAATCACTAATTCATGACTCGTTGAGTTATCCTTTCCTCAAGTCATATCATTTGGCACTTCTCTTATAGGGATAGCACTATTATGATCTTTGTCCAGTCTCAAGTCGCTCTATTCAATTTTCTAATCGTATATGTAGTCATCTCGGCCATCATTGAAAATTTTCTCTTATACCAAACAACTAGGTAAAACCTCTAAGTCAATTCTATATGTTCTAGTCAAGGGGTCTCTCCTTCAATCAAGGGATTTTCCTATATAAGCTAAATTTTCATAGCAATGCCATACATTTCCTATCGATCCATCTAGTAGATACGTCTATCCAACCCCTATGTGCCTAAAGTAATCACCTTAAAAATATAATATCTGTCCTAATCAGAATCTGTAATAAGATATAATCAAAATGGTTGATCAATCACAAAAGTTCGCCCTTCCGAAATAGAGAAGGACAAGAGTTCATAAATGAAGATTCAAGGAAGGTATGATTCAGCACAAATACGAAAGTCAAAGGCAATAGTAGAAGTCAAAGGAATTTCCAATAGTAGCAGTGGATCGAGATCCTAATATTCTATGCTAGTACAGGCTCGTTCGGTACTGTGACGTAACCAAGACGATTTTATCTTGACCTGTATAGGCCACCACAAAAACCATATCATGCACCAGTCCTAAAATATGTGGGACCAAGCTACGTGGCATTGGCCGGCTACGTATTCAACCAGACTCTATTTCGACTAGAATATGTATAAGCTGTTCGAAATGGTGTCACTATCACTACAATCAATCTATATCTCAATCCAAGTAACAGAAACATAAAAAAAAGTACGAATATTAGTATGCAGTCCAATAATTATACTTGTTCGAATAGACTCGAAAAGATAATACGAGTCTATAAATACTAGGCTGTTACGCAGATACAAATAACAGTAAATGAAACATATAACTCTAAAAGATTGAATACCTGTAATAAAATGAATACCATCAACAATCTAACAAGGCGCTCAATAAAACCTACTCAGCCAACCTGGAAGGAAACTAGGTCCTTAGAGGGACAACAAGGTACATAATATACAGGCCAAGTGTACGACTGTAATGAATGAATAAATAAAATATAATAACACTGATAAAGTGGGTGAATCTAACATAACCAACTAATATGAAAATACAATTTAAGAAACATCACTCGAACACGCGGGCTATCACGGTGTACTCCGGAGATCAAATATGAAACTCCGGTAACTAATAAAAACTCCATAGTTCCGATAAGGAATTGTGGTAACTAATGAATCTCCGAGGCTATGGGTAAGAGGCAACTGTAACAAGAGGGAAAGTAGCCCAAGCGCAAGGTGTATATTCTCTCTGCCCATGTGACTTCACGTTTCTATCCACGAGACGCTCGGTCAGAACCTCTAACTAGGACAATGAGTTGTAATAGAAAGAAAAAGTACATAAATATCAATGTCATCATCCAAGAATCAGACACAAAATTCTGTAAATCAAGATGTAATCAAATATGGGAATCCGTCAATAATGTAGTGTCACATGAACATGTCCTAGGGTCAGTGTGTACCACACAATGAAGTGTCGTGGTAACGTTAATGTGAATATCTAGTATCAATACCCGATGGCGCAAATATCCATCGGCACGCGAATGTGATTCGGACGCGAAGTGTCGAACACGGTCCTAGGTGTTGTAACAATATAATCAAGCAGGTATTTAAGCTAAATATTTTAAACTGAAGTACAAGATTGGTAAGGTACACTTGCCTAGAGTTGTTAGAACTATGCTGAGACTGCAATACCAAAGTCTATCCCACTATCCATGAGAACCATACTCCATGCAAATATCTATCAAACAAAATCACAAACAAATATATATCACACACTATAGTACACGTATGACTAATATCTCCCACCTATGGAGCTTGGGTCATTTTCAGTCACTTATTACCTTGGGTTATTTACGAGAATTGTAAACAACTAGGCCACACCAGTTGTTATGGTCACTATTGCTAATAATATGAGTGATAGATTCAAAATATCAAGTTTAAACCTCTTTATTCGTGCAGCGAAACCTATGACACGCAAATCGAGAAAAGATGATCAACTGTAAGATCAACAATCTTATCTTGGTGATACATATGGTTACCTAGTCAGTTTTGGCAAAGTGAGATCACTGGAATCGATTGATCTCAGTTTCGACGTACGAATTCTGAAATACTAACATAAATAGAAATTAATTATAATTAAGGGTGACACATAAAAAAAAATCTACACACATTGTCGGATAATGAAACAAATATCACCAACATGTCCATAATAGTCAAAATAGCAAGGATAGCCTATCCATAAGTCCAATTTGGACATAGGGGGGAAGCGGTAATTTGGTGTTAAAATTATGTCCGCCGTTGGACCCACTTTTTACCAAAAAATATGCCAAGATACAAATCCACTAAACCTAGAAAATTATATGTCCACACTTTTAGAATGATGATAAAAATCCAATGGCATATAAAAAATTGGATTCCGATGAGCCGATCTCAAAATGACCCATTGACTCGGACAATAATCCAACGGTATATAGGAAATTTGATTCCGATGAGCCGATCTCAAAATTATCCATTGACTCGGATAAAGGGACCCGATCTTCCATGAAAATACATGCCGGGGCCACGTTGCTCCAAACTCAAAAAATTATATATGAATATTAGCTACAACAATGCCACGAGTCCACTAATGGCGTCAGAAATAGAATCCGGAGCCCGGGTCCAAACTAAAATTTTATATGACAGAAATTACGGTTTCGAGAGGCCAACGTTGGCATCTATTTCAACCAACCAAACGACATCCTACGAAGCTAAAAATTTTGTAGCATGAAGGTAGTTATACCTGCTGTGCACAAGAACTGGTGGAACGTCAAACGGAGCTAAG
This sequence comes from Iris pallida, assembly GCA_029216955.1. Taxonomy (NCBI): domain Eukaryota; kingdom Viridiplantae; phylum Streptophyta; class Magnoliopsida; order Asparagales; family Iridaceae; genus Iris; species Iris pallida. The sequence continues at coordinate 17,453,651 of JANAVB010003400.1, read as the reverse complement.
ATTGCGGAGAAATAAATCCATGAATTTGGCTCCACAAAATTATCAAAATAAATACAATTTATTCGAGGAACTTGGTGGTAAGTTTTGATCTATCAAACGATCGATCTAACTGCTGAAATTTTAGGTTAGCGAAGGGGTATACACCAAGATTGAGACGAAAGAATCAATCGACGATCCAACGGTCGAATTCTTAAGAAAATGTGTCTAAAGTTGTTGTTCCGAAACATGATTTTAGATTTGATTTTGTGCGCGTCACAACGAGATTTCGTACGAAATGCACAAATCGACCCTAACACCCATCGGGGACATTGCTGGCACACCGGGGTGGCAAATAGGGGGGTCGTTGGAGCTTCGTGCACCTTGCGGTGGTCGTGGGCGGCGGCGTCCTGAGTGCGGCAGCCCGCTGCTTCACCGCTCTTGTGGCTGCTGTTGCTTGAGCCGCAGCCTCCCGCGTCTATGTGCGCCTGTGACTCGCACGACAGCGGACAACTGGTCGTGGCGTGGCCGGAGTGCCCAGGGCGGCTTGGCACAACATGATGAGTGATCCGACGGCCATGGATGATAAAGAAGATGGGGATGGTGGTTACCGGTGGTGCTGCCGTTGCAAACTGAGGTGGTACACGGGCGAGCTAGGGTTAGACGATTCCCTTGGAGGGAGTACGTTGAAGAAGACGATGATCATGGTGATAATGGAGAGGTTACAGGGAGAAGGAGATGGTTGTTCTTTGGAAGAAGAGTGTGGAGTTAAAACAAATATAGAAGAAAGGGAAAGGGGAAGGGCTCGCGTGCCTGTGGCCACTGGCGAGGGTCAGAGGTGTTTAGCCGCAGGCACATGTGGGCAGGTTCTGTGTTGCATTAAAATGATAATATGGACATTGGAGGGTTGAAATGAGTCTTCTAAAGAAGAAGAATATAGGGGTGTGTTGTGCACTTAGAGTAGTTGGTGTGTGTGTATTGGTAAAGGGATTTCGTATTTGGTGTTGGAGTACTAGATTTTAGAGTTGTTGTATTTATGTGTGGATTGTGGGGATAATATAGGATATGTGTTTGGTGGATAGGGCTAGGGCTTATATAGTTGGGCTTAGCATGAGGAGGAATGGGGGGTTGAGGATTTGGTTTAACGTAGGAAAAAATAAGTAATACTCTACTTAACAATTTAAGATGTGGCCCACCATATTGATAATAAAATTTTGAAGGTAGGATATTTGTATTAGGATGGTTTATACATATATGGGTTTACGTATGCACCTAAATTATATATATATATATATATATATATATATATATATATATATATTTTATTTTTATATATATATATATATATATATATATAGTCTAAATTATATATATATATATATTATATATATATATATATATATATATATATATATATATATATATATATATATATATATATAGTCTAAATTATATATATATATTAAATATCTTGAAAATAGTTATTAGACTATAAGGTATAGAATAAATATATATAAAATACATACCTACATGGGCGTGTCTGGGCGCACTATCCTTTTGCAAGGGCTTGGTTTGGGTTGGGTGGTTTAGGTTAGATTAGGTTAGGTGCTTTGGGTCATATTGGATAGTTTGAGCTTGGTGCGATCGTGACATTAAATTTAGATCAATTATGATCACTGATGAAATAAAAGCATACGGGAGCTCAAGTGGATGGCATGCAAGTGGCATGTGTGTAGTAAACTCAAAATGGGTCAACACCACATATTGGGTCGATTAGGTTGGATCGATATCGTGTCCCAAAATTAAATTGGAAGTTAGGTCAAGTTTTACGGGAGATGGTCCAATGGCCTAAATTGACAAGAAAGTTGCATGATGTAAATAAAATACAAAGGAATAAGTCTGAGTGGTACATGATATATCAAAATGTTCTTGCCTACTACAAAACTCATGAAGAAAGTTTAGAGAGATTGACATCCCTGGTGCTCCAAAAAATTAAAGTCACAGAATGGTACATTTAAGGATCAAAACTAATTATAATAAAATTATTTATGAAAAGTAATTCATTAATTTTTTTTAAAAGAACCCTAAAATTCAAGGACTTACACCTATACTAGATGGACCAAGTAGGAGTGTGTCACAACCCGCACCTAGTGTAGGGGCACGAGAAGTGGGTGCGTCCAGCCTACGCCGCTGTGTCAACGGTAGAATGCTGTTCTAGGTCACTATCTAATCAACAACTCACTCAATTATATAATGTACCTTTCACAACCTCAATCCCGAATGGAGGACAAGTATAAGATACGATAATACTCAATCACAATCTAAGCACGATAAGATAAAACATGAGTCTAACAACTATATAAAACTCAAAACAACAACAACTTAAATAAACTCCCAAAATAACAACATCTCAACAATATCAAGATACCACTTATTACAAAACAAGTTCTAAAAGAGAAACTAAACCATAAACTAGTAATCTACTCCAAGCCCTACTGGTCCTCTAGGCTAGCTGTGAATCTCCAGATTATATGTAATATTTTTAACAGGTCCAGTCAGGACAGGAACGAGCACAATACATCTCACGCAGTTCATATCATGACAGAAAATGTAAGCATGCTATAGAGTAAGATACATGAAACGCTGAAGAATATACATGAAGTAAAAGAGATGACTGTAAGAAAATATCTACTATAAGTAAAGAACTATCAGTGGCTAGTGATGTGGAGTACAAGATAGATATATGAACGGCTTAAATTTGCACATGATTACACTAAAGAGTTTGCACATGATTACACTACTTTAGAATTGTTCATATGACCATTTATACTCTTCCGTACCCGAATCAATACACAAAGATCCAGACAAGTTATGTTATTGTACATGATTTCACATGGGGCCCATAAATGGGTGCACATGAAGTATACATGAGGGCCTCTGTGAACAAGAGAGTACATGAATCACAAGAGTGCACATGAATTGTAAAAGCATCGGAGTACATGATGAAAGTGAAACACATATGACATGCCGTAACCCGATGCTCCCGAGGAGGATAACATCTGATGAAGGGATCCATATAGTACCAATCCGTGTCAACAACGTGACAACATTAAGTAAAGTAATCTAGAGCATAAATATAAATCCTATCAAGTATAAAACGGTCAGAGAATGTACTTACCTGATACCCTCAACAGCTGATATGAAAAGATGGCCAACTGGAATCACAGAGTCCTAGTTAGAGCAACACAGGTTATAAAGAGTTCAATTTATATGGTAATTAAAATTATAATGCAATCTACATGAGTCTAAGTCAATCTAGGTCAAAGTCAACTCTTGGTCAACTCTGGTCAACTATAAAGTCAAACTAGGTCAACTCTAGTCAACCGTGGTCAAACTAGCTAGGGTTGGGTCAACAATGGTCAACTTGTCTAGGTTAGTCAATTCTAGGTCTAAACAAACTAAGTCTATGCAAATAAAGTATCCAAGATAGCTGCTAACTCATAGCCTAAGTCACTTGCTAAACCAAGCACAAAACTAAACCATAAGCTAACAAGGCACAAAAATATAGTCATATAATGTATATATATTATTCACATTTACATATTCATATACATAGATATATATAGAAAAGCTATATATATAGGCACATACATACATACATACATACATACATATATATATATATATATATATATATATATATATATATATATATATATATATATATATATATATATATATATATATATATATAATGTATATATATTATTCACATTTACATATTCATATACATAGATATATATAGAAAAGCTATATATAGGCACATACATATATATATATATATATAAAATATATACATATATATATATATATATATATATATATATATATATATATATATATATATATAAAAAAATATATATATATATATATATATATATATATATATATTTTTTTTTTTTTTATGGTGTCCGGGCATCCGCGCACTAGCCCGTGGCAATGCCACCCAGCCGGCTAGTGCGGGAGGGGGGGCTCGATCCCGGGTCTCCCCGCCGAGAGCCCCCCCTCCTGCCACTTACGCTAGGAGCGCCGGACATATATATATATATATATATATATATATATATATATATATATATATATATATATATATATATATATATATATAAGGAGAGGTAAAAGAGTAAGTAATTGTTTGTGTATGTGTTTGTATGTGTGTGAAAGGATATGTGTTAATGTTCTAAGATTTAGTGATAGGTAGGTGTATATGACATGGGATACATGGTGTCAAAGGGTGTATGAATGCATGTTTGTAAAAGGTTATAGGTTAACATAGTTTATAGAAAAGCATACATACATACTTACATTGCATACATGCATACATACATATCATGTATACATACATACATTGCATACATGCCTACATACATATCACATATGCATACTTGCATTCATTCATGCACATATACATACATACATAGATACATACATACATATCATGTATACATACATACATTGTATACATGCCTACATACATATCATATATGCATACTTGTCTTCATTCATGCACCTATACGTACATACATAGATGTATACATACATATTTGAATACATTATGTACTTGTATACATTATATTCATATATGCATACTCTATATTATATTACATTCATTCCAGTATACATGCATACATATAATATATGCATACAAAATCATATATTTAACTCAAAATATATGTGAATACATACATTACATTACCTTAACACATATATCATTCATTCATATCCCATATACATGCATACTTCAGTTCATATTTTATATCAATCACATATCATTTAGTTGCATATATATACTTATTTTTATTACATACATGTCATTCATGCATATTATATACTTACATGCGTCTATACATTATATACATTGTATAAAATATGAAAAATAGAAGAGGAAAAAAAGGAAAAAACTGAAATGGAAAGGGAAGGGAAGGAAAAATGTAAGAAAAAGAAAACAGTAGACATATACATGCTTGCATCATATATTCTACATTACCATACATGCTGTCATTATATATTGCATTATATTATATATATATATATTATGCATTCATATCTATCATTACATGCATACCTTGCATTTGTATCAAGCATTCATTGTATACTTTTATGCATACATTGTATATCATTCTTTCATTCATGCATTTATGCATTGCTTACATACATTACATTAATTATATTCCTACATGCTTGCATTCAACCATATATATACATTAATGTAAAGAGGATACATATCATATATATATATCATTTTATTTATCTGACATTTCATGCATTACAAACTCTATATTCATTTAATATCCATACTACATAGGCTCATAGGTTACACAAAATTCCTATGTCGTATAGTCACTCTTCTACTTAAAATTAATACTGTACCAATTGGGCCTTCATAAATTTTTGGATTAAAGTATGTCTTAGCCCTTTGTGTTAGCTTTTCGAAACTTTAAAAGGATCGCATTTTCGTGACCGAAAGCTCCCGGAATCGCAAAAACACCGAAACACATTCGTCTTTCGGACAGCTGACACTCAAATAGTTCTAGAGAAAGTTCTAGAATGTATTTTATCTATTAATATATATATTTGGAAAGCTAACTTTGATATGTTTATTTTAATTTTAAAAAAGGGGGAGATTAATCGGAGTTCTAAGCTAAAAGTTACGACATTTCTAAGTTGCTTTGGTTAATAAAAACGTAGATGAATATTATGACGAATTTGAGTTGTTTTGGACAAAAGAAACACATGTAGGCCAAGATACTTGGATACCAAGATAGGTATCCAAATGAAACTCATTCTAACCATCCTAACTAAGATCAATCCACTCTCTAACCATTCTAAAACTGAATTTAAATATCTATTTAAACTATTAGCATACATACATATACATGGAGTGTCCTAATTTGGGATCTATCAAGTAGGACACAAGACACATATCTAAAATCCTCAAGAGAGCTCCAAATGGCCTCAAATTTGAATCTAAATGGGGTACATGCATGGGGGTGGATCCTATGGATTCAAAACTAACTAATATGCATAGGAAATCAATTTAGAGGGTTGGTTTTACCTATTCGGAGTGTAATCCCAATGACACTCCCAAGGACACGGCTCCGACACGAAGATCTTCCAAAAAGGACACTCCTCCTTGTACTTTTCTCCAAATCTTTGCTAGCCCCCTCCCTTGGTAGTATAAGAAGGTTGGATTGAAGTTTTGGTGGAGGGATGTAAGGATTTGGGGATCAAATCAAAGAGGAAAGCTCTCTAATTTGGGGAAGAACACTTTGTGAAGGAAAAGAGACAAGATGGAATGAAATGAAAGGAAGGGAGACTAACCTACCTATAGTGGCTGCCATTAAACCCTATTTGGGCCTTGGGGGAAAGCCCAATAAGGCCTCAACTAGTCCTCTTGATTAATTTTAAGTTAGGTTCAAGTTTGGTATCAAAAGGGTTAAATTTAAACCTCTAACTTAACTAATCTAACAAGTGAGATTAGTCTAAACTTACTAACTTAATTAGTGGGATTTGTGGGCAATGACTAACTAATCTTGGGGTTCCTTCTAGAGTCTAAGCTACCCAGGTCACTAACACAAGTCGGAACGAAACGAAACTCAAACCCGACTAAACTAATCCCGTAAAATTAATATTAAAATATAAAAATTCCCAAAATATTAAAATATAAAAAATGATCAAAATCACAATAAATTAATTTAAATATTATTAAAATAATCTAAAATTTATCAATTAATCAAAATTTTAAATAATTCAAAAGTCACAAAATGACCAAAATATCCTTAGCCTAAAAAGTTGTAAATAGTCATTCTAATCACATGGTTAGGTCCCCATGGTCATGGTTAGTCTCTAGGTTCAACAGTTCTAGGGTTCACTAGCTAACACATCAAAATTATAATTTACCAAGTTTAAATAGTATTAAATTAATTAAAAATCCCCATAAATCATAAATCCTATTATACAAAAGTTCAAAATTTCTCTCATTTTAGAAAAGTTGGTGTTACAAGTCTACCCTCCTTAGAAAATTTTGTCCTCAAAATTAAGATGGTCGTACTTCTTCTAGAGTCTCGTCCCCAACAATCATGGTCTTAGAAGCTCATCTAAATCATACAATTTAAAAGAATAACATACATAGTCATGGCAAACAATATCAGTCTGAGGTCTCATC
>JANAVB010003400.1:17248950-17441450 GCA_029216955.1 Iris pallida | reverse complement strand
CTCATAGGTTACACAAAATGCCTATATCGTATAGTCACTCTTCTACATAAAACCAATACTGTACCAATTGGGCCTGCACTAAATTCTAGGATTAAAGTATGTCTTAGCCCTTTGTGTTAGCTTTCCGAAACTTTAAACGGATCGCATTTTCGTGACCGAAAGCTCCCGAAATCGCAAAAACACCGAAACACATTCGACTTTTAGACAACTGACACTCAAACAGTTCTAGAGAAAGTTCTAGAATGTATTTTATCTATTAATATATATATTTGGAAAGCTAACTTCGATATGTTTATTTTAAAAAAAGGGGAAGATTAATCGGAGTTCTAAGCTAAAAGTTATGACATTTCTATGTTGGTTTGGTTAATAAAAACGTAGATGAATATTATGACGAATTTGAGTTATTTTGGACAAAAGAAACACATGTAGGCCAAGATACTTGGATACCAAGATAGGTATCCAAATGAAACTTATTCTAACCATCCTAACTAAGATCAATCCACTCCCTAACCATTCTAAAACTGAATTTAAATATCTATTTAAACTATTAGCATACATACATACACAAGGGGTGTCCTAATTTGGGATCTATCAAGTAGGACACAAGACACATATTTAAAATCCTCAAGTGAGCTCCAAATGGCCTTAAATTTGAATCTAAATAGGATACACGCATGGAAGTGGATCCTATGGATTCAAAACTAACTAATATGTATAGGAAATCAATTTAGAGGGTTGGTTTTACCTATTGGGAGTGGAATCCCAATGACACTCCCAAGGACACGGCTCCGATACGAAGATCTTCCAAAAAGGACACTCGTCCTTGTACTTTGCTCCAAATCTTTGCTAGCACCCTCCCTTGAAGTATGAGAAGGTTGGATAGAAGTTTTGGTGAAAGGATGTAAGGATTTGGAGATCAAATCAAAGAGGAAAGCTCTCTAATTTGGGAAAGATCACTTTGTGAAGGAAAAGAGGCAAGATGGAATGAAATGAAAGGAAGGGAGGCTAACCTACCTATAGTGGCTGCCATTAAACCCTATTTGGGCCTTGGAGAAAAGCCCAATAAGGCCTCAACTAGTCCTCTTGGTTAATTTTAAGTTAGGTTCAAGTTTGGGATCAAAAGGGTTAAATTTAAACCTCTAACTTAACCAATCTAACAAGTAAGATTAGTCTAAACTTACTAACTTAATTAGTGGGATTTATGGGCCATGACTAACTAATCTTGGGGTTCCTTCTAGAGTCTAAGCTACCCGGGTCACTAACACAAGTCAGAACGAAACAAAACTCAAACTCGACTAAACAAATCCCGTAAATCAATATTAAAATATAAAAATTCCTAAAATATTAAAAGATGAAAAATAATTAAAATCACAATACATCAATTTAAATATTATTAAAATAATCTAAAATTTATCAATTAATCAAAATTCTAAATAATTTAAAAGTCACAAAATGACCAAAATACCCTTAGCCTAAAAAGTTATAATTAGTCATTATAATCACATGGTTAGGTCCCCATGGTCATGGTTAGTCTCTAGGCTCAACAGTTCTATGGTTCACTAGCTAACACATCAAAATTATAATTCACCAATTTTAAATAGTATTAAATTAATTAAAAATTCCCATAAATCAAAAATCCTATTATTAAATAATAAACTTTTACAAAAGTTCAAAATTATCCTCATTTTAGAAAAGTGGGTGTTACAGAGTAACATTCTTTCTTCTATGTATGAAGTTTAGTTGGTGGACAAATTTATTTTAGTCAAAAGGTAGACATTCCTACAACTTTCTTAAGAGTTGGAGTTGGATTAGAAGTTTTACATATTGATGAATATTTGTTGGAAAGATAAGATAGAATTTTCTATGATGGCTAAAGATGCAATTGAACCTTGGTTTTAAACATAGCCTCCTGAAAACAAAAGACCACCTTTATGAAAGATCTTCAAAAGATATGATTTGAGGATATAATGATTCGATGAGACTTGACTTGAAGATTAGATATAAGTATGTACGATATTTGATCATGACACTGCTGCAGGAATTATTAATTGAAGGAGATAGGAATCCATGCTTAACAAGACAAGATAATTAGCTAAGGTGGGTAGGATTTTTATAGATACTCCTCCAAGATGATTAGATAAAATAGAGGACAGAATAAGGCTCAACCCGAGCAAAAAACTCGGGGATCATTAAACTAAACCATACTACCCTTTGCCTAAGTTAGATAGAGTTCTGAATCAAAGTTTACATGAAGTATTTGGGTTGGTTAGAAGAATACTATAAGATTTCTCTATCATAATGTTTATGGTGAGTAAGAATGCAACTTGGAGGAATATATATCGAGATTGAGTAACATATTCTAATCAGTATGGGAGTGCCAACCTAAAATAAATCTCAAGGATCTCGTCAAGATAAATGATTTGATGAAGCCTAATGTTCATGGTTGGGTATAATTTTTTTTAGTAGTTTATATTTGCATTGGTTCTAAGAAAATTTTTACTTGGAGGATATAAAAATCATGACATGGTGAATAAAATTTCCATGGATAGTAGCCTAAAGGACCTCCACTTGAGAAATTATTATCGGATGATAATATCAGAATGATCTATGATCAAGGAGTACTAGATATAGTAGGATGGTCTGAGTAAGAATAGATGATCATTTCTATATATGATAAGACTGTAGAAGCCTAAAAATCAATGGGCGCCCCTCTCAACAAAGTGCTAGCATCAAGTGGCACCAAATCACTAGGTTGTGCCTAAGCCAGGGTATACGAGCTCTACGTGGCAAGCATCTTCGAGAAGTTGTAACGGGTGCCATCATTACTGATAGCTCTGACAGCTCGTCAGTCGAAGAAAATACATTCGAATCCCGTGCAACGTAGTGCTCGAGGAGATTTTGTCAGCATGCAATTAATGCTGACAGCTAGCTTACGCAAGTTTTTACGAAGCATGAGGATCAATCATCATAGCATAGAAGACCCAGTCAAAAACGATAAATGTCAAGTTGCGCGCTTGCGCCAGCTAGAGTGTTGGCACCACCCGATCAAATTTATGTCCAGAAGTAGGATGACTTGGCGCCCATGCCACAAGTCTCGAAGAATGTGTCCACTACACTGCCATAGACCATGCACATCTCTCTCAAACGATGCCATATATCTCCAGCAGTTGAAGTAACCACTCGTACAATAGGACAAGAGGCACGCAACCTAAAGTGCATGCCACTCATAATAACTACTTAACAGTTATTTTATGAACTCTATAAATAGAGTTTCAAATGAGTCTCAAAGCGTCACTAAGGATCATAATCTCCTAACAAAGTGCTGTTGCATTCTTCAGAGGCTTGTGTCTTCGATATCACATCGTCCAAGATATAAAGTGATCGTCTTCTGATCAGATTCATATAGTTGTACTTTCCCAAAAAATAATTGTACTTTTTTTTCTAAGTTTGTGATAAAACTTTTATTTCTTCAAACAAAATAACAACTCTGCTGGGGACGACTTTCTCCTTCGACGAGAAAGTGACGACTCAATGTTATACCGCGTCGATCGGCAAGACGCAAAAGACTTTGGTCGTTCAAGTCGACCAAACCGCGTACAAAGCAATAATCAGTACTGGGGGTACTAGGCCTACCTCAGTTGCTGTCAAGAGTAAGGCGCGTACTGTATGGACTCCCAAGTCCTCTGCCGTGTTAGAGTTATATACTAAAAGCATCACTTTTGTAGTAACCTTATTTCCTTAAATTTTGAATGAGAATCATATGGACAAATGTTTGCATATTGTATTTGTTGTATGTATTAATACAAATGTCTGATATTCTATATTGTAGATAATATGGTGTGGTGTCACACAAAAGATCTTATTATCAGTTCACTCTGGAGTATATAAATAGTTCACAACCTAGATGGACTTGGACAATCTATTGGAACGGTTGTAGAGTAATCTGGTATTAGTCTATCTTGACTATAGGTTTATACTAGTACACTTTGTGTGTATGGAACAGGACCACTTGAGGTTGTTCTCTTTGTACTGACTATATAAGTGAACAAACACCTCAGTTATTATGGATGTTTGTGCTCTTAATTCGAAAATAATAACAGACATGTATATGCAGTGTATATTACTTTGACTCATGAAAGAGAGAGATTCATTATGGCTTAACAACCTCTATGAATTGGGTAATAACATTGTATGTATGATGGGTTGTTGATTATAAATCAAATCTATGTCCCGATACATCAGGTTGATGATATCCCCTTAAGGAGCTCATAAGGATTGTCATGTAAATCCTGCTGGTAGATTATATCCGACATGATAAATAAAGTTGAGCGATACTACTTAAGAATAAAAGATGTCGAATCAATATAGTTATCAGAAACTTAATTTGATCGACGGACATTCGATATCTTAACATGGGGAGCCAAACGAGCATATAATAAAAGGAGCCCACAAACATAATTTGAGATTAGGAAGGTAGTGCAACAATAGCTCATTAGTGGACCGAGCTATTGTTAGTGGGCCTGGATTATGTGTTTGGGCTGAACACGAGATATCCAGATCCGTTAGGAGGCCTAACCCTAATTTCTCCTCATGGTCCCTGCCGTAGCCTATATATCCTCTATTCTCTGGCTGCCAGATGACTGATCAAAAATCTAAAAATTTCTCTAAATTTGTGATTCACGTAAGGAGAGAAAGAGAGGGTTACCAAGGAGAAAAAAAGGTTGGAAGATCGTCGCCCACACGACATCCAACTCGAGGAAGGAATACGCGCAGAAGATCTTGGGTCGTCCGCTCGAGATTGCCAGGAACTACTTGTCTTCTTTCCACCGTAGGTATAATTCGTGAACCCTAGTTTCCGCCTATGAAGGGTTAGAACATGCATTAAATATGTTTAACTTTCTATCGACCAATATGGACACCGCAGTAAGGGTCCTAGGAATCCCCAGTTCCGTCATGCTGTAACAACCTCTGCTTATGTGCAACCTGCGCCTATTGTCTCTCTGCGAACCACTGCCTCTGCGTAACCTGTATCTACTGCCTCTTTGGCTCTGAACAAAGGGAAATGCCTTTTGGCTACTTCCTCCTCTTCTCCAGTTCTGAATTCTAAGAAGAACCTATCTAGCGAGAATGCTAAACAGAACAAAGGAAACCGCCCTTTGGCCTTTCTTCAACCTGCGCAACCTGTGCCTGTGGCCGCAAAGCCACAAAACTAATGGAAACTCTCTTTAGCTACTCCCTCTCTTTCCCCAAATATGAACTTGGCAAAGAATACATCTATTCCTGCTTTGTCACAGAACAAAGGAAAGCGTCCTTTGGCCTTTCCTCATTCTTCCCCGGTTCTTGACTTGGTGGAAAACAACTCTGGCTGTGCCCTTGCGCCAATTAGTACAAAAGCTCTTTTGGGCAGAAACCTTACTCTTCTTAACAGAAACAATTAAATCTCTGCTAAGAAAGTGAGTTCTGTCCAAACTAAACTTTTTATGATCCAGTTGCACCAGGCTAAGCACACAGAAACAGGTTGCACAGAATAAAATATGATTCTACCTACTTCCAAGAATGCAATTCAGGATCTTCCAAACCTGCGCATCTCAAGATCTAAGCAAGGCAAACTGCTAGTATCTCAGACAGATATACAAGTGCCACACCTTTCTGACTTGTGCACCTATCTCAACAGGCGCCAGCCAGTATCAACTTCAGCAAGACATAAGCAGCCTGTGCCGGTGTCTAACTTGTGCCAGAGACAGACTTCTAAAGTCAAGAAGCCTCTTACATATGCTAATTAACTTAGCACTTCCTTGTACACTCAGGAAACAGGACATCTCAAGAATCAGAATGATATTTCTAACATTGTTAAAGAATATGTTCCTCCGACTTCTTTTTATTCTGTTGTTTTAATCGATCTTCGTGAACTTCTTGAACAAAAGTGGAAGATCACAATTCCTTTCATCCATCTGTAATACAGCCACAAGATCACCACTGTAATCATCATCATGAGGTAGTTATCAATTATTGTTGTCAGTTAGCTAAACGGTCTGGCTTCGACCGTCTTAACAGCGCTTAGGTTCCTCAACCAATGATAGTAGATGAAGATGAATTGTTGTACGTTTCTTTCAATATGACGTCTCGAAGCACTGGTGGTAGAAAGCTTCCAAGAAATAATACATCCCGTAATCCTGGTTAACAGTATTTAGATCGGATTCGTGAATACGACGAAGGAGTATACCGACACACCAGATCAAGAAACTAAGATGCAATAGGTCAAAGGAATCTGCCTAATTCCAGTCAAGATGCTTTTAGTCAAAGGAATCTCCCCATCATTCATCCTGGGGTAGTCCCTTATATAATTTCGATGCCGATAGTGAAAGTTCTGAATGGACTATCTTTTCTACTAGCTCATCTTCGATAGCTAGAGAAGTGACTGCTTACGTCATCACAGAAGATCAAGATGCTTCCAATTCTAACAGTCAAGAGTAGAGAATTGTTGTTTTGGAGGCCAATTTGAAGAGCATGGATGAGATGATGACAGTTATGCATGCTGTGATTATGACATAACATACGATTCCACCCGTTGTGAATCTGATTCCAACCCAAGAACCTATAACGACATCTTCTCCCGTCAATATTGTTCTAGGGGTACAGTCTTCTCACACTGCTTCCATACCCGTGCTGACTATTCCAAGTCAATCTGGTACTGGGGGTGGTATTTATCATGCAGTACCTTCTCCTAACACATCAAATTAGTCTACTGCTCCACAATCATCGGGAGATACTAATGAGGCCGTAAAACTTTTACGTACTCAGTTTTAATCCTTCAAGCAAAAAGATGGCTTACAGAAGCTTGGGATCAAGCAGCCTTATCCCATAGAGTAGAAGGAAGTTCAATTTCCTCCCAAATACAAACCCCCTACTATTATGCTATTTGATGGCAGCATATCTCCAAGTCAGTATCTCAATCACTTTGAGGTAATGACTGATCAATTACAACTAAATAATATTCTACTCACTAGGGTATTCGTTGGATACTTAGCAGGTGCATCTTACGAATGGTACCATAGTTTGCCAGATGGTTGTATAACCTCCTTCTTCGGATTCAAACAAATGTCCTTAGAATGATTTGATGAGGGAACAAACGACATAACTATGTCTGCCCTCATCAAAATTAAATAGCAACATAATGAAACAACCGAACGGTTCATTGAATGATTCCGCCGTGAGGCACTCAAAATGCCTCTCGGAACTCCAGATGCTTTAACAATAGACACTTGCAAATTAAATCTGTTTCCTATAATCAGCATATGGACTGGATCAATACAGTTTCATGATTGGCCTTCATTCATAGTGAATGCTAAAGCAGCAGAAAAAAATGCTAATAAGTTCAAACAATTAGGTATTCAGATGCCTAATCTTGACAGAGATGAACATGCTACATCAAATAGCAATGGCCGTCAGGTCAACCGTAAGGGCAAAGAGACTTTGGATATCAATGTCAAAGGCAAAGAAACTCTAGCCATCAATATAGGTCAATCAACACCTACTCCAACGGCACCACCACAGAGGACACCATGTCTGAAAGAAGAATACTCCTTTGATGAAGATGATGTCATGAGCATCTTTGATTGCCTGATTAAGAGCAGTAAACTTCAGCTGTCAGATGCAAAACGGCTAGAAAAAGTAGGTAAAACTAACCACCCTAAATATTGTGTTTACCACAGGTTTATTGGACATCCGACTCGAGCATGCTACGTCCTTAAAGACAAGATCCAGGAGATGGTCAATTTTGGTGCAATCACTCTCCAACAAGGCGAAAAGAATGTAACGGCTAATGTCATCTCTCTACAGTTTGACAATTTTCCTGCTCAACTTGTGCAGGATGACGTCATTTCCATCCAGAGAACCACTTTGGAGATTGTTAATCTCCCACCTGCACGAACTGATGGTGTTATTTCTCTGTCTATTGATTAGAGAAAAATCATGTGGATCCATCCGAATTTATTGGCTAATTTCGAAGCACCTTCTTCATCCACAAAGTTCAAGAAGACGACCAAATATAAGTCATGTCATATGACTTTATTGGGTGAACATTATCTTCCACCTTTAACGGATACCTTCATCTCGGTGGCAGACTCTTCTTCTTCATAAAAAATAACACAGCCAAAGCCAGAGGCCAAATATCAACCAACTTTCCATTTGTATAGTTCACAATCCCGTTAATTAAAGACAAAGATGGGATATGATCTACAGAATGCCCCTGACTTGAATCATGGAAAATGATCTCCAATACCTCTTTCTTTATGCATTCCATACAATCAATCTTTTGTTGGCATGGGTTTCTGGACAAACTCTTTATCTAGTCAAAAGAAACATTCTAAAAACAAGCACCGCTTGAAGAATTACAACATGGTGTCCTTCGAACCTGTATCTGAAGGAGAAGCTTTAACTGGTACCAGGTTTGGGCGACTTTACTTACGAAACTACTTAAAAGGTCAAGAAAAACCTGCTCCAGCTCTGGATGCTATCCCAGCACCTTTTTTTCCCTGCTGTGAATATTCTATCTGCTTCATCACCTTCAGTGGAACCGACTCTTCCCAAACCAACGGCAACAGACAAGGGAAAACAGCCAGTCCATTTCGATAAAATATTAAAAAAGACCCCAACTCTGGGACTCGAGAAGCCGTATAACTATGATATACTAGCTCAGCTGGCTAATACCCCGATAAAGTTATAAATCTTTGAGCTACTGTATCTCTCGAAGAAAACTCGAGAAACATTGAGTGAAGCTTTGAGGCAAGCCGATACTTGTCTGACACTACTCAAAATGCCAGAGGAGGAGCCAGTAACCTGCTTTCATTATCATAGTGTTGTTTGCCATTAATTATCGGAGAACAGAACAGTTTTATAGGAGAACTGAACTTTGACTCATAATTACAAACTTGCTTGTACAAAAGAGAGCCTAGGAACAAAACCTAAAAAAAGCAATCAAAGTACAATTGTTTAATTTCGATTCTAGGGGGTGACGGTAGAGGCTCAGGAAAGTGCAATCAACTCTGTCTTACTCCTTGGACGATCGAACGCAACCTCGGCTCCAATGAAAAAATACTCTCTCTGCCTGGGTGTGTGTATATTTCTCTGTATCTATCTGTGTGTATGCAAGGGAATAGCACCTTGCTATTTATAGGAATTCATAAGTAATGGAGTGTACAACCACGCGGCTAATTTTGGACCACATCCTTATAACTGTGTCTCGAGAAGTGGGCAGCTGGGGATTGGTTAAGATTGATCATGATCTGCTTGTTGTACTAAATCTGAATTGTTAAGACTTGGTCAATTTCTGCTACGTGCCTCAACTGCTACTCTGTGGCGAGCCGCATGAATGATGTATCCTGGCTGAGCCGTATGAAGGACTGTCCCATAGTCGAGCCACATGAAGAGTGTCTCATAACCGGGCCTAATGAAAGTTGTCTCATGGGTGATCCGCATGAAGAGTCTTCTTTGGAACTGTGCACTGTGTCGGATATCATGATGATTTTCTCGTCTTTTTAGGAGCATGTAACATCTTGTCTTTATGTCAGAGCCATTATCTCTGTCAGAGCTGTCGCCTTTATGTTCGAATAATTATGGCCAGCTGCTAAGGCTGATTTCAAACCGCATAAGGTTCCCTGCTATCTATGGGCCGCATGAAGCTTTCTGAGCAGCATGAAGCTCCCAGGGATTTTGAGTCACATGAAACTCTCCAGTTCAGTTTTTTGAGCCGTATGGAACTCTCCAGTTTTTGAGCCGCATGAAACTCTCCAATTTTTTAGCCGTACAAAGTTTTATGTTGATTTTGGGCCGCATAAGGCCCCCTGCTACTTTGGGGCCGCATGAAGCTTTTTGAGCCGTATGAAGCTTCTGGGTTTTGAGCCGCATGAAGCTTCCTGAGCCGCATAAAGCTTTCTGGATTTTGAGCTGCATGAGGCTCCATGTTGATTTCGAGCGGCGTAGAGAATCTCCTTCTTTCCTTGCGCTTGTGAAGGATCACATCTCGTAAGTCAAGGACATCTCGGTCAACCTTTGTACTCATTTTGTGGGCTCGAATATCCTGAGCACACGAGTGCGTAGGTATCTTGTTTGCTCTCTGATGCGGAGCTAGTAAAAGCACTTGCCCTCGATCTTTGTTAGGAGACTCTTGAGATCCACCTTGTCCGTTTGCCGCCGGGGGCTGGACACGGGCGGTTCTATACAACTTTCCATCAGAGGCCCACTTAAAAGTTAGCGGGACTCTTTGATGGTCAGAGGTTGGGACAGCTGACTGAGCTCGACGAGCACGCGCTGCCCTAGACTTCTTCGACTTAGCACCCGAAGGTCCGTAGTAAGAAGAGTCCAAGTTGGAGAACCACCCTGTCCGTTTGCCGCCGGGGGCTGGACACGGGCGGTTCTGTACAACTTTTCATCAAAGGCCCGCTTAACAGTTAGCGGGACTCTCTGATGGTCAGAGGTTGGAACAGCTGACTGAGCTCGACGAGCCCGCGCTGCCCTAGACTTCTTTGACTTAGCACCAGAAGGTGCGTAGTAGGAAGAATCCAAGTTGGAAGGAAGGAAGAGCAGTTGGTGCCCTTTTTAAAGGAGGCAAGGGAGCTCTATTTATAGAATGGAGTGAGCCCTTTCTTCTTCTCATTTTCGATATGGGACTAAAAGAAATATTTTCCATGCTTCTACAAGACCCCCTTCAAAGTTTTCAAATTGCAAAATTTGGAATACTTTGAATAAGAAGCATGGAAGGTAGAGTTGTTTAGGTGTGGCAATCCTGTCAGAGGTAGCATGGACGTGATAGGTTTGGGTAGTTCGGCTAGGGATTTTATATGGACTTATCATCCTTGGCGTACCTTGGTTTTAGGTACGGATAATAAGTTAAGAGAGGGAACCATCATATTTATTCAGAGGTGGTGAGAACATGGTAAATATGGGGTTGATGGTAATGAGGACGTGTTGGAAGTGGACTCAGATAAGGATACATGAAACAACTCAGAGGTAATATGGGCATGGAAGTTCTACATAATGGGTAATGAATGCCACGGAACAACTGGGTTCCAGAAGCATATGATTGTGAAAAAGGGGTGCATGTACTAAAGGACCTAATACAGTATTTATGGTCAAAAAAGGACATTTGTGGACCTATTATCCTTTTTGTGTACTGGCGGTGCGAGTACGGACAATAAGTGAAGAGAAAACTAACATATTTACTCAGAGGTAATGAGGACGTAGTAAATATTGGTCTAAAGTAGAGCCTTCCTACTCAGAGGTAATGAGGACGTGGTAGGAGTGGGCCTAATGAGGATACACAGAACAACTCAGAGGTAATATGGACGTAGAAGTTCTATGTATTGGGTGGTTTGTTTATGATAGACGTGGTTGTTTTTCCCGTTTGGAGAATTTTGTGGACCTATTTCCCTTTTGTGCATCTGAAAATACGAGCAAATAGATTTGAATGATATTTTGTGGACCTGCTACTCTTTGGCGCACCGATGGTGCAAGTAATAGATTAGGATGATTTTTGTGGACTTATTACCCTTTTGTGTACTGGCGATGCGAGTACTGATAATAAGTAGAGCGAATCGACATATTTACTCAGAGGTAATGAGGACGTAGTAAATATGGGTCTAAAGTAGAGCCTTACTACTCAGAGGTAATGAGGACGTGGTAGGAGTGTGCCTAATGTGGATAGACAGAACAACTTAGAGGTAATATGGACGTGGAAGTTCAATGTATTGGGTGATTTGTTTGTGATGGATAGGAAAACAACTCAGAGGTAATATGGACATGGTTGCTTTTTTCTATTGGAGAATTTTCTGGACCTATTACCCTTTTTGTGCACCGATGGTGCGAGTAATAGATTAGGATAAGTTTTATGGATCTATCACCCTTCTAAGTACTGGTGGTACGGGTAATAGATTTTGAGGCAAACTATGGAGAAGAAAAGCATTTAATATGGAGGTTCCTAGTTATGACTAGAAGATGGGATGGAGCAGTTAGAGAGTAAGTTCAGTGGTACCTGAGGGTACATAACTCAACAATCTAGGAGATTTGAGGTCAGAGTGTAAGTTCAGCGGTACCAGAGGGTACATAACTCACAATCTGAGAGATAATTGGAAGTCGTCATTTAGTCATAATTTTTTTTGAGGAACTAGCCGTTGTTGTTGTTGGTATTAGGGCGTTTGCACTTATCCTCTCTATCCGAGATATGCAGCCCCAGTTGGCGAGCCTTCTTCAATTTTACTTCTGCGCTAGTAGCGCTGATGATGAAGGCCTTCCAGTCTTTAAATTGATCTTCGCCCATCCAGAGACTGATTGTAGGGAGCAGCCTCTTTTAGCAAATCTTAATTAAAGAAGAGTCTGGGTTACCAGAGAGAAATTTCATCGCGGCTTGGCGAAACCGCTCGATGTAATTCCTTGTCAGCTTTTTTTTCTCCTTGGACAACGTCTATGAGGGTTGACATTGTCACATCTTGTCCCACCTCGTAGAACCTTTCCAAGAATATATGTTTGAAGCCGGCGAAGGAATGGATGCAGTTATCCGGCAAGTTGCGGTACTATTCGAATGCGACCCCCTCTAATACCCCAATGAACAACCTCGTGAGGATGGCGTCGTCATGCGGTAGATGGTCTGTTGTGATCTCGAAGTAGGTCATGTAACGGCTCGCAGATGTCTTCCCGTCATATAGATTGATGTTGAATGGTTTGTATCAAGGAGGGAAGGGGACATCTCTCCATGCAGCGGGATACGACTGTCGTATCCTGAGGTCCTGAGAGGTTTTTCGGGCGTGAAACCTTGCCCGGAGCTTCTGGACTTCTCTTCTCGCCTCCTTAGCCTCTTCTGCAGCAGTGGGAGTCGATATTCTGTATGGATTATCGCCCGGGGTTGGGGCGGTCGTGTTTGAGTCCGCATTGGCAGCGGGACCCAAGCTTGTTTGACCAGGTGTCCTAGCTTGTAGAGCGGGTAGGGCCGCCTTGATCTCGTCCACTGACTTAACCAATGTATTAAGTATGGCCTCAAGAGTGTCGAGGCATTGCCGATCACTGGGACCGTCTTGGTTATTCTCAGTCATGACTACTGTCTTTACGTGAGGAGAAGTGGAAGGCACTGTAGAAGATGTGCCCTCCGAATCATACCCTCGCATAGAGAAGTCGTCGGGGTATGTGGGAATGTTCTCCTATGTTTCGAACTCGGAGGAAGTGCCATGCCCTGTATTGGAGGTTGCCTCGTCTTGGCACTTGTGGACGTCTTCAGGGACGTCAGACTCCGTTGTATCTACCGGGGGGATGGTTTCCCCAGGTTCGTCATCTTGGAACACCGGATTGTTGTGGATGTTTCGAGGAGTGCTACCCCCAGCTTCAACTATCCCCAGGGATGTAGATAACGAATCTCCAAGTGTTGAAGATTTCGCCTTTGAGCGGGTACCTTGATAAACTCCTCCTGTGACGGCTGTGGACAACCTCTTAGATGAGGGTTTCTTGGCCGCGCTGGTTGAGATTGTCGGGCTGGAGGTATTTATTTTCTTCCCTCCCTTGCTGGTAGGGACCTTCCGGGCAGAATTACAGGACCGGTCCTTGAGGTATTTATTTTCTTCCCTCCCTCGTCTCCTGAGCTTTGTTGTAGGACCGGTCCTGGCTGCTGCAGTCGTTGGAAGACAGACTGCCGGTCCTCTTGCACTGTTGTCTTGTTGCAGCAGCAGTTGACAAAAACTTGAGTACAGTGATGTCCATGGAAGGAATCTTTGTACGTACACCAAGGTTTCTTCTCTTTTCTTGTACTTGTGAAGAGTCACATCACGCAAGTCAAGTACATCTCGACCAACCTTTACACTCGTTTTGTGGGCCGGGGATCCCGAGCATACAAGTGCGTTGGTATCATATTTGCTCCCTGATGCGGGGCTAGTAAAAGCACTTGCCCTCGATCATTGTTGGGAGACTCTTGGGAACCACCCTGTCCATTTACCGCCGGGGGCGGGATACGGACGGTTCTGTACAACTTTTCGTCAGAGGCCCGCATAACAGTTAGCGGGACTCTCTGATGGTCAGAGGTTGGGATAGCTGACTGAGCTCGACGAGCCCGCGCTGTCCTAGACTTCTTCGCTCTACCACCCGAGGGTGCATAGTAGGAAGAGTCCAGGCTGTGCCGTATAGAATTTGGCACATTCTCATTGGAGCTCCTGATGTTTGGACCGCATGAGAGGCGGTAGAAGACTGAACCCGAGTCGCATAGGGCAGATGGTCAGCGGCTGGGATTGGATGCTGCATAGGTCATCTCCCTGCGGCTAGGGTTGGTGGCCGCATATGTATTCTGCATACGGCTGAGATTGGTGGCCGTATGAGCCTTCTGTATGCGGCTAGGATTGATAGCCGTATGAGCCTTCTGCATGCGGCTGGGATTGGGGGCCGCATGAGCCTTCTGCATGCGGCTGGCACCCTTATGCGGCTTCTTTCTGGACCGCATAGAGTTTCCATTTGCTCCCGCAAGTCCAGCATCGTAGTATTTTCCTTTGCCGGACTTGGGGACAGCAGGGTCCTCTGCGGCCTGAAGTGGGGCCACATGTGAGTCTCCTTCGCCGTCTTGGGCAGCAGAGAACACTTCTTCCAGAGCTTGGAGAGGGGCAACGATTTTGGGCCTCCACTTCCTGCGGACCTTCTTTGGGCTGGCTCGCTTCTGGGTGCGGCTAGCGCTCCCCTCGGAGAGCATCTCTTCAAATGCTTGCTGGCCGAAGCGAACAACCAACATCTGTTGCGTGGAGCCGAGTTTGGCTGCGTTTGATTACATCACCAACTTCTCAGCAGTGGAGAAGTTAGTCCCCAGCAGAGTCGCCATCGTATTTGCCATTGATTATCGGAGAACATAACAGTTTTATAGGAGGACTGAACTTTGACTCACAATTACAAACTCGCTTGTACAAAAGAGAGCCTAGGAACAAAATCTAGGAAAAGCAATCTAAGTACAATTGTTTAATTTGGATTCTGGGGGTGACGGTAGAGGCTCGGGAAAGTGCTATCACCTCTGCCTTACTCCTTGGACGATCGAACGTAACCTCCGCTCCGGTGAAGAAATGCTCTCTCTGCTTAGGTGTGTGTATATTTCTCTGTGTTTATCTGTGTGTATGCAAAGGAATAGCACCTTGCTATTTATAGGAATTTATGAGTAATGGGGTGTACAGCCACGTGGCTAATTTTGGACCATATCCTAGTAACTGTGCCTCGAGAAGTGGGCAGCTGGGGATTGGTTAAGACTGATCATGATCTGCTTGTTGAACTAAATTCGAACTATTAAGACTTGGTCAATTTCTGCAACGTGTCTCAACTGCTACTTTGTGGCGAGCCGCATGAATGATGCATCCTGGCTGAGCCGCATAAAGGACTGTTCCATAGCCGAGCTGCATGAAGAGTGTCTCATGACCGGGCCGCATAAAAGTTGTCTTATGGGTGATCCACATGAAGAGTCTTCTCTGGAACTGTGCACTGTACCGGATATCATGATAATTTTCTCGTCTTTTTAGGAGCATGTCACGTTTTGTCTTTATGTTAGAGCTATCATCTCTGTCAGAGCTGTCGCCTTTATGTCAGAGTAATTATGGCCAGCTGGTTAGGCTGATTTCAAGCCGCATGAGGCTCCTTGCTATCTATGGGCCGCATGAAGCTTTCCGAGCCGCATGAAGCTCCCAGGGATTTTGAGCCGCATGAAACTCCCCAATTCAGTTTTTTGAGCCGCATGGAACTTTCCAATTTTTGAACCGCATGAAACTCTTCAATTTTTGAGCCGCATGAAGTTTTATGTTGATTTTGGGCCGCATAAGGCCCCCTGCTGCTTTTGGGCCGCATGAAGCTTTCTGGGTTTTGAGCCGCATGAAGCTTCCTGAGCCGCATGAAGCTTTCTGGATTTTGAGCCGTATGAGGCTCCATATTGATTTTGAGCGGCGTAGAGAATCCCTTTCTTTCCTTGCGCTTATGAAGGATCACATCTCGCAAGTCAAGGACATCTCGGTCAACCTTTGTATTCGTTTTGTGGGCCCGGGTATCCCGAGCACACGAGTGCGTAGGTATTATGTTTTCTCCCTGATACGGGGCTAGTGAAAGCACTTGCCCTCGATCTTTGTTGGGAGACCCTTGAGAACCACCCTGTCCGTTTGCCGTCGGGGGCTGGACACGGGTGGTTCTACACAACTTTCTATCAGAGGCCCGCTTAACAGTTAGCGGGACTCTCTGATGGTCAGATGTTGGGACAGCTAACTGAGCTCGACGAGCCCGCGCTGCCCTAGACTTCTTCGACTTAGCACCCGAAGGTGCATAGTAGGAAGAGTCCAAGTTGGAGAATCACCCTGTCTGTTTGCTGCCGGGGGCTGGACATGGGCGGTTCTGTACAACTTTACATCAGAGGCCCACTTAACAGTTAGCGGGACTCTCTGATGGTCAGAGGTTGGGACAGTTGACTGAGCTCGACGAGCCTGTGCTGCCCTAGACTTCTTCGACTTAGCACCCGAAGGTGCGTAGTAGGAAGAATCCAAGTTGGAAGGAGGGAAGAGAAGTTGGTACCCTTTTCAAAGAGGCAAGGGGGCTCTATTAATAGAATGGAGTGAGCCCTTCTTCTTCTCCTTTCCGATGTGGGACTAAAAGTAATATTTTCCATGCTTCTACAAGTGTGATGGAGATGATACCCAACATCACCTTTACACAAGATGATATGCTGCTAGAAGATAATCGTCGTGACCGGCCTCTCTATTTTACGGGATATATCGATACCATGAAAGTTGATCGTATCTGCACTCAGCATCATGCCAGAGACTCTGCTAGATGTATTGAAGATTCCTGTACATAATCTTTTCACAACTATCACAACAATCGTGGGATTTAATTTTGGAAGAAGTGAACCCCTAGGGAAGATTCGCCTGAAAGTTCAAATCGACAATCTTCGTACAAAGGTTACCTTCTACGTAATCGATAATCATGGCTCCTATAATACTTTGCTGGGAAGACCATTCCCGCATGAGCATAACATTTACCATCTACTCTCCACCAATGCTTCAAATATGTGGACGTCAATGGAGAAGTCCAAAAGGAAGTAGCTGATCTAAATCCTTTTAGAGGCATCGAAGCATATTGTACTGATTCTCGGATGTATAAGGAAGAGTTCGTGAATGTTGTATTGGCGATGTATAGTAAAGAAGATCAGCGATACACCTCAGATGATGTTCTCATAATCCTAGTCAAAGGACGTACTACTCGTCCATCTTCTTCTCAGACATTGACTATCCATCATTTCTCTCATAATAAGCAGCCTCCTGCTGAAAAGATGGAACAGAGGGAGCTCACCTCTTCTGATCCTCTTGTTATCGACCTTCGTCGTAACAAGCCTCCTTCTTCTCCTTCTCCTCCTCTGGTTATCAACCTTACCAAGCTTTCTGCTAAGGCCAAAAACTGTATTGTAAATGATGATGTACAAATCAATAAAGTAGCATCTTTTTTACAGTATATTGATGCCGATTATTCTACTCGATATTACTTATAAATGCTAGATAACTTTGAACCACTTACAATAAGAGCAGTTCAACCTCTCCAAGATGAAGTATTGCTCGAACCAGTGCAAGACTCCTTCTTCTTAGTTCCTTCTAGGAAGAAAGGTAAACTTCCTATACTTTTTAGTAAAGGAACATAGTAGAAGACTATGCCCGATAGAGAGGAAGAAAATGATGATAACGGGGGACTCCAACTACGTCGTTATAGTCAATAATCAAAAGATATCATTCAAAAGATGGGCTACAATTTTAAAGTTGGTCTCAATGGCGGTAAGGGAAGGCAAACTCCTATTCGTATCCTTGCTCCAAAAGGAAAGTCACTGCAATACTACAATAAAACGAAGCATGGATTGGGTTATACTTCGCCGATTTCCACCCTAGAAGCCTTCGAATCCAATAAAGAGGAGCGATCTAACTCTTCTGATTCTATTTCATGGAATTCTGATACCAGTGTACGCCACGTCCATCGGGTGACACTATCTTCCAATATGGTGTCTGCTGAATTCTCAGAAGACGATTATGACTTTACTGAAGCTCCTGAAGCAGATCCGTGGGCACAAAAGATTGACACTCAATGGAAACTTCTCTTTGAGCAATGAGAACCCCCTACTGAACATCAATTAATTCAGATTAATATTGGAGAAGAAGGCTCGACAAGACCTGTCTTCATCAGCAAGAGTCTTCCAGAAGCGGATAAACAAGAATTAATTTAGCTTATTTGGGAATATACTGACATTTTTGCCTGGAGTTATGAGGATATGCCGGGACTGGATCCTCAGATTGCTGCCCACAAGCTCAACATCTTGCCTAATGAAAGGCCAGTCAAACAACAACATCGTCGATTCTGACCTGATATGATGGATGCCATAGAAACTGAAGTCAAGAAGCTTATCTTTTGTGGTTTTGTCAGAGAAAAACAACATCCTGACTGGATTGCCAATGTTGTGCCAGTTATGAAGAAAATGGTGAAGGTCAGAGTCTGCATTGATTTTAGGGATCTCAACGATGCTTGTCCTAAGAATGAGTTTTCTCTTTCGATAACTGATGTCATGATCGACAATACTTGCAAATTCGAACGAATTTCTTTTATGGATGGATTCTCACGATACAATCAAATCAAGATGCATCAAGAAGAATAGAAACATACATCTTTCCATACTCCTCTGGGAGTCCATTGCTATATTGTTATGCCATTCGGTCTTAAAAATACTGGTGCAACTTATCAGCGGGCTATGAGTACTATCTTCCATGATCATTTACGGAAGACAGTTGAATGCTATGTCGATGATATTGCTGTCAAAAGTTGTGTAAAGGAAGACCACATCCAAGACTTGAGAACTATCTTCGATCTAATGTGCCAACATCAACTCAAGATGAATCCCACCAAGTCATTCCTGGGAGTATCTAGTGGCAAATTTCTCAGATTCGTTATTACCACTAACGGTATACACGTTGACCCTAAGAAAATCAAAGCCATTCAAGAGATGCGTCCTCCACGCAACCTAAAAGAGCTACAAGGATTCCAAGGATGGCTTGCGTACATCAGGAGACTCATCTCAAATCTCTATAGATGTTGTAGACCATTCAATCAACTCATGAAGAAAGGTGTATCTTTCATTTGGACTGAAGAATGCCAGCAAGAATTTGAAGACATAAAGCGGTACTTGATGAACCCTTCAGTTCTAGTGCCTCTAGTCTCAGAAATACCGTTCCTGATGTATGTTCTAGCAATGGATCATTTATTGGGTACCTTACTAGCTCAGAAGAACAAAGAATGTCAAGAGCAAGCTATCTATTATCTCAGCCGCACAATGATCCGGGTTGAACATCGATACAGCTCGGTAGAAAAAGAGTGTCTAGCTTTGATGTTTGTTATTCAGAAAATCAGATATTATATCACAGGCCAGACTATTCATGTTATCTCCAGAGTTAACCCTCTCCGGGTTTGATGAAAAAGCCTAGTACACTCAATTCCAGACTTGCTACATTGGCCATTTTGTTAGCACAATATGATATGGTCTATGCCTACAAAAGTCTATTAAGGGTCAAGCCTTAGCTGACTTCCTCGCGGCTCATCCAATTTCGGAGATGTTTAAACTCTATGACGAGATTCTAGACGAAACTTTGGAATCCAACATGATTTTAGAAGAAATTCTTACCTGGCGTCTATTCTTTGATGGTGCATCCAGAATAGGACCAAAAGGTGCCATTGTCGCTGGAGTTGGAATCGTCCTCGTATTGCCAGAAGGATTAGCTATTCAAAAAGCTTATTCTTTAGGTGAATCATGTTCCAACAATGTGGCTGAATACAATGCTCTGCTCATTAGTCTCCAATTAGCTAAACAATTGGATATTGAATATCTTGAAGTATATTGAGACTCTAAACTGATCATCAATCAGGTTAGAGGCACATATGAAGTTCGGCACTAAGATCTCGTCCCATGTCATAAAGCGGCAGTTAGACTGGCTACATCGTTCAAGGGCTTCTTCATTAAACATGTACGTCGGGCATGAAATACAGAGGCTGATGCATTGGCTAATCTGGCAGCCGTATTAGCAATCCCAGTGAGAAGGCAACAGATGATTGTCATCACTATCAGAAAATTATTTTGCATCGAGAATAACTCAAATATTGAGTCCAGTAATTCAACTGAAATCAACGTTATTAGTGAAGATTGGAGAGCTCCTTTTATTGACTTCGTGGTACATGACATCTTACTTGAAGATTCTAAGGAAGCTACAACAATCTGTAGGCGACCACTCTATTTTTATTACAATCACACCTCCAAAATCCTCTATCAGCGAACATTTGATGGTCTACTCTTACCTGTCTTGCAGGAGATGAAGCAAAACAAATACTACGTGAAGCTCACGATGGTGTATGTGGTGTACATCAACCCGGTCCTAAGTTACAGGATTGTATCGGACGTATGGGCTACTACTGGCCCACTATGGTATCTGATGCCGTTGAATATGCAAGGAAATGCCGAGCCTGTCAAATTCATGCAGATTTTTTTATCAACTGTCGGAGTTCCTGCACCCGACTGCCGCATCATGGCCGTTTGAAGCTTGGGGCATCGATGTCAATGGTCCTATCAATCTACCGTCATCTAGAGGACATCAGTTTATACTAGCTATAACCAATTACTTCTCGAAATAGGCAGAAGCCATACCTTTATCTGAAGTCAAGACTAGCAGCATCATCAACTTCATCAAACATTATGTGATATACATATTCGACATTCCTCAATGAATTATTCATGATAATGGACCACAATTCATCAGTCAAAAGTTTACTCGGTTTTGTGATGATAATAGAATCAACAATGTGGCTTCCACGGCGTATAATCCTGCAGCTAACGGTCTGGCTGAAGCATTCAACAAAACTATTATCAAGCTTCTCAAGAAATTCTTTTCTACCAATAAGAAAAACTGGAGTGAAAAGCTTGGAGAAAGTCTATAGGCTTATCGTACTACTATACGTACTCCAACCGGTTGCACACCATTCTCCTTGGTATATGGATGCGAAATCGTCCTACCATTGGAGATTTAAATCCCCTCCATAAGAATTGCAATTGCCAATGAGCTCATAATAGAAAACAATGATCGTCTTCGACTTCAGGAGCTTGAAGTGCTTGACGAAAAGCGGCTATTAGCTCAACGACATATCGAGCTATATCAAGCCCATATCTCAAAAACTTTCAACCATAAAGTCAAAGTACGAGCATTCCAAAAAGGCGAATTAGTCCTTACTGTCAGACGTCATATGACTATGACATACATGAGCAAGGGCAAATTTGAAACAAAATAGAAAGGTCCCTATTGTGTAAGCAAGGTTTTCTCAAATGGAGCTTATCAACTGACTGGTATGGACGGCCGAGTTGCTATGATGCCCATCAATAGCAAATTCTTAAAAAAAAATACTATGTCTGAAGAATGTACAAAACATCTTCTGAATATTGTACATACCCCAAAATACCGAGTTATTATCTTTTATTCACTCTTCTGTAAATAAAACCTCAAATAATAAATCTTCAAAATCCCCAGTGGAGTATATCCAGATTGTGTCACCTTATCACAAATCTCATCTTTTGGAACCTAGTTGTTTTAAAATATATCCTATCTTTGAGTCCCAGCTGACTTAAGATTATCAATAGATACATAAATTCACGTCCATATTACCTCTGAATTCTATTATCTACATCAACGACTTATTACGTTCATATTACCTCTGATAAAGTCGTCTTTTGAAATGATAATATTCTGAGAATTATATTCTGTCACGTCCACATTACCTCTGAACAGATATAATTAGTATTGTTATTTTTTAGGAGATAAGTCATGTCCGGTACCTCTGAACATATTTTCCTATTCTTATATATTACTTATATCTACTATAGATAAATAATAAGTAATGGAACCACAAAAAGAGCATTAACTTTTATTTCAATGATATTCAAAATGTCAAAAATTACATCATGTGAAATACAACAAAAAGACAAAAGCTTCTATAGATCGTTTCACTGGGGAGGCTAAGTACTGAGATCAACGATCAGTCTCTTTGGATACTTAGCTCTCTCTATTCTGGAGTCGAGTACCCTCTACCTCGCTAGAGCTCTTCCAGACTCTGGATTAAATGGTTGCAGCGAATCAGCTCGGCGTTCCAGTTCTGCACCATCAGTTTGGATAAGTGCATCTCGTTGCCTCCTCAGGTCATCTAATTGGCTCACAGCAATTTGAGGCATTTCTAATACTTCCTCTATACGTCGTTGAGCCACTTTGAGTGCTTCTTGGAGCGGGGCTATTTCAATTTCTAAATCCCGAAGGCGAGCTTGGCATTCAGTAGCTTCTTTCACTTTCTCTGTAGCTCCAGTCTTATAACACTCAATAGAAGAAGTTGTCTCGACAATGTGAGATTCCAACTCTGCAGAGCGCTGTGAGAAAGCCACCACAGAAGCTTCGAAGTTAGCCTTTCTTGTTGCAGCCTCACGAGCCATCATTTTGCATTCAGCATCTATGAGCTTCTGGATATTTTCTCTTGTTTGATGTTTATAAGACTTGATGGATTCTTGAAGCTCATTCAAGATATGATCTAAATAATTGACTCTATCCAGATCACCGATCTTGCGGATAGCTCCAATGATGAGGAAGGAAGGGCCCCTTACTGACTCATAAGGTTGGTCCTTTTCCATGACCATTTCAATTAGAGGCTTCAGAGAAGTGAAGAAAGCATTAGTATAAACTTCGACGACACTGTTCATCGCTGAGATACCCAGAGTAGCCACTTCTGTTTGAATTATTACTTTTGCAGTAATTGGAGGAATTACAGATTGTACACCAGGAGACCCGAGTACTAGTATTATAGAAGAACTTCCCTCTCCAGTTTGGATCCCTATATCTAGGGGAGCCATGGTCGAGCTAAAACTGAATGTGATCGATGCAGCTATTGCAAGCGTCCCCACAGGACCCACTGTATTCAAGATACACAGTCATTATACATTATTAAAGGAATTAGGGTAAATAAAAGTCTAAAATTTACCCGATCCTGGCGATATGTATGGGGTCTTACGGGGCATGTCCAAATTTGAGCGGAGCCTGACCATGGTACTTTCAGACACGGTTGCCTGACTACTTTCAGCTTTAGAGCCGCCTGATAGAAAATGGCTGCTTCCGACCCCTGATTCTGCATGTTCAGTTGCGGCAATCACTTCTGCATCCTTGACCTCAAATGCGTTGTTGGTAGGGGTTTGAGTCACCGCAATATCAGTGTTGGGATTTTTATTGATCCCAGCATCTTCAGGAACCATAGTCTGATTTTCATTCATTCTTTCATGATCATCAGAATTGTCCTTGTTTTTAGGCTCATCAGTTCTTGGACTTGGGAGCCCCTGTTCAACAACGGGGTGCTCCTGACCTTTAGCAGGTATGGCCTTCTTCGGTCGGTAATTCTTGACTCATCGGGACTTCCACTGAAGCTTGGTCTCCTTCAACGACACTTGTAGAATCATCTTCAAATAATGCATCACCGTAGTCACAGCCTTTGAGAGCCGCTATCATTTTTCGATCCTCTTGAGAGTAAGTAGGAGTTTGGGCCACTGAAGGAACAGTGACATTATGGTTGGATTCTGTAAAAGGGAAGCCCTTTTCAGGAAGTATAGTCTTTGGGACTCCTAGAGTTGGAGATGACATCATAATTCCTGCGACAGCTAGCACAGTCACGGGAATAGTCATTTTTGTGATTGTGGGCCCTAAAATCCCTTCTGTATAATGATTGGAGTCAGAACGCTGATTATTGTAACCTCTGCAGATGAAAAAAAATAATGTCAATATGTTATTCAATCAAGATTACCTTAAAAGAATATTAAAATTTACCTTGTGGAGGTGGCATATCTTGTGAAGGCAACGTTTCTTGACGGTCTTCTGTTGTCACCATTAATCTCCTTTTGGTCTTGCGCACAAAAGGTGTCTCAGGTTCTTCTTCAACCTCACCGAGGTCGTCTTGCACATTGGGTTCTCTAGTAATTTCTTCTTGGGCACCTCGGCTGCTTCTTGGAACTGAAGAAGGAGTTGCCTCTCCTCCTCCAGGGGATGCACCAGTCTGCATCTGCTTGTTTGGGACAACGTAGTTCTGGTGGTGGGCTGCTCAGTAATGACCAATGTGGTCTTCTTTTTTTCCTACAGCCTTAGGAGAAGAAGGGAGATCACCAGGGTGTGAAGGAGTAGATGACTCTCCAGTTTTTCTTTTTTTCCCAAGTCCCTTTTGAGGGGACTTCTCCTTCCGTATCCTCAGTGACACATCTAGCGGATCATTAACTTCATCTTGGAAGCCCACAAGAGAAGCCTCCAGAGGTTCATCGGCAGGGTCTCGATCTTTCCCATCCCTGAATTATTGTGCAGTATGGACACCAGCCCTTGATCGTTTGTCACTAGCAAAGCTATGGGCCAGGTGGAAGTTTTCGACGAAAGTGTTGTCTAAAGTATAAAAATTTACGTATGTATATAACATACGCGGGCCTGTCTGGGAGACATTGGGCATCAAAAATGTGGCCTTGGTGCCTCTTGCATTGTAGTATCTCCAAGCCCTGGCACCATCTGTTAGGTAACACTTAGCCTTTAAATAGGTGGTGGCATTACCCATGTGCAGTTGATCATAGCCGAACTGTCGATCAAATTGTCTTAGTAAATACGGTTCCAGAAAGCACTCGCCCTCAAATCGGTACACAAGATGTGATGGCTGGATCGTCTTCAACCATGTGAACTCCACCGAAGATAGACGGATAGATGCTGCTTCTAGATCCATGAGTTGTGGAGGGAGATTTTCATATCCTGGAGGAGGAGGAACACATTAAAATCTTCGTCCAGACCTGCGGTTTAAAGCTCTTCGGCATTTTGACAGTGCATTTATATTCCATCGAGTATTGGAATAACGCCTGATAAAATTGCCTCCGACTTCACCCATATCGGGGTCCATTAGGTCAGGGTATTGCAATAGCAACCACCCAAATAGATATTTGTACGATATTTCGGTACGAGGGAAGTCGTCCCGAGAATTTTTATCGTACACCATAGTGTTAACGAAAGAACGCAAACCTACGTTCAAGCGGCGGGTCATCACCGAGAGAAGATCCATCTTGTAGCCGAACACTAGACGCACTACGACAAATAACACACCTTGATGGAATCGGTCAACGGCATTGGCTCCGGGAATCACAAATCGTCGTAGCCATAAAGAGCAAAAACCTGCCAGCTGGGCTTCTCGAGACATGGGTCTGTAACCCTGTCTAAGATAAATTTTGATTGGGGCTCCAGTAGTGAATGGGTACCAATCTACATCTAGGATGTTATCGTAATGCTTAGATTTTTCTATCAATTTTTCTACATCCCTGTGACTGAGCAGTTTGAAGAAACAAGGATTGTAAGCTTGACTATCGATGATCTTCTCTTCATGAGCATACCCCAGAAACAAGTATGGAAGCCATTTGGTGGTGTAACAAGTCCCTTTGGAAGCACTCTTGTAGCAAAGCGAATAGATCGTATAGTGGCATAACAACTCTTTAAACACAGCCACCATCCGAGGGTTATATGCTGATAGAGTATCCAGTTCCTCGTTTGTCAGAACGTATTCTTCATATAGGTTTTCACCCATTGGCAAATGTGAAAGATACTTAATTTCATGAAGTGTGAAGCCGATTTCTCCGTAAGGAGTCATGATGGTAACGATCGTCTTATTGTATCTTTCAATTAAAGCCAAAAACATGTGAGCATTCGGACGAAAGCCGTAAGCAGTGGTCTAGGTCGGATTATATAGCTCTAGTTCAAGAGTTTATCCTTAAAATGATCCAAAACCTAAACCACTACACTGTTCCAGCATTTCATGTCAGGGTTCACTAAGCCTGTTAAGCGCATGGTTTGGTCTTGGTATCTCCCCTCAGCCTTCGCAAACATATTCGCAAAAATAGGTACCCTGACAGGAAGCAGCATTGATGAATCTTCAAGAGGTATACAGCTTGGTCCCAAACCTCTCAGATAGGAACTGTATCTCTCAGAAGTGCTGTAGAAAAAATCCTTCTTCTGCGGACCCAATCTGTAGCATATCTTCCCAACTCTGGCCTGTTGAATCAGGGTCAGATCCTACGCCATACATCGAGGATAACTGGAAAATGCCTATCGAGACAGAGACAAGTGTCTCGACATTTTTGTGAGGTACATGATTCTGTCCCCATATTGATAAAATATGTCTTCTCTTTTTGCTTTGGTCTAGGACGTTTTCTTGATCGCCTCTCCAAATAACAAAGCTAGCTTCTTATGAACGACATTGTCTGAACTTTCCAAAGGTTCACCGTTCATCAAGCATAACAAGGTAGGGCTCTCTTGAGCTACGAGCATAGCGCTTCGAGACTCAGGAAGATCATATTGAAGATACTGTATATGGGATAGGTCTTCTCGGTATTCTGCTACGTTGAAGGCCGAAGCATATCTTTCAGTATCAGGGTCTTTTCTGAGATCAACTGAAAAAAGAGAGTAAAAGATCAATTATAAAGTCTATACAACAGTATCTAAATTTAAAGCAGGGTACGCGAGGTCATAGGTTGTGCGAGCTTCTAAAAAATATAATCTAGGTTGCACAGGATTCTATGTTGCGCAAGCCTACAGAGTGCGCCTAGTGTCAGCTCAAGACTAATATGTACTCAAGTTCTGCATTGCGCAAGTTATCAAGTTGTGCCTAGTGCTAACTCGAAGTGCGCATGTTTGAAGGGTGCATTCGCACATGTTCAGAAGGCACAAATTCGAAACTTGCACAATACAATTCGTAAAAACAAACGGTGTATTTTGACTGCCAACACATTAAAAAGAGGAGGCGCGAGTTATAAAGTGTGAGCTTACACTCTAAAAAGAGGAGGCGTACGTTACAGAGTGCACAAATCAAACAGAGCTCTAAAAAGAGATGATTGACTCTGGCATAATGAATTTTTTGTTCACTAGCGCCTAAGTGACGGTCGATTTGTTCTATGAAGATCACCTTTGAAAGGTGCGTTGGCTTGTTCATCTCTCGATGATGGAGGTGCATAGTGAGGTGCCCTCGGCGGTGATATACGTGATAAAGGCCCAGCAATGGCCTTTCCCTTGTCGGCGGTGGTCTTCTTTGGTGGCATTTACGATCGTCGGAGGAGCTTCAAAAGTTAAAAGGAAGAAGATAAAGGCTATAAGGAAAATAACTTTCAGTAAAAACTTAAAATTCCTCTTTGAACGGCTATTTATCGCCTAAAGGGTATTTTAAAACTGTTGCGCAACTTGTGCTCAAAAAGCGGAGTTGATTAAACATTGACTAGCGTAACTCGTGTCAAATTATTCTATTTCAAAGTATTTCAAATTTAGAAATCTTTCGAACTTTGAAAACTTTGAAGGGGGTCTTGTAGAAGCCTAAAAATTAATGGGTGCCCCTTTTAACAAAGCGCCAGCATCAAGTGGCGCCAGATCACTAGGTTGCGCCAGTCTCAAGTTGCACCTAAGCCAGGGTGCGCAAGCTCCACGCGGCAAACTGATGGAACTGGGGATTCCCAGGACCCTTACTTTGGTGTGCGTATTGATCGATATAAAGTCAAACAGATTTAATACGTGTTCTAACCCTTCATAGGCAGAAACTAGGGTTCACAAATTATACCTGCGGCAGGAAAAAGATAAGTAGTTCCTGGCAGTCTCGAGCGGACGACCCCAAGATCTTCTGCACGTATACCTTCCTCGAGTTGGACGTCATGTGGGCGACGATCTCGCAACCTTTTCTTCTCCTTGGCAACCCTCTCTTTCTCTCCTTACGTGAATCACGAATTTAGAGAAAGCTTCTGTGAACCCCCCTAAATTTCTACTATGATTTTTTTAAAATAATTTGGTATTGATTTTTGTACTTCGGACTTGTACGACGCATACAAGTTTGCATTTGTCGTATTGTACGTCGCGTGCAAGTTTGCGTATAGTATTTTCTCGTCGAGTGCGAATATGTGCGAGGTACATATTTTTATAAAATATTTTTATTAGAAATTTTATTTAAAAAGAAGAAGTATGATTTTCAAACTAGTATATGAAAAATATTTTAATTAATTAAAGTTGTACAAGGCGTCACATCAAGATTTCCAAAATGTTATTTTATATTTATTTTTGTAGGAATTTATAAAATAATGATCTTGAAAATATTTGTAAGCAAGTACATGAACTCTAATGCATGTATATATTTTAATTGTTAATTTTCAAAATTATTATTATTATTTTTACAAGTTATAAAAAGTATTTCTAAACTGGTTATTATGAATTAAATCAGAAATCTTTTTATTCTTATCAGATAATTTTTAAATAGTTTTAAAATAATAAATAATATTATCTAGCTAAATATTTTAGAGTTATTAACCAAATTGAATTTTAAAAGATTGTTTAAAATAAGAGGGTGATTTATCCATTGGGATTTAAACCAATCCCAATCATTAACCAAGTAGGGCTTCCATCTCCTATAAAAGGAGCGACCCCTCGTTCTCTTTTCTTCATATTTTCACAATCTAAATTTTTACCAAAATTGTGCATCGTGTCGGTGCCCTCTCCCATCCACTATATTTTCTCCATTATATATACAATATTCTGCATCCCGTGATCGATAATCTCGGACACCAGCATCGTGGCAGCCCAGATTCTGCTTCCAGCACCACGACTTCATACCCGGCCAAATCATCATTGCCGTCATCTCCATCACTGCCAGCACAATAACCATTGCCGTCATCTTCCTTCAGTGCTGCCGATACCCGGCCCCTTCTCGATCCAGCCCCTGAAACCATTGCCTCCTCCTCTCTAGGCCAAACCCCACAACACCACCAAGCATAACCACCCCCGCCACCATCACCACCAACACTGCTGCAGCCATCCTCGACCGCAGCGACCACCACTACCAAAACTCGATACCTCAACCACCACATCCACCATGCCTCCCCGACAAGCACACACCACCTCCACCAACGTCACCGCCCACACAACAAGTACCACCACCATCACAACAAAATCAAAAGAAGAAGAAGAAGAGAACTGAAAACCGAAATCCTTTACCTCCTCCACAGACCTGCCACCTGACCATTGGCGGCTGTCGCTCCTTCGTGTAGCGTCCCGGCTGCCCCATGGTCTCGACGGAAAGCCCCCGCGCTGCTGCATGTCGCAGCGCTCCGCGCCTCCCATATCTAATCGCTGTGTCGTGCCTCCAACGGACCTAACACCCCGGTGCCGCCCCGATCTGTCTCCGCCATCGAAATTTTTACGGTGTGAGCCTTGCGCCAGAGGCGCCGCCAGTAGCAACACCTCCCCATGTTGCCCGATGCGACCAGCCACCGGTGAGACCCTTTTCTGTGTTGTCACGACGATAGAGCCGCATCGGTCGTGCCACCTCTCCGGTCAGCCGCGCCGTGCAGCCCCGGATCTCCGCTCCACTGGTAACCCCCCTTTCACCTTCCCCCTCTCGCTCACTATAGCACACTTCCTCTCTTTGTTTTCTTTTTTCTTTCCCTCCTCTTTATTTCTCTTTTCTTTTCCCTTATTTAAACTACACATTTGATACAGAACAACAACAATATGGGTTAATATTTATTATAAGTAATATCAAAAGTTATTTGAATGGAGAGAGCAGCATATGGGTTACTTAAGGAATTTTGTGGATATACTTCAGTACAGGATAACGTATATAGTATAAATTAATTATATTATTAGTATAAATTTTTAAAGGTGTTTGTGAATAGAATTATTATTATTGTATTATTCTGCTATAATAAATAAATAGGAAATTAATATTTCCAAAGGTATGTTTGAAGACTTAGTAGCCTTACCATGCTTTTTCTAGGTTTTATATATCCATTTGAAATATTATACTAACAAAACATAGATTTCTACCAAGAAAAATATTACTTTTACAAGCTTAGCGAAAAACTAAATACAATTACTATCCTAACGTAT
Source organism: Iris pallida (assembly GCA_029216955.1). Lineage (NCBI taxonomy): Eukaryota > Viridiplantae > Streptophyta > Magnoliopsida > Asparagales > Iridaceae > Iris > Iris pallida. The sequence goes on along the minus strand of JANAVB010003400.1, from coordinate 17,411,439 downwards.
TTTCATAAAAAGTATCTTGAATGACAAAAATATATGTTTACCTAAATCCTATTTTTGACAAATATAGAGTTTACATAAAAATGTTTTTTTATTATTTTCCAATTATTTACCCAAACTTTTACTAAGGAAGATATATAGTTATTTACCTAACCACCTTATTTTGACAAAAAATTAGGTTTTAGCCCTAGAATATTTTTCTAGATTTTTTTATGTGTTTATCTAAATTGTTTTCAGTAATAAACAAATACCATTTCCAAGTATTATAAATGATTCTTAAAATTCCAAGTAATTATTTAAAACTATTTTTACTAATAAGAATAGCTACAAGTATTATGAATATTTTTTAAATAAAAATAGTTTTATTCCACAAAATTCCTTCAATAACTATCATTCATCGTGGCTAATCGTACTTATATTTTCTCATGATTTTGGACCTTTCCACATCGATCTTGGCTATCTAACAAATCGAAACATGACAGACCCTTGTACCATACCAGGTATCATATCAGGCAAGATACCTTGTCATAATTTACTGTTTATAATTAGTCTGCATTTTATTTACTGCATATCACTGTTTATTTATTTCCAGTTCTTCTAGTTGTACCATTATTATAATTCACAATTTACTGCCTGCTCAGTGATATTAGCTTACTTTATTTATTATCCTTTGATTGCATATGGACTTAGAGTTAAGGGACTACCATTTGTAGTTTATCCCATATACCTCGACACAGTTGTACCACAAGTATATGTGAGATGAGTAGCATGTAGAGGTCCTTGCGTGTTAGCTGATCACCCATGCGCCTGCGTTAGGTCTAACTACTAAGAGAGGCATGTTAGGAGACTTAGCAGTTAGTAGAGGTACATGATCGCGGATGCGACCTAGATAGGTGCATCGGGTGGGGAGAATATTTCCTTTTCGTATGGGCTTCTACTACACATTCCCTTGTAACCCGGAAGCTCCGTTGGAGATAAGGGTATGATTACCTCCTCAGGTTGGCCACTGTCATTTTTGAACGTCATGCTCTTAGGTCACTGGTGCCCAAGTGGGAACTATACCAGATCCTATTTACAGCCAGGACTCATGCGATGAAAGGTTTGTTCTTAACTGCATGTTCACTTTAGTATGGTTAGGTTACCTTATTGAGGTCATGTTACTTACTTTTAATTGTGGCATATTTTATATTCTTTATGGCATGTTGTTTATTGTAACTTGTTACGTCCATGTGAGGACCTGGTGAATTCTCCAGGTGTGTCTTTTGTAGTTTTCGCAGGTGCTCTAGCCAAGGCTATTTCTTCGAGGATGATTACACTTGGATCGTTTTCATATCGTTCGACAAAATTTCGTTATCAAGTATTTTCCTCCTTTTTGTTGGTAGTGGATTTCTCTCCGCCCGAAAACTTGTAAATGTTAATTCATGAGTTTATTACAAAGTCTTTACTCTTTATTTGCAGATGAGATTAGTATCGTGGTTTACTCATTTTACAGCTTATATATACATACGATAGTTCCATATATTGGAGTATACATCGTATGTATGTAGCTGGCATGTCGACATACTTAGTCCTAAGTATTTTGGGACTGGAGCGTTACAGCTTCAGATTTCTAATCAGTAATTTGGCGGCCAGAGAATAGAGGATATATATAGGCTATGGCAGGAACCATGAGGAGAAATTAGGGTTAGGCCTCCTAACTGTTCTGGATATCCCGTGTTCAACCTGAACACACAATCCTGGTCTATTAACAATAGCTCGGTCCACTAATGAGCTATTGTTGCACTACCTCCCTAATCTCAAATTATGTTTGTCGGCTTCTTTTTTTATATGCTCGTTTGGCTCCCCATGTTAAGATATCGAATGTTCGTCGATCAAATTAAGTTATTGACAACTATATTGATTCGACATCTTTTATCCTTAAGTAGTACCGCTCAACTTTATTTGTCATGTCGGATATAATCTACCTGCAGGATTTACATGACAAATCCTTATGAGCTCCTTAAGAGGACATCATCAACCCGATGTATCGGGACATGTGTTCCATTTATAATCAACAGCCCATCATACATACAATGTTATTACCCAATTCATAAAGGTTGTTGACCCATAATGAATCTCACTCTTTTATGAGTCAAAGTAATGCACACTGCATATACATGTCTGTTATTATATCCGGATTAAGAGTACAAGAATCCATAATAACAGAGGTGTTTGTTCTCTTAAGTAGTCAGTACAAAGAGAACAACCTCAAGTGGTCCAGTTCAATACACACAAAATATACTTGTGTAAACCTATAGTCAAGATAGACTAATACCAGATTACACTACAACCTTTCTAATAGATTTACCAAGTCCATCTAGGTTGTGAACTATTTATATATTCCATAGGGAACTGATAATATTATCTTGTGGGTGACACCATACACTATATTATCTACAATATAGAATATCAGACATTTGCATTAACACTTGCAACAAATACAATATACAAATATTTTCCCATATGATTCTTATTCAAAATTGAAGGAAACAAGGTTGCTACAAAAGTGATGCTTTTGGTATATAATCCTAACAATCTCCCATTTATACTCAAAACATTGCTTTTCAGTATACTGTTACAAACCTCCCACTTATACTTAAAGCTATGCTGATACACATCTGACTCCCATTCCTTCAACATGACTATCAAAAGACTTAGATGATAAGCTCTTTGTAAAGGGATCAGCTAGGTTGTCGGCTGATATTATCTTGATCACGACAACTTTTCCTTTCTTTACGAAATCTCGTATCAGGTGGTACTTGCGCTCAATGTGTTTACCTGTCGTATGGGCTCGTAGTTCCTTCGAGTTTGCAACTGCACCACTATTATCATAATAAAGTGTAATAGACTTAGGCAAACTAGGTACCACATCCAAGTCCAACAGAAAGTTTCTGAGCCAAACCGTTTCTTTGGCTGCCTCAGAGGCTACCACATACTCGGCTTCAATGGTGGAATCAGCAATATATTTTTGCTTGATACTTCTCTACACAATAGTTCCACCTTCCAAAGTAAACACATAACCTGAGGTAGATTTCCTGGAATCCCTATTTGACTAAAAATCTGAGTTTGTATACCCCAAGGGAACTAAACTATCTGCCTGGTGAACTAGCATATACTCTTTAGTCTTTTTCAGGTACTTCAAAATGTGCTTTACGGCAGTCCAGTGCACTTGTCCTGGGTTAGGCTGATATCAGCTGACGATGCCTACGACAAAGCAGATGTTTGGTCTCGTACATAGCATTGCATATATTAAGCTTCCTACTGCCGAAGCATAAGGAATTGCTTTCATGTTCTCTATCTCTTTAAGTGTCCTCAGATACTGTTCCTTTGATAGAGCAATTCTATGTCTAAAAGATAAGAAACCTTTCTTAGAATTTTGCATACTAAAATGATTTAGTACAGTATCGATATATGAAGCTTGGGATAAGCCCAACATCCTTTTTTTATGATCTCGTAGAACTTTAATCCCTAGGATGTGACCTACTTATCCCAAGTCCTTCATATCAAACTATTTGGATAACCATACCCTTATATCAGATAACACCTTCACATTGTTTCCAATGAGCAAGATGTCATCCACATAAAGTACTAGGAACACCACCACGTTTCCGTCACACTTTCTACATACACATGATTCATCCTGGCATTGATCAAATCTATAGAATTTTATCACCTGATCAAAACATATATTCCAAGATCTGGAAGCTTGCTTAAGTCCATAATTGGACTTCTTGAGCTTACAAACAAGATGTTCTTGACCCTTTTCAATGAACCCGTCTGGTTGCTTCATATAGATGTCTTCCTCAAGACTTCCATTAAGGAAACTTGTTTTGACATCCATTTGCCAAATCTTATAATCGAGATGAGCTGCAATAGATAAAAGAATTCGGATAGACTTAAGTATGCCTACTGGAGAAAAGGTTTCCTCATAATCGATACCCTCTCTTTGAGTAAAACCTTTTGCAACAAGCCGAGCTTTAAACGTTTCAACCTTACCATCTGATCCTCTTTTTCTCTTATAGACCCACTCGCATCCAATGGCTTTTACACCAACGGGTGGTTCTACAAGCTCCCAGACATGATTGGAATCTATAGATTCTATTTTAGATTTTATTGCTTTTTGCCAAGGCTCTACATCTTTATCGTGGAATGCTTTGTTGTAGGTACAGGGATCAAAATCTTGTTCCTCAGGGATGAAGTCTGACGACTCTCCCAAGAACATATATCTATCAGGTTGTATCACAACCCTCCCACTACGACGAGGCACTATCGGTTGTGGTATAACATTTGTGACACGTTGTGCAGTTAATTGTGGTTCATCCTCTTATATTGTTGGTACAGAAGTACTTAGTGTCTTACCTTTCAGTTCTTCTAGAACAACTCTACTTGTGGGTTTATGGTTCACTACATAGTCTTCCTCTAAGAATCGGACATTCATGCTAATAATGACCTTCTGATCCTTAGGACTATAAAATAAACATCCTTTCGTTCTTCTTGAATAGCCTACCAACAAGCATACTTCTGTACACGATTCCAACTTATCTGCTTTCCCATTCAGCACATGTGTTGGACTACCCCAAATTCAAACATGTTTCAGACTAGGCGTACGCCCAATCCACAACTCTGTGGGAGTAAGAGGTACTGACTTATAAGAAACCAAGTTCAAAATTTAAGCTGCAGTCTCTAAGGCATATCCCTAAAACGAATCTGGTAAATTCGAATAACTCGTCATTGATCTAACCATCTGTATAAGAGTTCTATTCCTTCTTTCGGCTACACCATTCTGCTGGGGTATTCCAGGTGTAGTCAATTGGAATGTAATCCTAGCCTCTGATAAATAATTTCTAAACTCTCAAAAGATGTACTCGCCACCACAATCTGATCGTAATGACTTGATACATTTTCTATGACGTTTCTCCGTTTCAGCCTTGTACTCTTTGAATTTCTTAAATCACTCAGACTTACGGCACATCAAATAAATATATCCATACCTTGAATAATCGTCAATAAATATGACAAAATATTCAAAGCCACCTCTCGCTTGGATAGTCATGGGTCCACACAAATCAGAATGAACCAAATTCAACACATCTTTGGCCATATACCCCTTTGTTGTAAAAGGCCTTTTGGTCATTTTACCTTCCAAACAGGATATGCAGACTGGTAGTGCCTCCACTTCCAATGAACTCAAAGGTCCATCTTCAACCAGTCTTTGAATTCTTCTTAGGTTAATGTGCACCAATTGCAAGTGCCAAAGATATGTTTGGTTCATACAAGAAGGTTCCTTTCTCTTATTTAAGTTAGATGACATATTATTCATTTCTATAAGTTGTATTATGGGCGAAACAGAATTAATGACATACAGATTATCAACTAATACACCAGAACAGATAAATTGTTTATTCTTTCTAATAACAATATTGTCATTAAAATAAACTGAATATCCATCCTTAACTAACATAGAAACAAAAATTAAATTCCTTCTAAGTGAAGGTATATAAAGACAATCTCTCAATATCAAAGACTTGTTTCTACCAAAAGATAAAGTCATCTCCTAATGCAACGACCGCTACTTTTGTAGCGTCACCCATGAACAAGCATATCTCTCCATCACTGAGCCGCCTGGTTTCCTGGAACCCATGCAATGTATTGCAGACATGATTAGTGGCTCCTGTATCTACACACTAGGTGCTGGTAGATAATACCGCTAAACATGTTTCAACTACTAGTAAATGAGATATACCTTCTTTGTTTCCTTGTTTGAGAAGTGGACAGTCAGTCTTCTAATGTCCTGACCCTTTATATTTGAAACATTTGCCTTTCGGCTTTTTCACAGCGCCTTGAGGTCCCATGCCCTTCTTTGCTGAGTTTCCTATTTCTGAACGTTATTCTTCTTCTTACCGCCTTTTGGCTTAGAAGTAGAAGCCTTTCAGAAAAAAAAAGACCACTTTGCCTAAAGATAGATTCAGCATCCTGTAGCACTTTTGTAAGTTTTGACAAACTATACAACCTTTTTTCATGTTGTAATTAAGGCAGAAATTGTCAAAACTTTTAGACAGAGTTCCGAGAATGATATCAACCAGGGATTCTCCATCAATTTTAGCTCCAAGGATCTCTATCTCATTTAAATGATCCATCGTCTTGAGAACATGATCCCTTACTGGTGTACCCTCAGCCATTTTTTTATTTATCAAACACTTCAAAGCAAACTACCTAGCTGCTCTACTCTGATGTTCGAAGAGATCCTTGAGGTTATACATCATGTCATAAGCCGTGTCCATGACCTGATGCTGATGTTGCAGTACATTTGACATAGATACCAGAATGTAACACCGCGCCATCTCATCTGCCTTTTTCTACTTCTTATAAGTCTCTTTGACCTCTTCATCAGAGTTAGCATCAGACTTAGGTGGGCATTCCTCAACAAGTACATATTTGTACTCCTCAGCCGTCAGACAATGTCCAGATTATGTTTCCAGTCAATATAATTAGGTCCAGTAAGTTTGTTTTCTTTAAGAATCACCATAAGTGGACTGAAAGAACCTATTTTTAAAATCCTGAGAATCACATAAATAAAAATTATGTAGGGATAATACTTTTGAATTGATTAAATATTGGTTCCCTCAAAACAATAATAAAAAATTTACCAACACCTTGAACATTATGAATTTAGCATGCCACGATAGTATGGACGTATAGAAATTCAACTTTGTTCAAGTAGGTACTACCTATTAATTTTACTATCATGTCAACATAACTTTATGACAAATATAATTAATATGTTAGTCTTGCTATGGTCATACAAATAATAGCAGTGACTCCGATGGGGAGGATACCATTATTTGTATCTAAGTGTATACCATTACTTAATACTAAGTCCATTACCTTATAATGAGTTACTTCAGATGGAGAAGTGAACACACACTAGGTAACTTTCTATAAGTATTCCTAAGAAAGTTTGTAATGGTGATCCATAATTATACTCATCCGATATGGATGAAGGCACTAAAGCCAATGCGCAAGCTTAACTACATCACCTACAAACCAGTAATGGAGACCATAGGATTTATACTAAATAAATATCCTCTCCTACTTAGTTATTTAACAATGAGGGTTTTTCTAATAGTTGATATTATGTCAATGTTGTCCATTATTAATGTAGGCTTAGTTTTAAAAAAAAACATCTACACAATAATAAACATACATAATCAAAAAAAGCAAAATAACAACAAATAAGAGAAAAATATCCAACTATTATGGTCATCTTTCCTGTTCCATCCTCAACTATCCGAATCTAAAATCTTGCACTGCGTAGTTCTATTATTATTATTTTTAAAGGTTTTGGCTGTTGATTCCTTCATCGAAAACCATCTGTCTGCCTCTGGACTACATAAAACCAGCATCTCGTCCGACGTCAGAAATAGCCACCACTGCCATCAAGATTGATCAAAAATAATTAAGATTACATCAATCCTATGCCTCCCAAAGGAGTTCACACATAATCTAGATTGAAAATAAAATTATAAGCATGATCAACCCTCGTGATTTAAATTACATCCACAGCAACAACAACATCCACGACATATCCATGGTTTAAAATAATTACAAAACAAAACATGTATTAGACCATAATAGTTGGATCTAAGATGCCTGCAAAACTGAGTTAGAACTGATCTACATCTACCGACTATTACACAACACAAGTTTTATTAGACAACATGGATGTATCAATCAATACGCAGATCCAAAGTGGCTCTGATACCAATTGGTAGAACTGGGGATTTCCAGTACCCTTACTTTAGTGTGGGTATTGATCGATAAAAAGTTAAACAGATTTAATACGTGTTCTAACCCTTCATAGGCAGAAACTAGGATTCACGAATTATACCTACGGCGGAAAGAAGACAAGTAGTTCCTGGCAATCTCGAACGGACGACCCCAAGATCTTCTGCACATATTCCTTCCTCGAGTTGGACGTCGTATGGGCGATGATCTCCCAACCTCTTCTTCTCTTTGGAAGCCCTCTCTTTCTCTCCTTACGTGAATCACGAATTTAGAGTCAGCTTCAGATTTTCAATCAGTAATTTGGCGTCTAGAGAATAGAGGATATATATGCTACGACAAGGACCATGAGAAGAAATTAGTGTTAGGCCTCCTGACAGATCTGGATATCCCGTGTTCAGCCCGAACACACAATCCAGACCCATTAACAGTAGCTCGGTCCTCTAATGAGCTATTGTTGCAATACCTCCCTAATCCCAAATTATGTTTGTTGGCTCCTTTTATTATATGCTCGTTTGGCTCCCCATGTTAAGATATCGAATGTTTGTCGATCAAATTAAGTTACTGACAACTATATTGATTCAACATCTTTTATCCTTAAGTAGTACCGCTCAACTTTATTTGTTATGTCGAATATAATCCACCTACAGGGTTTACATGACAATCCTTATGAGCTCCTTAAGGGGACATCATCAACCCGATGTATCGGGACATGGATTCTATTTATAATCAACAACCCATCATACATACAATATTATTTCCCAATTCATAGAGATTGTTGACCCATAATGAATCTCACTCATTCATGAGTCAAAGTAATGCACACTGCATATATATGTCTGTTATTATATCCAGATTAAGAACACAAGCATCCATAATAACAGAGGTGTTTGTTCTCTTATGTAGTTAGTACAAAGAGAATAACCTCAAGTGGTCATGTTCAATACACACAAAGTGTACTTGTGTAAACCTATAGTTAAGATAGACTAATACCAGATTACACTACAACCTTTTCAATAGATTGTCCAAGTCCATCTAGGCTGTGAACTATTTATATATATTCTATAGGGAACTGATAATATGATCTTCTGTGTGACACCACACACCATATTATCTACAATATAGAATATCAGAGATTTGCATAACACTTGCAACAAATACAATATGCAAATATTTGCCCATATGATCCTCATTCAAAATTTAAGAAAATAAGGTTACTACAAAAGTGATGCTTTTCTTATATGACTCTAACACAAGCATCCACGAGAAGCTGTAAAGGTTGCCATCATTGTCGACAGCTCTGACAGCTCGTCAGTCGAAGAAAATCCACTCGAATCCTGCGCAACGAGGCGCTCGAGGAGATTTTGTCAGCATGCAATTAATGTTGACAGCTAGCTTGCACAAGTCATCAAGAAGCACGAGGATCAATCATCATAGCATAGAAGTCCCAGTCAAAGGCGCCAATGTCAAGTTGCACGCTCGTGCCACCTAGAGTGTTGGCGCCACCAGATCAAATTTATGTCCAGAAGAATGATGATGTGGTGCACATGCCACTAATCTCGAAGAATGTGTCCACTACAATGCCTACGACCATGCACATCTCACTCAAACGATGCAATGCATACCGACCAGTTGAAGTAACCGCTCGTGCAATTGGACAAGAGGTGCGCAACCTAAAATGCGTGCCACTCAGAATAACTACTTAACAGTTATTTTTAGAACTCTATAAATAGAGTTTCAAATCAGTCTCAAAGCATCACTAAGGATCATAATCTCCTGACAAAGTGTTGTTGCATTATCCAGAGGCTTGTGTCTTCGATATCACGACATCCAAGGGATAAAGTAACTGTCTTCTGATCAGATTCTTATAGTTGTACTTTCCTAAAAATTAATTGTACTTCCTTTCTTTTCTATGTTTGTGATAAAAAATTTATTTTTGCAAAAAAAAGACTAGCATTAAAATAACCTATAAAAGACCAGGACTAGAAGATTGACCAATAGTTTTATAGTATGTCAAGAGTATTAGATCTAAGCATCTGTTTAACTCAGCCTTGGCCTTTTTCTAGCAGATAGGTGTAACATGTTTAGGCGTACTTATAAGAATTATATAGCTTACTGATAATTAGAAATGTGTACATCATTAATTATACTACAAAAGGGGTTAATATATAACTTATAAAGGTATAATATAGAGTTTGAATGATTGATTGAGTTTAAGGATTGATTATGATTTTCGTATTTACTATGGTAGCCATATCAATGGACTTGAGAGCTGAGTTAAAAGTCTTACCTTAAGTAGACTAGCAAATCCTTCTTCGATGCAGCAAAATTAGGAATCCCAAAGAAATTGATACTAGAATAGTTATGTTTCGGTTACGGTGCTTACAATGTTTATAAAGATGAAAGAATCATATGAGCAGTACTATGTTAGGATGATTAATTGAAGAGGAGCAAGAAAAAAATTACAGGAAAAAAACTGAAAAGTGACAATTGAGATGAGGATTATGGTAAGGGATTATCTATAACATTGTAATGAGGATTACGAACAGGATGTGACTAGTGAGTTGTTTGGTGTGAATTCAACCTTGAAGTCGAGACTCAAATAAAGAATGAGAAGGTTATAGCTCGAGGAAATAAATGGTACGAGTTTTATGATAGGTAAAGGTAATTTTAGGAAATCATTATGCCATACAAATATGTTGATAATGTAATAGAAAGCCATTATCATAGTTTATTGAGAGGCTCGTGACCAATATTATGGCATTCAAAAACCAAAATAAGAAATGAAATTGCATAAAATGAGAAGAAAATAAAATTTTCAAGATAAAGGTTGGGAGTGTAATAGAAGTAGAGCATCCTTAAAAAAAGATTGATAGATGGGATCTAAGGTTTGAGTTGTACAGTAAAACATTTGGAGAAAAGGTTGTTTTATAGGTGGCAAAAAATATAAAAAAATTAAATGCTATATTTAATTTTCGAGGATTGAGGATGGTTAAAGATCTTTGTAGATTATATTCTCAGCATGTTAACTCCGTGCTATTGGAGGCTACATTTGAGAAAGTTAGGCCATAGAACGGCGTGAACTAGTGGAAGAAAATGATAATTTTAAGAAGATATAAATTCTGATGGATCTAGAACTGAGTGTTTTATGTCAACTTACATCCATTGGTATTAGCGTCCTCTAGAAATCTTGTAGTAGTTTACTTTATACCATGCTTTAATGAAATTTTGAGGGCAAAATTCTCGTAGGTGGGTAGATTGTAAACCCTCTGAAATTTAATATTAGGGTTAGTTGACAATTAGGGTTTGGTTTGAATTAAATTTGGATAATTTACTAATCGATAATTTTCTCACTTTCATTTATTGCCGTTAGATACCCTTTATCGTAGTTTTGACAGTAGGCCCATTAGGTTATCTATTTTCTTCCAACCAGCGTTACCTACATGACCTAGACAAGTCCATATACACTTGTGACCTTCATGTCCCACTCAAACATATCTCCTTGTCCTCTATTTTAATTGCACAATATTAATGCCAAAAATCTGATTTTCAACTTGTACATACTCTGGGTGATCATTTTGATTGAATTTCGAGTCACAATTTTGACACGATTTCTTCGACGAACTTTATAGCCACTACTACACTAAGGGTATGACTCTCATGACCCTTGTGTCCCACTAAATTTAACTTCCATGTTCTACCTACACAAATTAATCACCATTGAACCATTTTTGCGTCATTCGGACCAACCTGACCCAATTTAGACTACACTGACTTGAACCTAAACTAACTAGTGTGTGAGGAACTAACCTAAGTGAATTAGAAAAGGTTTGCCCATCCAAGTTAAGCCCAAATTCACTTCATGGCAGCCATGTGTGAGGGGAATCCAAAGGGTGGAATGTGAATGGAGACGGAAGTTATAACTCTCAAACTCTATCTTCTCCTCCACTACTACTCTACATTAAAGCCACTAAAGCCCAATAATCATCTATTTTTGTCTCATCCTCCAACTATAAAATAATTCCCATACTTCTCCTCATATCTTAACTCTCTTCCAAATCCCTCAAATCAATACAAGAACACCTAAAACTAAGATCCAAGCAACCCCTATCAGAATAGTCCCCGCCGAGCAGACTGTTGCTTGTATCAGCTACCCAGGGACTTCTCGGCATCCCACGACCCTTTAAAAGGATTCGTTGGAAAGCTAAGACATCCCTCTATGCTTCCAAAAAGTTTCATAGCCTTGCTAAGTCGTTCAAGACCCAAAATAGTCCCTATAAACAGCACCAACCGACAGTATGTACGGATGAATTCGCCAGGTAAACCCATGACTTTTAACCCGTATGGACTTTTAAATAGCCACCAAATCATATCTACAACACCTTTAAAACTTAGCTCTACCTCTTCCCTACCTGTTCTAGTAGCCACATCTCCTAGGATGGCCCTGACAGTTTACGTAAAGATTGGTCAAGGCTAAACACATTTTGTGCACTGCTGTCCTCACTCTCTTGTGATGCCCTACGATAGCCCCTATCCATATGGTAAGGTACGTAACACCCTCTTGAACCCCTCTTCATGTTGTATATTATTTTCTTTAGGTTTTATATATATTTAGGAGCACATCTTCGCCTATCTATCTGCTAACAATTAGAACACATCGAATTAAACCATATGCTAGTTTATGTGCATCAAATTGTACTATTATTTATCGATGACTATAACCCAAGTAACCATGTCTTAAGAAATGTTAAATCACCATTTTTAGGTTTAATTTCAGTTGTTCATGATTATTAAATTGATTGGTGAAATGGCTATCTGAATCGAACGTAGATTGAATATAAATGCACCTATTTGCTCATGACACATTGCATGATAAAATCCATGCAACCCTTGACCTAACCACCTCATAAACACCACTTTTATGATTAAATTCAGAATATATATTTTATTTTTTTGTATGTTATATGCATGATTTGATAGATTCTTGTATAGAACGATTCACATGTCTAGTTACCACAACTATTGTTATAACCAATGCCAATTTCTTATTAAGCATAGCCTACACTTTTATGTTCAGAAGTTTGACGGGATTATTGTCAATATATAGGTGGAAAAACCTATGTTTCATTCATGGTTATTGTTATGTTCATGTTAGAACATGTGTTGTTCATAGGTATGATTAATTTTGCCATATAAATTAGTTATAGGTGTGATTGTGCATATAGGTTAATTTCATGCTAAAATGTACACAAATAGATCATAGCTAGTTGCATAAATATGTAAGTATGATTATATACATGATTAAAAGAATATATGTTGTACCACTTGTATTATATCTAGGCGTTGTTTAGTTTTACATGTTGTATATGAAAACCAACAGTAGGAACTATGTTGTGCCATGCTAATTGTCCATATGACTAGAATAATATTAGTGGATACAATTGTCTAAGATGAGAGTATGACTTAAACCATATTTTTCATAACCACTAGTATTGGTTGCATTTGTTTCATTTACTTTGTATACGTGCAAGTGATATTAGCACAAAGAGAACCTAGTAGAAAGAATATCTAGTGCTTATGTGTTAGAAGAACAATTTTGCAAACCTATAAACCTTCGTTATGATCATAAGTAGTTCTGCTCTAATATGTGCCATCATAACTTTGCATAGCCTTTTTTGTTTTATTATGTATTCTTTGACGCTCGGGACGGTTCGATCTCGGTTGCGGAGTCATGATCTTTATTTGATCATCTCGAAGTTCCAGGCAAGTGTACCTTGCTAATGTTACAGTACATGTTCCTTTTCTTTATTGTCATGTTTATTTCTTGTTTATTATCATTTAGGACGTAGGAATAGTCGATACTTTGCGTCCATATTGTATTCAGGTGCCGATGATATCTTGTAGTCATCGAGTATCGACATTAGGCATTGTGTGAACTTTATTCATGTTTCATCGATACGATAGACAATAGGACACCAATACGATCCATGATACAGAGTTTATATGAGTATTCACGGTTATGGACTTCATGATAGGAAACTAGATTGGTAGTTGCACTTGTGACTTGTTACACTGGACTTGACTTGACTTGCTAGTTTTGGACATAGTGTGGGGAGAACATTACCACTATATCAGATTATATATATATATATATATATATATATATATATATATATATATATATATATATATATATATAGTATCCTCGTTTTCATATATGGGACTTGGTTGTTATTCTACTAGTTTAGCCTTGTTGCCATATAAGGACTTGGATGATATTCTACTAGTATAGCTTCGCCTCGTAGCAGAGCTTGGGTGGTTATATACTTTATCTACACGTAAGCCCTTGGTTCCATGATACGGTACCTTTGGGCAATAGCCTGCTGAGAAGCTTGTGAGCCTCAATGGCTAAGCCTGATATTAGGAATATGTTCTCCATGAATATCACGTATACCAAATACAGTAGTTTACCTTAGATCATATGTTCTCCAGGTATTTGACTGAGCGGAGTTGGTTACTGAACATGATGGTTGCTATCTACTATTTCAGCTATCTCTTGTGGTTACATATTCATCTCTATTTATTTACATTTTGTTTGTTAGCCTAGTACTTGTAGACTCAAGTTATTCTTTCGAGTCTATTCGGACAAATGTAGCATGGGGTGCACACTATGTTATATCTTGTTCATTCTTGTATTCTATCCATACTATTGATTGAGACTTAGATATTATTGATTAGTACAGATAGTTGGTCATTACTGAACAGCTTATACGCGTTCGAGATAGACTGAATTCTACTTGATACGTATCTAGCATTTATATGTATTCCTAGTTCTTCGTATTTTAGGACTGGAGCGTTACACTCAATAAGCTATATGACGGTCTACTTTCCGGTCACTCAACTAAGGGATTTTTTATTTACAATGGTGCATCCTGACTTGGATTAGGATGTGTACTTATGTAGAATTTATAGGTAATATCATATGCCTCCGGATAGCTAAAGTCGCAGAAAAAATTATCTGTTGCATAACCTAGAATGGTTGCGATAGTTTTGGCTTTGAAGTTATGGTGGCTTTAATTGTTAGGACTAACCTCTAGACAGTTAGTGTGAGATCTTTACCGATCCTAAGAACCTTAAGTACATATTTGCTAAAAATAATTTAAATCTGCGAGAAAGGCGTTGGTTGGAACTTATCAAAGAATATGACTTGACAATCGATACACACGAGGGAAGTTTAATGTGGTGGCAGATGTATTGAGTCCAAATTTTATGGGATCACTTTCAATAGCGAGAAAAATATTAGAAGAATTAAAGAACATGGGAAGTCAAAATGCACAATTGGCTCAACTTCAACTTGATTTGAGTTTGCTTGAAAGAATAAAAACTACACAAAATATCGACGACTAAAAATTTATGAACTGAAGAAAAAGGGTGAAGCAGCAGATTTTACCTGGCATGAAGATGGTTCGTTGTAGTTAAAAGAAGGGCTATGTATCCCAAAAGATAATATGCTCCGGAACAAGATCTTGATGGAGGCTCACTATGCCAAGTACGCATTGTACCCAAGTAGCACTAAAATGTATAAGGATTTATATACAACCTTTTGGTTGCACGGTATGAAGAAATAAATGGCCCTCTTCGTCTCATGGTTTATGGCTTATCAGTGTGTGAAGGCAAAGCAATAGATGTCATGCCCTGATTCCAAAGGATTGATAGTTGTCACCCAGGGCGTGATGTCGTAAGAGCCTAGGTTGTGCTCATAAAAGGCACGTTCATAAGGTTATCCGAAACACAACTGCAAAGAGAGTATACAGAATTGAGACAACATATATATAGAAGAAAACTTTTACTTTATTGATAATGAACATCATATTACAGACTCGATAACAAAGGTGTCGCACGGGCTTACAACTTAACTCGGATACCAAATAAACAGTGACGAGACATTCATTTGATACATTTACATCCTTTTTTACATAAGCAACAAAACACTCTTCTCGACCTAGGATCGAAGAGAGTTGATGCGACATGGGTCTTCATCAGAGTTTCAAAATGTGAGCAAATTTGCCTTCGCACGCTAGAAAGGCTTCAAAAAAAGGCAAGTGTCACCTTCAGTTCTTTTGCACGCTATCTTAGTTCGATGCACCAGTGGAGATAGAGGATCAGTACTTTGCCGTATACTGGTGGGTGGCTAATTTTGGTTCGTGCTCTTATTTGGTTCAAGAAATTATACGAACAGGCATATATAAAATTGGTGAACTTTCTGCCATCATAATCAATTCATGACAGTATTTGAAAGGCACAATTAACATAGCTATGATAAATCTTACCTATGGCAGGGCATGTCATTGCGGTATAATACATACAATGTCCTTCCCTGTCATATTGATAATAATGAATACAAAAGTGTGCTATTTGTGAAGGTTGCTGGCATGATAAGCCATCCTAAACATATAGCTTGGTAAGATAGAGATCCTTCGGCGCAGATAGCGAGCCCTGTTGAAAGCTACTACAAACCGTGGTATGCATCCAATATAGCTTTCCGCGTTTCTTTCTAGGCCGGATCGGTCCCGTGGCCCCGGGATACCGTCCGAAAAAACAATCGCCCTTGTGTACAAGTTTTCCATGACCGTGCTAAGCTAAACTAATTATTCAAGGCAACTTCCATGATATCATTACAACATTCATTTAATCGATTCGATCTTTACTTTGCATAGTTCTATAAAAGCATGATAGATGTAATCACATAATAGTTCTATGATAAAGTAGTTCTATAGTCAATGCAAATAAAAACTCGTGCAATAGTTTATTTAACGTAAGCATTTGTGTTATTGCAGCTATATTGATTCATATTGACGCTATCCATTTATTACAGAAAAGAGGGTCAAGGGGAGAAGGGTCAGCCATTCACCTAGATTTACTTGAGGTGAGAGAAAAGAAGACGGTTGCACAAGATGGCACTTACAGGATCACCTTAAATTGCACATATAGAAAATTAGCACTCTAACCTTCTATTCCGAGTTTGACACGAAATACGAAGTTCAAAAAGCGTAAGCAATAAAATCCATTAAAACATTCACGAAATCGTATTCAGAAAAACCAAAGCCAATGAAGCAAGTACGGCATAAAAAATAAAGCAATGGGAGGTCTCTTCTGACTCAGTCGTAGAGTCCATCTTCGAGCCACAATCCGCTGAATATGGGTCTTGATTTCGAAGAAGTCATTCCATAATGAAAAAAGGATTTTAATTCAATCGGTGCCGACCAATCGATAGCGACATTGTTTTATAACCGCGTTTCCTGTATCCCAACGGAGAATGGGGCACAGAGTTGGAATGGGGCACTATATTGTAACCAACTAGGAAATTGTTTCATCCTCGAAACTTAAGGATAGAACCTACCTCTAAGAGAACAATGAAGGGAATTTCTCCCTCATCTCTTATTCGAGTTCCCAGGTCAATTCTTCGACCGAATGGTTCCTCTAGCGTAAGCGAACAAGAGGGATTGTAAGATTTTAAAGAAACTTATCCTTGTGCTCCAAGATCTGCATAGGTTCTTTCACGTACAATAAGTCTTCCTTCAGCTCTAGCTGACTAAAATCTACCATGTTGCTTGGATTGTGCATGTACGTCCATAACTGAAAGACATGAAAGACATCGTGCACATCGAATAGTGCTGGCGATACTGTAATTTGGTAAGCTACTGGGGTGACTTGCTTGAGTATTTTGAAAGGACCAACAAATCTTGGACTCAGCTTTTCCTTTGTGCCAAATCTGGTGACTCCTCGCATGGGCATTACCTTGAGAAAGATGTGATCACCTTCTAAGACTCGAGGGGTCGTCGATGGATGTCTGCGTAGATTTTCTATCGATTTTGTGCAATCTTTAGTCTTTTCTGAATAAGCCTGACCTTTTCCACAGTCTTTTCCACCAACTTCGGGCCAAGAATCTGCCACTCCCTAACTTTCTCCCAACAAATTAGTGATCAGCACTTCCGTCCATACAAGACTTCATACGGCACCGTCTGGATGATGGATTGATTACTGTTATTGTATAAAAATTTAGCCAAAGGTAGATGGACATCCCAGCTCGACTTCAAGTCAGTTGCACAGAGTATAGCATATTTTTGAGAATATGATTCATGCTCTCCATTTGGTCGTCGGCCTGAGGATTGTAGGTCGAGCTAAAATTCAACTTAATATGCAGAGCCGACTAAAGGCCACTCCAAAAGCGTGACATAAATCACCTAACACAATCTGAGACGATAGATCATACTGGAACTCCGTGCAGCCTTACTATCTCGTTGAGGTATATGTGAGCCAGGCGATCGATGCTCTAAGCAACTTTAATGGCAATAAAATATGCTGACTTGGTTAGTCGATCGACGATGACCCAGACTGCATCATTACCCCGTGCTGTCTTTGGCACACCAATAATAAAATCTATGCTCACGTACTCCCACTTCATTTTTAGAATCGTCACGTTCTGCATCACCTCGTCCGGTCTCCAGTATTCTATTTAGTCGCTGACATGCCATGCATTGAGACACGAAAAGTGCCACATCTCTTTTCATTCCGTGCCACCAGAAGGTCGTGTAAAGGTCCTTATATATCTTTATGCTGCTAGGATGCAAGGAATACTTCACGTAATAAGCCTCCGACATTATTTTCTTTTTGAGTTCCGAGTCATTCTGAACCCATAGTTGACCCTTCAAAGTCGGTCGTATCTTCCGCAAAGTCGATCGTTCTCCCAGTTGAGATCAGCTCTCGTATCTTCTTCATGTACGGATCATCGTTTTGAGCAGTATTGATCTTTTTCCGCAAGCTCGACTCTAGCTGTGGTTACGCCAACTACAATCCTCTGAATCGATCCAAAAGGTGATGTCCATCCCTTCTAGGTCCCGTAGTATCCTGCTATTGATAGATAGCAAGGCAATATATTTTTGACTCAGAGTGTCTACCACGACGTTTCCTATGCCCGGTGTATAGTCAATCGTCAAATCATAATCCTTGATTAGGTCGAGTTAACGCCTTTGCCATAAGTTCAACTCCATCTGAGTGAATAGATAATTGAGGCTTTTATGATCGGTGATGATGTTGTATGCCACGCCATAACGGTAGTGCCGCCATAATTTCAAAGCGAACACAATTGCCGCTAATTTTAAGTCATACGTAGGATAGTTCTTCTCGTACGGCTTTAACTGCCTTGAGACGAAAGATATCACCTTGTTTCGCTACATGAGCACACATCCCAAGACTTAGCTTGAAGCATCACTGAAGATTTGAAAACCCTCTACCCATCCGAAAGTGCGAGTATGGGGGCCAAAATGAGCCGCTGCTTTAGCTCCTGGAATGAAGCTTTACAGTCGTCGAGTCAAGGGCGATGCAAACTTCACAAAGTCCTTCACGAACCGTCTGTAGTATCCCGTCAAACAAAGAAAGCTTCGAATCTCCTTAGTTGATGCGGGCCGCTTCCAATCAACAATGGGTCCAACATTCCACGGATCAACTATAATGCCTTCAGTAAAAATGATGTACCCAAGAAATGAGATGCTGCTCAGCCAGAACTCGCACTTACTCTACTTTGCATATAGTTGATTATCTCAAAGAGTATGGAGTACGGTCCGCAGATGCTTTGTGTGTTGTGCCTTATCCTTCGAGTAAACGAGAATGTCGTCTATGGAAACTACTACGATCTTGTCGAAGAAGGGTCGAAACACCCGATTCATTAAATCTATGAAGGCAATGGGGGCATTTTTTAGGCCAAACGACATTACTAGGAAGTCATAATGGTTGTATCTAGTATGGTAGGTTGACTTCGACATGTAGTCTGGCTTGATCTTGATTTGATGGTAACCCGAGTGAAGATCAATTTTGGAAAACACCGAGGCATCTTGTAGCCGATCGAACAACTCGTCTATGCCGGGCAGTAGATACTTGTCCAGATTACGACTTTGTTCAACTCTCAGTAGTCCATGCACAGACTCATCGATCTATTGTTCTTCTTAACGAACAATATGAGTTCTCCGAATGGTGAAATGCTTGGCCGGATGAATTCTTTGTCGAGCAATTCTTACAACTGGACCTTGAGTTCATTCAGCTCTGTTGGAACCATTCTATGTGGTGCCTTCAAAATTGGTCTAGTGTCGAAAAAGGTATCGATGATGAACTCAATTTTTTGAACATATGGCATATCGGGTAGCTTGTTCAGGAATACGTCGAGGAATTCTGCCATAATATCGGTTTCACCCACATTTGTACCATCCTGTCTCATGTCGTGAACGAATGCCAAGTATCCTTTACAGTCGGAATGTAACATCCACTGAGCAAAAATTGTCGAGATCACCATGCACGATGCCGACGCTTCACCACACGAGTACCAAAACAAAGCCTCTCCCAATAGATGGAAGGTGACTTTTTTCCCTAAGCAATAATTGTAGTGTTGCAAGCACCGAGCTAATCCATTCCCAGTATACCATCATAGTCGCTAATATCTAGAACTATCGCATCAAGATACACCTTTTTACCTATGATACAGATAATTTTGTCTCTGTAGCATGAGTTTGTAAGTAGTTGTGTGCCCAACGGTATGCTAACAATATGGTTAAGGTATAGCGGGATTATAGAAAATTTTTATTCCTCGACAAAATATGCCAAAATAAAACTATGTATAGTGGAAGAATCAAATAGTACATGTGCATGCTTATTATTAAAAAGCAGTATAAATGTCATGACTGTATGTGAGTCAAATGCCTCATCTCAAGTCATAGCATAGACGCATCCTTGGGCATTGGGGCGACGATTTTAGCCATTTTGTGGTACGAGCTGTTGAGCTCTGGGCGCTGGACCTTGATTCCCTCGACGGTGATGTTTACACTGAGGCATGTTGAAGTTTCTTCTCCGGTTCAGGTAGTCTCTACGTAACTGGCCCCTTTTCTACAGATAAAACATCCACCATCATGAACTTCACAATCGGCGGCAAAATGTCTATTCTGATTGCATTTCATGTTCTGAGATCCCGGTTTTCGTGCTTTATGCCTGCCCTAGTGGCCATAATTTAGACGTTTGTCCAAGTTGTCACCTCCTGTATGGCTAGGACATTTGTGATTGTAGGTATGCACAGTGCCGGAAGTGACTGGAGGGTATTGGCACTCAAGGCAGAGAGCGTGATTGAGGGACTCACCCATCGTTTTATAATCAAGAACTGACACGTGGGCAGGGATAGAAGGATGCAGACCCACTTCGAATAGTCGAACGCGACTCTCCGTGGTAGACATGAATGCTCCATCAAATTTAGCTAACTTGTTTAACTCTGCTGTGTACTACCTCACCGTCATATTTTCCTGTCTCAACTGCATGAATTTATTCTCATTCTCGTGTCGAACGGTAACGAAAAGGTACTCGATTTTGAAAGCCTTTCGAATAGTGGCCCAAGTGATCGCCATTGTCTCATCATTTCGTCGGAGAGCTCACTTTTTCATGGCCCACCAGTTGTGCACGTTCAGTCGAAGTTGAAGTTGAGCACATGCGACTCTCTTGGACTCATCCATGCCTAGAAGTTTGAAAAGGTCTTCTAATTCCTCCAACCAGTCGATCGCCAGAGAAGGGTCTTCAATACCGCTGAAAGATGTGCGGTAATTTTCTGAAATTTTGACACCTCGAAGTTGAAACTTATTAGTAGTGCAGGGGACTCTCGAGCTCCTCCAATTCGACTTCAATCGATCAGGCTACAGGCTCAGTTATGGCATGAGTCATCACAGAATTGCTATTGGCCATAACAGTCTGAATAATTTGTTAGAGAGTATCAAGCAACTTCTGTTGCATCTTGAATTATACCTCAAATAGGGTCCCAAAATGAGCCTGCCGTACCTCAGCTTGCCACTGCCAGGTCTCGACATGTCGTTGATGGTGCTCATTTTAGCATTGGTTAGCCTCGGCCCGACGTTGTTGCGACTCTAGCATGCGCAACATTCTTTCCATGGGGGCATTTGAGGGTTCAACCCTTGAGCTACTCGAGCCGCTCGAAGCACTCTCTTCATTCGTAGCCGCAAGTTCTCCAACTTCTGAAATTAGAAGGCAACTCACATTAGTCTTAAAAAAATTTACGGACTCACTATATGGAAGAACTAATGTCATCGTCACAGAATCATAGGTATAAGACTCAATGCAGAAGGCCAAAGGACGTAAATTCGTGTTCTGATACTATGCCCCGATTCGAAAGAATCGATAGTCATCCCCCTGGGCATAATGCCCTACGAGCTTAGGTTGTGCTTGTACAAGGCACGTTCATAAGGTTATATAAAACACAACAACAAAGAAATTACGAAAAATTAAGACAACATATATATAGAAGGAAACTTTTGCTTTATTGATAATGAACATCATATTACAGACTCGATTACAAAGGTACGACACAGGCTTACAACTTGACCCAAATAAAAAATAAATGCTAATGAGTAGTCGTCTCGTACATTTACATCCCTTTATACATAAGCAAGAAAATACTCCTTTGGACCTAGGATCGAAGAGAGTTGATGTGACATGGGTCTTTATGAGGGTCATCAAAATGTGGGATAACTTCCCTTTGCGCGCTGGGAAGGCTTCAAAATGTTGCAAGCGTCACCTTTAGTTCTTTGGAATGCTATCTTAGTTCAGAGCACCTATAGAGAGTGAGGATCAGTACTTTACCGTGTACTGGTGGGTGGCTAATTATGTTTCGTGGTCTCATTTGGTTTAAGAAATTATGTGAACATGCATATATAAATTTGGTGAACTTTCTAGCCATCCTAATCAATTCATGAAAGAATATGAAAGGCACAATTAACATAGCTACGATAAATCATACCCACGGCAGAGCTTGTCGTTGCAGTGTAAAGCTTACCATGTCCTTCCTTGTCATAATAATAATGATGAATACAAAAGTGTGCCATTTATGAAGGTCACTGGCATGACAAGCCATCTTAGACCTATAGTTTAGTAAGACATACATCCTTCAGCACGGGTAGCGAGCCCTGTTGAAATCTACTACTTACCGTGGCATGCATCCAACATAGCTATCCATGTTTCTTCCTAGGCCGATCAGCTCTATGGCCCCGGGATACCGTTCGAATAAATAATCGTCCTTGTGCACAAGATGTCCATGACCGAGCTACGCTAACTAATTTTTCAAGGCATGTTTCATGATATCGTTGCGATATTCATTTAATCTATTCGATCTTTGCTTAGCACAGTTCTATATAAGCATGGTAGATGTAAGCACATATTAGTTCTATGATAAAGCAGTTCTATAGTCAGTGTACATGAGAACTCGTGTAATAGTTTATTTAACGTAAGCATTCATGTTGTTGCGGATACATTAATTCATATTGACGCTATCAATTTATTGGAGAAAAGAGGGTCAAGGGGAGAAGGGTCAGCCACTCACATAGATTTACATGAGGCGAGAGGAAAAAAGATGGTTGTGCTAGACGATGCCTATGCGATCACCTGAAATCACACAAGCAACGAATTATCACTCTACCCTTTATTATGAGTTTGATACGAAATACGAAGTTCGAAAAATGCAAGTAATAAAATCTATCAAAAACATTCACGAAATTGTATTAAGAAAACCCAAATCCAAAGAAGCAAGTACAACTTAAAAAATAGAGCAACAAGTGGTCTCTTCCGACTCAGCCATAGAGTCCATCCTCGAGGTGCAACCTATTGAATATGGGACTTGGTTCTGAAGAATCGATTCCATAACGAGGAAAGGATCTTAATACAATCATTCTCGACCAATAGATAGCGACAATGTTTCATAATCACATTCTCCGCGTCGCAGAGAACGGGGAACAGAGTTGAGACAGGGCAATACAATAGAGGACTGACAGAAAGATAAAAAATCTTGCCATTCAATAGTAGAAGTGGGATCAGATGTCTATGAACTTTATGGTAGGCTTACCGAAGACGCGGAAAGAAAATGATACGATTTGGGTCATTATGGATCAATTGACCAAGTCGGCACATTTTATCACAATTAAAGTCTCTTGGAACATCATCATTTGGCTCAACCTTATTTTGATGAGATAGTTTGATTGCATGGGGTGCTAATTTTTTACTATCTGACCATGATGGGTAACTTTTATCGTATTTTTGTAGTCGACAATGGAAACACGGTTGAAATTTAGTTCCGCATACTATCCTCAAAGTTATATCCAGACTTAGAGAGTGAACCAGATTCATGAGGATATGTTGCGACTTAGTGCATTAGATTAGAATACAAGTTGGGATACCTATTATCGCTGGCAAAGTTTTCCTACAACAACTATCAGTCAAGTATTCAGATGGTGATGTTTGAAGCATTATAGTAAAATAAGGAAGGATCACCGATATTTTGATATGAAGTCCTGAACGACAAATTCTTGGAACAGAATAGGTCAAACAGACCGTCGAGAAAATTCGTATGATTAATGAGCAGTTACGTGTGGCACAAAGTTGATAGAAGAGTTATGTAGATACTTATCGAAGAAGATGAGAGTTTATGGTGGACGATTATCTGTTTCTAACAGCAAGTTTAGCCCAAGATTTGTTGGCTCATTTGAGATACTTAAGCGAGTTGCACCAATTGCCTATCAAATCATGTTACCTGTGGTGTTGGCTGAAGTTCATGATATTTTCCATATTGCCAACTACAGAAGTATATGAATGATCCAAGTTATATGGTAGACTATGGTCATCTGGAACTACCAGCAAACTTTTCTTACATGGAGGTGCCTGTCTAAATTTTGGATCAGAAGGAAAAAGTATTATGGAATTGTGTTGCTCCTTTGGTTATACTTCTTTGGCGCTATCATTATGTTGAGGAATCGACTTGGGAGCTAAAAGTGAATATAAAGAGAAGTTTCCTTCTTTATTCATTAGAGGTGGGTTTTTGTTTAAGTTTGACAAAACTTTTTATTATTATGTTATTATGTAATGTCCCATTCCCGTTCCTAAGTACGGTGTGGGCTACCGGCTGGAATGGCCAAGTTAGAATTGGATAATGTAGAAATCTTGATGGTATCGATTGGTCGGGGCAAGTGAATTGGCCATTCACTACAACAAAAACACGTTATATGTTATAAACGACTATATATATATAGTGTCGTTTGAAACGTATATTATGTTTTTGTTGTAGTGAAAGGCCAATTCACTTGTATATATATATATATATATATATATATATATATATATATATATATATATATATATAATATATATATATATATTATATATATATATATAAACCGGTGCGAGCGGTTAGTGTGTCGGTACATATAGAGTTAGATGGTGTATAGCGTAATGACCCGGATTGAGGTACAATTTTTTTGAGGCATGGATATGACTTATGCAAGTCCATGGGCGGGGAAGACTATTAGTAGGCGTATTGGACACCCTTTTAGACTCTGTAGTCTTTGGAGGAGATTGCAGAGTGATGAGCCTTTTATGTGTCACCAATTATGAGTTTATTTGTTTCCCTGTTATAGGCATCGGCTCGTGATCCGACCCCGACCTACGTTTCGGTGTTATATCCTTATCACCTACCCGTACGTCCAAAGTTGTCTTCGATTTGCATTCACTTAGGTTGTTAGCTCTTAATTTATATTTATTATGTTTTATTTGGCATGTTCTTTTTATATCTTGTTACGTCCCTTTGAGGACCTAGTTCTTTTCCAGATTCGGATGAGCGTTTGTATCCTACTGTCTACGGTTCGGGGATTGAGACATGTTATATTATTGAGGAATTAGAGGTGTTGCTCGAGCAGTTTCTCTGAGCTTAGGGTATGCTGCAGTTAGAGCCATGAGCATCATTATATAGTTAATCGATGTTCTAGCTGGTTATATTTTATTTTCAGTAGTTCTTTATTTATTCTAGCATTGTACCTTTTTTTCCTGCAGATATATTTCCACTAGACTATTTTTGGAGAGAACAGTTGTATTGGATATTTTATATCTTTGTTAATTTTATATCAGTTCATGTATCATATTTATGTCTGTGTTATTGTTGCTTGATTTGTGGATGACATTATAGTGATTATGGAGATTATAGACTTTCTTGTGACAGTGTATTTTAGGTAAAACATAATACGACTGGAGTAAGTCTATTAAATTGGGATACTTATTCTAGTTCATACAACTGACATGCTCATGTCTTAAGTTCCTATGAATTATAGAACTAGGGTATGACATGTTTTAGTAGTGGCCGATGCAGGTTGAGATTGTCGCTTTGATTACGTTATTATACTAATGTGAGCCTGTAATTATGATTCAGGAGTATTAGGAATATCATCCACTTGTTGAATTATCGCCTTTGAAATCCAAATTCTTATTCTCTCCTCATGCGTCATGTTTGTTTTCGTACAATCTGCAAGAAGCATTTCTTTTGCAGAAAAATGCAATTGCACAACAGACGCAGAGCTTATGGAGTTGACCGACCAATGAAGCCACTCCTATTGATGGCAGGACTCCAATTACACCTGGGGACCATATCCTTGGGCAGGTTCCAACCAATCTAACAACTCCATCAATTCATGTGGGATTTGCTCCAGCCCTCCCACCATGACCACAGGAGGGTCAGACCTTGCAGACATAGACATAAAATGGGGATCCTTTGCCTTCACTACCTTAATTCCTATTCCAGATGCCGCATTGAGCGTACCCGCAGCAACCGACTTATGGACCGATGCCTCAGATGCCCTAGCCGGATTCTCAGGCCCAGATGTTTCAATTCTTCCAAACCATGATGCCGCAACAGATGTAGTAACAGATGAAGCAAACGAAATTTATTAGGCAGAATCTAATGATGATTATAGAGAGGCTAGCCATACCAACACCTGTACTAGTACCTTCACTAGTAACGGTACCCGCTTGGCCAATAGACACTATTCATGGATATCGACAGATAAACCCAAACCATATGAAAGGAAGGAGACACTAGAGTTAGATCATCGAGGGATGAACAGCACACATAAGCTTCTGGATGCTTCGTAGCTGCCAACAGACTTATGGATGACGGTTAGACGAATTTAGCTTGAAGGAAATGCACATCATTAGTGGAGTCGATCGAACAAGATGTAGGCTGAAACCAGAAGTGGGAATAATTTCTCGAGTATTTTAAGGCCAAATACTTCCAAGCTACAGTCAGAGATGCTCTCTACGATTAGTTCCTCTATCTCAAGTATGAAAATATGACCCTAGACGAGTATGATATAGAATTCAGTCGCCTCAGTACATTCGGTACTATCCTATTATCGAACAAATTGGAGAATACATGGATGTTTCATCAAGGATTGAAAAAGGAGCTCTAGAGATACACTATATCACAGTCTAGAATTTCGTACCCCAAGGTGTTAGCAGAAACCCATCTTCAGGAGGCTATCAACAAAGACCTAGTACATTCGAAGCGCCCTACTACTACTGCAGCGACACCAACAAAAGAACAACACGGAAGACCTATCAGATGCACCTGAGTAAATATTGAGCAAAGAACAGTCCCGTACCAGATGAATGAGCTCCCGACTTGCCAGTATTATTGCAAGAAGGGACATCTTCAAAGGGATTGCATGATGAGGCTCGGACAATACCTGTGGTGTGGATTGAACCAGTATTAAAAGAGGGAGTGTCCATGGCTTCGCGACGAAGCACTACCGATAGATCAAAGACAATTACCTTTAAGACATAAGCCACTCGCTATAGCGATGGAAGCCCCGGGACCACCAACACCAGGAGGGCACCAGAGAGGACCACTCTTGCCACCACATGAGGTTTAGTTCCAGAGAGCCAGACATCAGAATGGAGCACAGTCGCATGGTCAGGCCTTTGTTATCGCACCAATTAGGGAGCTAACTGGGAGTGTTCCTATCACATGTACCATTGCTGCAACTATATTGTTTGACTACATTAGTATTATCTCTAGTAGTTTTTTTATCCATATATAGAATAGTTACTTCGTGCTTGGCTAAGAATTGGAGAATTCTTATTGGAAGAAGATAGGAATCCATGCTTGACAAGACTAGGTAAATAGCGAAGGTGGGTATGTAACACCCCAGTCCCAAAATTCGTAGGACTAGGAAAGCGTATACCTGCTAGCTACGTATCAATTGGACTCCAACCCAGCTCTAACATGTATAAGTTGTCTAAGTATGGTAGTTATATCTCTATATTACTAGTATAATTCTATATCTCAATCCACATAAGATAAATCTATCGTATGACCAGGTGCACTAATGTTTGTTAGGTATTAGCATGTCAGATCTTTCAAGCACACAAGAATAGACAACATATAATAAAATGGACCCGACTCTATTACATTTGCCTGGACAAGCTTATGTTAAAGAATAAAACTTGTAAAAGTCGGCCATACAAGCAAAATAAGTAATGGAAATAAATATAATAAGGGATGAATATAGAAAGATATCAACCAAATATATACCTAAGTCGAACATAACAACACCACACGGATCAGCAAACTTTCTCTGTATAAGCAACTACCTTGAGAGATAACCAGGTCCTTAGAGAACAAGGTATATAATATATATGCCAAAATAATAGTAAAAGAAAATATAAATGTAGAAGGACGCCTTCTAAGTGATAATGCAGTTGAGGACAATCCAAATACCAGGTCCAGTCGTACTGGCAATCACCCATGAAACCGTGTTGTGATACCGATGAGCGACCGCGTAAACAATACCATAGCTCGGCTACGGAGACTATGGTCAGGAGTAAAATAACTAAGTCCCAAATTTGGAAGCATGATCATGAGTCTAGACGGTCGGATATTTTGGTAGAGTCCCCCTCTCCATATGCTCTTGAACTATCTAGTTATGTCACGTCAAGTCAAGTAAAAAATCAAGTACAAGTAACACGCTAGTATAGAGTCCATAACCATAAGTATCTCACGTTAGACTGCATATCATCAATCGTATCAGTATCCTTTGGTCTATCATGTCAATGAGACACGAATAAAATGCAACGCCATACGTAGTTTCGATACCCAATATCTGTAGACTGACATCCGCACCCGAATAATAATCGGACGCTAAGTATCAAATAATCCTACATTCATAAAATATATAAATACGTGGTAAATAAAGAAAATAAGAAAGTACTAAAATTTTAGCAAGGTACACTTGCATATAGCCTCCATGTTCGTATACAACGGTCCGACTACGGGATCCTCGATCATACTGCCACGTAAACATAGAATAGAATAAATCTAACTACCAATGACATGTCTATGTCATACCATATTTGGACTTACCATATATAGACCTAATTATTATATTCTACTATACTAGTCATATTACCAATTTAACTCAACCTACCATATATAGTATTAAATCTATATGATAAAGTAATATGTTTATAAAGTTAAAATATTTATTATTTATTTTTGGAAAAATATTTATAAATATTAGATAATAATGTATTCTATTTTATTAATAGAAAAATAGGTATCCAAGTCTCATGTTGTTCCGGCATAAATATTTATCGACTTATTTAATAGTTTTGCACACGAAAAAACTAATTGTAAATCAATAAATATTCTAAATTTTTTTGTAAAATGTATTAAAATAAAAATTTCATGATAAAATAAACACAACAATCTTTCTAGCATAGTTCCATAGGGTTCCAAGTCCTACATTTCTCGGTGTTCTGACAACAACACAATGAATACAGATTTTATTAAAATATGAAACCTCAACCGGATGAAACAAAAGTATATTGGATGGATAATGGCATCTATAGAGTATTAACAAAAATATTAGAGTAGTTGAAGTGCTCCGCAAGTTGCAAAAAAATAGCCCATAAGACAATTGGTTTAGCCTGGACACACGTTCGTAAAATGGACGTCCCAGACAAACCTTGTTGAACTACGTGGATGTCTGATTGGGATCAAAATAGACACGTAGATCTAAAAGTTAGCTTTGGTTTCGTGACAAACGGACATCAGAAAGAATATGAAACTTCGTATACAAGTTAGCATACCTGTTGTGACGAATTCAACACAACTTCGGTCGACATCTAGTGCCCTCCATGATTTGTACCGACCAAACGGGGCTTCATGTCTCTCAAAAAGTTGTTGAGGTGTTAGGGGGTGTCCTTGGGTCAAGATGAAGGTTATAGAAGGGTTGGAGGTGGTCAGGAAAATGGGTTTCTGTCGGGTAGAAATATGTGTGAAAATGAGAAATAAAAGGGTAGTTCTCGATTTTGGGCTATTTATATATATGATAATCAAACAAATTATAGGGAGGGGTACCAGTTTACATGAGGAAAAAGGATTTAGGGGAAATTTAATTTTGGTTTGGTGAGATTTGGTTGAAATTTGCTACCCCAATTAAAGATATACAATGATATATCTCTAAGGATTTTACTAGGATCAAAATTAGGAAAGTGAATATAGAGTTTGTTTTAAAATAAATTTTAATTAATATGGCTGCATATTAATCCATAAAAAAATCTAAAATGGTCGAATTAGGTTAGGGTACCCTAGAAAAGGCTCTTATAGAATTTGTTGGACTAGGTTTGCATCGATAGATTTAATTAAGTCAAAATAGGACCTGAAAGCCTATTAAATGGTTGTTGTCTGCCATTTGAAAATAAATAGTGTTTGCAAGAACAAAAAATCTTTATCACAAACTTAGAAAAAAAAAGAGTATAAGAGTACAAGAGTACAATCTATTTCTAGGGAAGTACAACTATAGGAATCTGGTCAGAAAACGATCACTTTATCCCTTGGACGATGTGATATCGAAAATACGAGCCTTTGGAGGATGCAACCACACTTTAGCAGGAGATTATGATCATTTTTGATCCTTTGGGATTGATTTGAAACTCTATTTATAGAGTTCATGAAATAACTATTTAGTAGTTATTCTAGGTTACGTGCGTTTCAGGTTGCGCGCCTCTTGTTCACTTGTGCGAACTGTTACACTAACAGCTGTAGATGTGTGGCATCGTTTGATTGAGATACGCGTCATTGTGGACAGTATAGTGGACATGATATGCGAAGTTTGTAGCTTGTGTGCCACGTCACTCTATTCTTAATACTGTTTGATTATTTTGCGCGAGCTTCATCAGGTTGTACGTGGACGCAATGTAGCGACTTGCACGAACGGTTGCACAAACTGTTGTGGACGCATGGCATCATTTAATTGAGATGCACGTGGTCGTGGGTAGTGTATTGAGCATGCGCTGTGAACTTGGTGGCTTGTGCGCCATGTCACCCTGCTTTAAAAATAAGAGTTGATCATGTGGCACCAACTAGTCAGGTTGCGCATGGGCGCAACTCAACAATTGGCACCTTTGACTAGGTCTTCTGTGCTGTACTGATTAATTCTCGCGCCACACAATGACTTACAAGAACCAGCTGTCAACATTAATTACATGCTGATAAAATCTTCTCGAGAGCCGCATTGCTCGAGATTCGAATTGATTTTCCTTAATCTTTGTATTGTCAGTTTGTCAGGCAATGATGATGCCGTTACAGCTTCTCGAGGAAGTGTGCCATATGGTGCTCGCGCAACCTGACTCCATCGCAACCAGATGTTGGCGCAACCTGATGCTGTGCAACTTGATGGTTTGGCGCAACATAATGATTTGGCGCCATCTGAAGATCGATCACATTAATGGGTGGCGCTGCTTAATTTTTAGTCTCTACAAGACCCTCTTCAAATTTTTCAAAAATTGAAAATACTTCAAAGTTTTGAAATAATTTAAATTATGCTTGTTTTGTTTGGATTGCGCCAGTTTAATGTCTGAGTTGCGCCAGTCAACTCGAGCCCGATTCTTCAGCATAAATTACGTAACTGTTTGGGCTATAAATAGCCATACCCTTTTGGAGTTTTTTTATTCTTCACATCATTTAGAATGGCTCAAGAGAAACCCTATCTTTTTTCTCCTTTTTCTCGACCTTTGAGAGAATCGATCGACAGCAATGGCACTCAAGAACTCCGCTGCTGAGAAAGGAACGACTATGGCCGAACCATACATGCAAGCTCCGCCTTCGTCACGCCGAGAGACGGCCAACCTGGCCATAGAGGGTAAGTGTCTGACTATAAACCGATCATCGACCACCCACTTTAGGGTTCGTCTTGATTCTGACGACGTGCGCCCGCTCTTTTTAGAGTTGGGCAAACTCCATAACTTGCGCCACCCACTTTAGGGTTTCGGTTGTTGTCCATTTGTGTTGTGTAACATTTCGAAGGTTGTGCTCTCTTTTGGACACAATTTTGACACGTTTGTACGACCAGATGCGACACACAAGATTGTTGCGCAACCTGATGGTCGTGTAAGCTGAGTGCGGCACAATGTAAGTTTTGCGCAACCTGACTGAACACATCATTAAAGGGGCGCTCTTTTTTGCGCAACCCAACGATTAACCTATTTAAGGGGCGCTCTTTTTTGAAACATCTTTTTTCTTTTCTCCCTCGTTAAGTGTTACGCACCCATTTATTGGGAAGACAAAGAGTCGGCGAGAGCCGACCTTCACTGTATATATAGGAATGAGGTTGCAATCCTTCCTCCTCATTCATTCTCATGGCATCCAAGGAGAGCATGAAAAAAAAGGCGAACCTCATCGTCGATGGCGAGGTTCTGGAGAGAAGTCGAATTCTGTGCCTATGGCGTATCTGCTGGAAGCTGACCCATCCCTGAAGGCGGAGAACTTCCTGAACTGTTTTAGGCTGACCCGAGCAGTCTTTACTCGTTCCCAAGGCGGGCCATTGTCTTCCGAAGATCGTGGAACACTGGAACAGAAGGAAAGATTCCTCCGTCTAATGTATCGCTCGGGGATCCACAATATAGAGGAGTTGGGTGCTACTTTGTGTCAGGCTGACGGTGGGGAGAAGAAATGACGTGTTATGAGATTGTCATTTTAACATAATGGCCATAGTGCCTTGTAGTGTCTGTCTCTTTTTTTTATTTCATTATAAAAAAGGAAAACTGTTTGACTTTATAGATCCTGGCACATTTGAACTTTTATCGTATAACTGTGTTGACACATCTCAATTTTAGGCATATATGAGCTTTGTTTTATAACTGTCTTGATATATCAACTTCCGTACAACACGTGGTGTTTTTTTTTTCCGAAATATACGCCTACAGACGCGTATAATGTTTCAGCTTCAATTCCATATAAATAGTTTGCGAGAAGAAAAGAACATTTACTGTATTTTCCCCTTCTTTCTGATGTTTACAGGTGGTCAACTGACAAAAATTCCCAGAATTGGTATCGATGATCTTGGATGCTATGAAGTTGAACAACTTTGACACACACATCAGAGAGCTCAGAACTCTTTATGCTTAAAAGGGCTTCCTCGAAATGGTAGGAAGGGCCTTTATACATGAGAGTTGGACAGTGGAGACACAGAATTAGGAATCGTATCACAAGGGTGATCTCATTCCTACTTCTCACGAAGGGTCATCTTTTCTTCACCAGTTGTATTGACTGCAACTTTTCTTCGAGCTGTTGCACCCTGCGATTCTCCTCTCGTCTTTCTCAGAGAGAAGACCAGAGTTGATTTCGTTGCCTTGCTCGCTGCTTCAGGTCGAGTCGACAGGAAACTGGCACCAACATGAAGATCCAAAGATGTAATAGACCTTCATTTGTTAAATTTAGAATGAAATCCGAGATGTAATAGATTTCTATTAAGATGTATCTATATTTTTAAAGAGGGAAATAAAGAATGATTTTTCTCTTCTTTATGATTTACTTTGATGTGATGATATAGAAAATAGAATCCAGATGTAATGTCGACGTGAACTCATTTTTCTGTTAATGATCTTCAAGTCTGCTGGGACTTAAAGACAGGAAAGAAGATGATATCTGTGACAATACAGATTTATCATAAAGTAAAGATATCTTTTAAAATTGCTGGGTTTCAAAAGACAAAATTGATGATTCGGATAGGCTCCACTGGGATTTTGAGTATTTATTATCTTGTGGCTTTATTTAAGAAAAAGTAAATAAACGATAATAACTGTAGGCCCATTCACGAAATGAATAGAGATGAAAAGACTAATGAATAAGCATGCCTTTTCGAGGAAAGGTCGCTTCGGCTCTCGAGATAGACAATAAACGTAGACCTATTCAAAAGAGATGAATGAAAGAACATGCATTTTCGAGGAAAGGTTGCTTCGGTTCCCGAGACAGAATGTTTGTCTTTTCTGTCTATAAATAGTGTTTTGAGAGCATTATTCACCTCTTTTCTTTCATTTGCAAATATCTTCAGAAGAGATGCCTAAGGAGGTGAAAGTCGTCCCAAAAATTGAGGTCGCCCTCGACACTCCTTCTGACGAGCCTCCGTCGCCTACTCAGCCATAAGTCGGAGAAAGCTCTGTTGTCCTTGGACAGAAGCAGGGCATTCTAGCCAAACTGGTGGAGCCTAGGATTACTGTCGAGGAAGAAGCTATGAGGAAAGCTGCATGTGAACTGTTAGTGTCATCGGACAATAATGTCTTCGAGCTTCTTACGAAATATATTTTCAATCAAGATGGCTCTGGTCCTCGTTAATTTTATGTATTTCCTTCTGTCTTGAATTATGCAATAAAAGAAATTTTATTTACATTCTGAGTTTCTGTGTTGATATCTCCTTGTCTTCAAACATGATATTTCTTGAGAAACTTGCCATTGATAGGCATCATGGCGACTCGACCATCCATATTAGTCAATTGATAAGCTCCGTTGGAGAAAACTTTGCTTACAATGTAGGGTCCTTCCCACTTCGCTTCGAATTTGCCTTTGCTCATGTGCGTCATAGTCATAGAACATCTGACGGTTAGTACTAGTTATCCTTTCTGAAATGTTCGGACTTTGACTTTGCGGTTGAAGGCTTTTGATAGACGAGCTTGGTATAACTCAATATGTTGTTGAGCTAGAAGCCGTTTCTCGTCAAGCGCTTCAAGCTCCTGAAGTTTCAGATGATCATTGTTTTCGGTTGTGAGTTCATTGGTAATGGAAATTATTAGGGACGGGATCTAGATTTCCAATGGTAAAACGGCCTCGCATCCATATACCAAAGAGAAAGGTGTGCAGCCTGTTGGAGTACGTATAGTAGTACGGTAAGCCTACAGACATTCTTCGAGCTTTTCACCCTAGTTCCTTTTGTTGGTAGAAATAAACTTCTTGAGGAGTTTGATGATGGTCTTGTTAAATGCTTCTGCCAACCCGTTAGCTGCAGGATTGTAAGCTGTAGAAGCAATATTATTGATCCTGTTGTCATTGCAAAATTGAGTAAAATTTTGACTGATGAATTGTGTCCCATTATCATGAATGATTTGTCGAGGAACATCGAATCTGTAGATCACATGATGCTTAATAAAATTGATAACGCTGCTTATCTTGACCTCTGCTAAAGGTATAGCTTCAGCCCACTTTGAGAAATAATCAGTTATGGCCGATATGAACCGACGTTCTCGAGACGAGGGAAGGTTGATAGGACCGATGACATCCATGCCCCAAGCTTCAAAGGGCCAAGATGCTGCCGTCGGGTAAAGAAATTCTGAGGGTTGATGGATGAAGTCAGCATAGATTTGACATGCTCGGCATTTCTTTGCATACTCGATTGCATCGGATATTATCGATGGCCAATAGTAGCCCATACGGCGAATATGATCCTGTAGTTTAGGACCAGGTTGATGTGCGCCACAAACACCATCATGAGCTTCACGAAGTATCTGTTTTACTTCCTCTCCTGTGAGACAGCGTAGGAGTAAGCCGTCAAATATTCTTCGGTAGAGTGTCTTTGTTGCATGATTATAATTGAATCTGAGTGACCGTCGACGAATTGTTGTAGCCTCCTTAGGATCTTTGGATAAGATATCATGGACCACGATGTCTATGAAAGGAGTCCTCTAATCTTTACTGATAGTACAAATTTTAACTGAATTGTTGAATTCTATGTTTGGGTTATTGACTTCAATATTTAAGTTATTCTCGACACAAAATAACTCTCTGTTAGTGATGACGAGCATTTGTTGCCTTCTTACTGGAATTTCTAATACTGCTGCAAGATTAGCGAGTGCATCAGCTTTCGTATTACATGCTTGGCATACATGCTCGATAAAGAAGCCTTTGAATGAAGTAGCCATCA
Source organism: Iris pallida (assembly GCA_029216955.1). Lineage (NCBI taxonomy): Eukaryota > Viridiplantae > Streptophyta > Magnoliopsida > Asparagales > Iridaceae > Iris > Iris pallida. The sequence continues at coordinate 17,375,512 of JANAVB010003400.1, read as the reverse complement.
TGATCGCTGCAACATGATATAGAACCAGATCGTGATGTCGAACTTCGTATATGCCTCTAACTTGATTGACAATCAGTTTGGAGTCTCTATAAATTTCAAGATACTCAATATCTAATTGTTTAGCCAACTAAAGATCGACAAGTAGGGCATTATACTCAGCCACGTTACTGGAACACGACTCATATAAAGAATAAGCTCTTTAAATAGCTAACCCTTCTCGTGAGACGAGGACGATTCCAACTCCAACAATAATAGCACCTTTTGGTCCAATTCTGGATGCACCATCAAAGAATAGACGCCATGTAAGACTTTCTTCTGAAATCGTGTTGAACTCTAAAGTTTCGTCTGGAATCTCGTCGTAGAGTTTAGACGTTTCGGGAATTGGATGAGCTGCTAGAAAGTCAGCAAGTACTTGACCTTTAACAGACTTTTGAGGAACATAAACCATATCATATTATGCTAACAATATGGCCCATGTTACAAGCCTGGAATTGAGTGTACTGGGCTTCTTCATCAGGACCCGGAGAGGGTTAACTCTAGAAATAACATGAATAGTTTGGCCAGTGATATAATGTCTCGTCTTTTGAACAACAAACATCAAAGCTAGACATTCTTTTTCCACTGGAGTGTATCGATGCTCAACTCCAATCATCGTACGGCTAAGATAATATATAGCCTGTTCATGACCTTCTTTATTCTTCTGAGCTAATAAAGCACATAAAGAATGGTCCATTGCTCGAACATACATTAGGAAGGGTATCCCTGACACTGGAGGCACTAGAACTGGAGGGTTCATTAAGTACCGCTTTATGTCTTCAAATTCTTGTTGACATTCTTCAGTCCAAATAAAAGACACACCTTTCTTCAGGAGTTAAGTGAACGGTCTACAACGTCTAGAGAGATTTGAGATGAATCTCCTGATATACGCAAGTCGTCCCTCGAATCCTCGTAGCTCTTTTAGGTTGCGTGGATGATGCATCTCTTGAATGGCTTTAATTTTTCCAGGGTCAATGTGTATACCTTTAGAGGTAATAACGAATCCAAGAAATTTGCCACTAGAGACTCCCAGGAATGACTTGGTGTGATTCATCTTGAGTTGATGCTGGCGCATTAGATCAAAAATAGTCCTCAAGTCTTGAATCTGGTCTTCTTTTAGACGACTTTTGACAACAATATCGTCAACATATCATTCAACAGTCTTTCTTAATTGATCACGAAAGATAGTACTCCTGGCCCGCTGATAAGTTGTACCAGCATTTTTGAGACCAAACAGCTTGACGGTGTAGCAATAGACTCCAAAAGGAGTATGAAAAGATGTATATTTCTCATCTTCTGGATGCATCTTGATTTGATTATATCCTGAGAATCCATCCATAAAAGACATAGGTTCAAATCCACAAGTATTGTCAATCATGACATCAGTGATTGGAAGAGGGAATTTGTCTTTGGGACAAGCTTTATTAAGGTCTCTGAAGTCGATGTTGACTCGAAATTTCCCTATTTTCTTTAAAACTAGGACAACATTAGCCACCCAGTCTGGATGTTGTTCTTCTCTGACGAAATCGCAGGCAATAAGTTTTTTGACTTCAGCTTCTATGGCATCCATCATGTCAGGCTGAAACCGACATTGTTGCTGCTTGATTGGTTTCGTATTTGGCAAAATATTGAGCATGTGGGTAGCGATCTGAGGATCCAATCCCGGCATGTCTTCATAGCTCCAAGCGAATACATCAATATATTCCCTAATGAGTTGGGTCAAATCCTATTTATCCGCTTTAGGGAGGCTTTTGCTGACAAATATTAGTTTTGGGGAAGTTTCATCTCCAACATTGACTTGAACCAACTGATCTTCATTAGGTGGCTTACGTTGCTCAAAGCGAAACTCCTATTGAGTATCCATCCTTTGTGCCCATGGATCAGATTCAGGGGCTTCGATAAAGCCCTCCGTCATCTTCTGAGAACTTGGCAGTTACCATATTGGAAGATAGAGTCACTCGACGGACGTGCCCTATACTGGTGTCTGAATCCCATAAGAGAGAATCGGAAGAGTTAGATCGTTCTTCTTCATCGGATTCGGAGGCTTCTGGAGTCGGAATTGGTGAAGTATAACCTAATTCCAGCTTTGTTTTGCTGTAGTATTGTTGTGATTTTCCTTTTGGAGCAGGAATACGAATAGGAGTTCACCTTCCTTTGTCGCCATTGAGACCAGCTTTAAATTAGAGCCCATCTTTTGAATGATATCTTTCTATTGCTAACTATAATGACGTAGTTGAAGTCTTCCGTTATCGTGATTTTCTTCTTCACTATCGAGCGTGATCTTCTGTTTCGTTTTTTTACTAAAAAGTATAGGAAGTTCATCTTTCATCCTAGAAGGAATGAAAAAGAAGGAGTCCTGCATTGACTCGAGCAATACTTCATTTTGGGAAGCTTCAACTGCTCCTATGGTAAGTGGTTCGAAGTTATTTAACATTTTTAAATAACATCGAGTATGATAAAGAACATCAATATACTATAAAGGAGATGCTACTTTATTGATTTGTACATCATTATTTATAACATGATTCTTATCCTTAACAGAAGGCTTAGTAAGGTTGATTACCAGAGGAGGAGAAGGAGAAGGAAAAGGAGAAGGAGAAGGAGAAGGAGAAGGAGAAGGTGAAGGTTTATTACGAAAATGGTCGATAACAAGAGGCTCAGAAAAGGTGAGCTCCCTTTGTTCCCTTTCTACAGTAGGATGCTGTTTGTTATGAGAGGAAAGATATATAGTCAATGTCTGAAAAGAAGAGGGACGAGTAGCACATCCTTTGATGGGGATCATGAGAACATCTTTTGTAGTATGTTTCTGATCTTCCTCACTATCCATCGTCAATACAACTTTCATAAACTCCTCCTTGTACATCTGAGTGTCCGTATAATACACTTTAATACCTTTGAAAGGATATAGGTCAGCTGCTTCCTTTTGGACTTCTCCATTGACGTCCACATATTTGAAGCATTGATGTAAAGTGGATGGTACAATATTATGCTCATACAGGAAGGGTCTTTCCAGCAAAGCATTATAAGAACCATGATTATCGATCACGTATAAAGTTACCTTTGTACGAAGATTGCCTATTTGAACTTTCAGGCGGATCTTTCCCAAAGGTTCACTTCTTCCAGAATTGAATCCAAAGATTGTCGTGATGGTTGTCGAAAGATTGTGTACAGGAATCTTCAATGCATCTAGTAGAGTCTCTGGCATGATGCTAAGTGCAGACACAGGATCGATCAAAATGCGATCAACCTTTATGTTATCGACATATCCCGTGAAGTAGAGGGGTCGGTCATGACGATTATCTTCTAACAATATATCATCTTGTGTAAAGGTGATGTTTGGCATCAGTTCCATCACACTATGACAATGAAGGCATGTTATAGGCTCTTCCTCTGGCTTCTTGAGAAGTGCTAGACAAGTATCATCTTGCGTCAAAGCTTCACTCAATCTTTCTCCAATTTCCTTCGAAAGACGTAGTAGCTCAAAAATTGACAATCTTGTCGGGGTATTAGCTAGCTGAGCCAGTATATCAAAGTTATACGACTTTTCAAGTCCCAAAGTTGGAGTCTTCTTCAATACTTTATCAAAACGGACATGCTGTTTTCCTTTGTCGACTGTCGTTGGTTTGGAAAGAGTTGGCTCTATTAGAGGTAATGAAGATGATGGACCATTGACAGCAGGAGAAGATGGTGCTTGAGGAGCCTCCAGAGTTGGAGCAGGATTTTCTTGACCTTCTGAATAGTCTCTTAGGTAAGGTTTCCCAGACCTGGTACCAGTTAAGACTTCTTCTTCAGATACAGGATCAAAGGACACCATATTGCAACTCTTTGTCTGGATCTTATTTCTGGAAGGTTTCTTTTGGCAGGATGGAGAGTTTGTCCAGCAAGCCAAACCAACCCGAGATTGGTTGTAAGAATGACATGGAAAGAGGTACAGGAGATCCCTTTCCATGGTTCAAACTAGAGGCCTTTTGTAGATCATATCCCATTTTCATCATTAGTTTACGAGACTATGGACTATATAGATGGAAAGCAGTTTGGTATTTGGCTTCTGACTTTGACAATGTTGTCTCAGCAGGGGAAGAAGAAGAAGGATTATCTGCTGCCGATATTGTCACGCCCCAGAACCAGAATATTGGAGAACGGGGGACAGACATAGCCAGCTACGAACATTGAAGTATAATCTACCTTGATATACGGTCACGACTGTCTAGATGCATGAGGGTTTATCTACATGCCAACAGTCTCTTATGGTCATGAACAAGGATTTGTCACTCATGTAACAGCCCGTAGGCAGACAGAAATTAAAGTTTCAACACGAGCTAACACTTGTTCGGCGGCTAAACGCGTCAAAAGAATAATTTACAATTAAGTAGGAGAGAAAAATAAGAAACCCATTCATTGCCAAGATTACGTCTGGTGTTTACCATCTAGATGGAAGGCAGGGAGATCCTCGAGAGCTACTCTAAAATCTAGCCATACAAAACCAGCTGGGTCAGACCCCAGAAAGAGTAAGTACCACAAGGGAGGCTTCACTTAAGAACTAAAACTAGCATATTAGCACATGATACATAAAGGATAATGAAAGACATGATTTAGAGAAAACAGGGTGACAAACGATCAGATAACTAAAGGACTATTCCAGTAACCATGTTAGAACCCAACCAAACAAGGACCGGGGTTGTAACCCTTCACCTGAACAGAACTTAGTTTCTAACCAATTATCGAATAAGTAAAGCATAACAGTAACGGGCTGAAGTAACCATATATTAGCCTTGTCTAGGCAAGACTAGACTAGACTCTATCCATCAATCATGGCCAGGCAATGAGTACGGCTTAATACTCTAACTAACTAGGGTTATCACAAGCCTAGTTCCTAATAAAATGCATTGAGATGTTCCAACAGCCACAAGCCCTACAAAATTAATCCAGGTTATCCAGCTGCAAGTTGAGAGAGTTGGATTAGGTGACTTGGGGGTGCAACACATGACAGTATGCTAGAAATGTGCCCCATTCGATGGTAGGCTACAAGTCCAATTAAAGCGTCCAGATAATGGGACTGCCTGTAGCCGAGAAAGCTCTTCATGGACTACTTGATCAATCTAGTCATTATCCTAGTCAGATTCAGTATGAATTCCTGACCATGGTAACTAGGAATCCATGTCCTATACATGATGCAAGATGAGACATGTAGCTTATATAAGCATAAACACCCATGGTGTCACGACAAGAGTTACTTAGCAAGTCAAGATAGCCGTCGCAATAGCATATCAAGATTATCATGTTAGATTACTTTATCAAGTCAAGAGTGCATCACAATGGACCGCCATCAAGAATTATCATGTCAAGTTACTTGTCAAGAGTGCACCACGATGGGTCACTATCAAGAATTATCATGTTACTTGATACTTATTAAGAGTGCGCCTTAGCAGGTGACTATTGTGTACTATCCTTACATTATCATCAATAAAAGAAACTTGCATAAAATAGCTAGTAACATATTCCTGATGCCAAGGAAAAGATCTAAAAATTTCATGTTTTGAGTTTTTTAAGATTTTAGCTATAAAACAGCTCAAAGAGGCAAAAACAGACATTTGGAGTGACCTGCGGGCAAGTTGCGCAAGCAAAACTGCCCACGGCGCACGTTGTGCAGAAAAAAATCGCACGGGCGCACGGCCATGCAAGTTACACGTTGCGCGCGGGCAAAATCGCCTACGGTGCACGTTGCGTGCAAGCACAGCGCACGGGCGCGTGGCAGAAAATCGTGCAGGCACGCGGCCGCTCAAGTTGCTCGTTGTGCGAGGGAAAAATTGCCAACGGCATACGTTGTGCGCAAGCACGGCACGCCGGCACGCAGCTAAAAATTGCACGGACGTACGGCCATGCAAGTTGCACGTTGTGCGCGGGCAAAATCGCCCACGATGCACGTTGCGAGCAAGCACATCGTGTGGCAAAAAATCATACGGGCGCGCAGCCACGCATGTTGCACATTATGCGCGGGCAAAATCGCCCATGACGCACGTTGCGCGCAAGCACGACGCACGAGCATACGCGCGGGCGTACGCGCGGCATTATTTATCATCCCGACAGCACCAAAAGATCTAGGGAACCCATAAACACGAAAATGGCATAACCTGCGATCGGATATCATCCTTACGTTCCCAGGTTGAATCATCCAAGGATTGATGACCCCAAGCAACACGGACTAAACTAATAGTCTTGTTCTTGAGTATCTTCTTCCTTCGGTCCAATATGATACGGGCCTTTTCTCATACGAATGGTTGGTACCAACAACCAATTTCGAATAATTAAGGATGTGGCTCAGATCCGGGATGTACCGTTACAATTGGGATATATGGAATACGTTATGTACCTCACGTAACGACGGCAGAAGAACGAGACGATAGGACACATCACCTACTCGCTCGAGAATATCGAACGGCCCTATATATCTAGGACTAAGCTTTCCCCGTACGCCGAATCGAATGATGCCACGGGTAGGCAAGATCCTAAGCAATACGTGGTCGCCGATAGAAAACTCAAGAGGGCGCCGATGAGAATCGGCCCATTGGCGCTGACGATCTTGTGTAACTCGAAGATGATCTCTAACTTGTCTGACCACCTCGATAGTCTGTGTAACCATCTCTGGACCAAGCATCTGCCTCTCGCCTACATCGTTCCATACTAACGGATATCTGTACTTTCTGTCGTACAAGGCCTCAAAGGGTGCCATCTGGATACTAGCCTGGAAACTGTTGTTATAGGAGAACTCAACGAGATGCAGGTGATATTCCCACGAAACACCGAAGTTGAGTGTAAATGATCGTAACATATCTTCTAGAGTTTGTATCGTGCGTTCTGGCTGACCATCTGTCTACGAATGATAGGCTGAACTGAACTTGAGTCGAGTCCCCAAACTCTCTTAAAGACTCCGCCAAAAGTGCGATATAAATCTTGAATCTTTGTTAGATACAATACTGACTGGTACCCCATGCAACCTGACTATCTGCCTAAGGTACATCTCTACCAGCTGATCCGTTGACTGACCAATCCTGAAAGGAATAAAATGAGCTACTTTGGTGAGTCTGTCAACTATAACCCAGATAGCATCTCTCCCAACTGGGGATTTAGGTAACCCAGATACAAAATCTATGGTAATGTGCTCCCATTTCCATTCTGGGATCGGTAAAGGTTGAAGAAGTCCAGTTGGTCTCTGATTTTCATCTTTAACTTGTTGGTAAACTAAACAACGAAAGACAAACCGGGCTATCTCCCTCTTTATGCCATTCCACCAGAAATGCTGACGGATGTCTCGGTACATCTTCGTGCCACCAGGATGAATTGAATACTAAGAACTGTGAGCCTCTGCTATGATCTTCTGTCTGATATTACCCCTGGGTACACAAAGACCCCTCCCATGTTGGAGAGTACCATCTTCGTGAATACATAACTCTAGTCTTCGTCCTGCTTCACACTCTGCTCTGAGTCGCTGAAGCTTAGAATCTGTTGATTGTACCATCTTGATCCTCTCAACTATGCTAGACTGAACTTGCATGCTGGCCATCAATGTCACATTGGTTGGAAGAACTACTTCTATTTCCATCTTCTGAAGATCTGTTAATAACTCTGGTTGTGCTATTAGAAAATAAGCTCTTGCCCTTCTGCTCAACGCATCTGCAACTAAGTTGGCCTTCACAGGATGATACTGCAGGTTGATGTCATAATCTACCAGTAGCTATAGCCATCTTCTCTGACGCATGTTAAGATCCTTCTGAGTAAACACATACTTAAGACTCTTATGGTCGGTGAAAATCTCCACCCGATCTCCATACAAATAATGCCTCCATAGCTTAAGTACGAAAACCACCGCTGCTAATTCCAAGTCGTGGATTGGATAATTACTCTCATGATCACGAAGCTGACATGACACATAAGCTACTACTTACCATGCTGCATCAAGACACATCCCAATCCTCTGCCGGAAGCATCACAATAAACTAAAAATCCTCCAGTCCCATATAGAAGCGTGAGAATGAGGGCCGTCATCAATCCTTGCTTCAACTTCTTAAATGAACTCTGACACTCTGCTATCCAAGCAAACTGCACATCCGAACAAATTCTGACACAAACCGTCGATAATAGCCGGACAATCCTAGAAAACTCCGAACTTCTGCGACGGTGCTAGGTACTGGCCATGTCTCTATAGCCACTATCTTCTGGGGGTCAACTTCCACTCTACCTCTTGTGATGATATGACCTAAGTACAAAATGCAATCAAGCCAAAATTTGCACTTACTGAACTTCGCGTACAACTGGTGTTCCCTGAGAATCTGAAGAACTACATGGAGATGCTGCTCATGCTCCGTCTAACTCTTGCTATAGACCAAGATGTCGTCTATGACCACTATCACGAACTGGTCCAAATAGGGTATGAAGATATGATTCATGAGGTCCATGAATACGGCTGACGCAATGGTCGCTCCAAATGGCATAACAAGGAACTCCCAATGTCCATATCTAGATCTGAATGTTGCCTTTGGGATGTCTTGCTCTTTGACTCTGATCTGATAGTACCCTGACAGCAAGTCAATCTTCGATAATACTGTTATCCCGCTGAGTTGATCAAATAAATCATCTATCTTTGGTAGGGGATATCTGTTCTTGATTGTTACAGAATTCAAGGTACGATAATCGACACATAATCTTGACGTACCATCCTTCTTTTTCACAAGAAGCATCGAGGCTCCCCAAGGTTATCCACGAGCACGAATGAATCCCTTGGTTCTGAGTTCTTCAATCATTTTGTATAGGATATCTAACTCTGATGGTACCATTCTGTAGACTCTCTCTGACACTGGTGCCGTCCCTGGAAGCAAATCAATGGTGAACTCAATTTCCCTCTCCGGTGGCATACGTGGAAGCTTTTCGAAAAACACATCAGGAAACTCTTCTACTACTCTGGGAAATTGAACTGCTTCTGCTACTGCCATCCGCAATACTGGTGGAGAAGGTTCTACTTCGCCTTTGGAAAATAAAAACTCTGGTTCGCTTGGAATACCAAAAATAATCCTGCCAATATGCAGTCTATTTTTGCGTATTGATCCTTCAACCAATCCATTCCTAGGACCACATCATAGTCGGCCATCGGAAATTCTATCAATCTAGCAGGAAACTCTCTACCGCTAACTATAATTCGACACGAGAAATAGACTCTATCTACCCCTACAAGACCGTTACCAATAAGTATATTGAGCCTTACTGATAATGACTCGGGCTCCAGTCCTACCCGTGTTACGAATCGTGCATACATAAATGAATACAATGCACACGAATCAAATAATACTGATACTGGAAAAGAGTTAACGAGAATGGTACATAACACTACCTCACCTGATGCAAATTCTTCTGCCACGGTCAGAGCCGTCGCTTGACCTTGTCCTCTTGGTGCTGGTCCCCTCTGCTGGTGACCTCTCTGCCTATTTTGAATCTGAACCTGGGCATACTGTTGAGCCTAAGGCAGCAATGGACTCGAAGGCTGGTACTGCTACTGCTGTACTGGTGCTGGACCTCTAACCGATGGACTGGTTAGGTTTGATGATGATAAACTGGCTCTATTCGGACAGGACCCTATCTTGTAGTCCGGTGCCCTACAAGCCAAGCACAATCCTTATGCTCTCGAACATTCTGATACTACATGTCATGGCTTTCCACAATGAGAGCAGCCCATTGCGAAAGACTGCTTATGCTTCTGCTACTGAGGATACGTCGATATTGAGTGTTGAACCGATAAAAATGTGGTCGCCCTCCTAGGAGCTCCAATTGTTAAAGCCCTAGCTGTCGGGGCTGGTGCTGATGACTGGGACATCTGCCCATGAGACCTCTTCCGTCCTCCGCTGCTATCTACAATCCTCTAAGAAGTATATTCATGCCTCTTTGCTGCTCGCAAGATGGCATCAAACGTCTGGTGCTCAAACTGCTTCACTGATATAATGATCTCTAGGTGGAGTCCTTGCTGGAATCGCTGGGCTCGGTCCAATTCGGTTGCCACCAAGGTGGGAGCAAACCGACTAAGTCTAGAAAACTCGGCCGCATATCCATCGACCGTCCTTCCCATCTGCTTGAGGTTAGTGAATCTCGTCTGCAGATCATACCGAACTACTGCGTCGAAGTACTTGGTCTGGAACTTGTCGCTGAATACCGCCCATAAGACAGGCATCGCCGAACCCACCGCTAGCATCGCCCACCAGGTGCGGGCTAAGTCCAATAATTGCAGGCGCACAACGTCCACCTTCTCATCCTCAGGAATCCTAGCTGCTTCCAGGATAACCTCTGTATCCTGAAGACAAGCATCAGCAGCAATAGCATCTTCAGTTTCGCTAAATAAAGGATGGTTCAGGCGCTTGAAGTTGTTGCTGCATTGTTCCCTTGATAACCAACTCTGCCTATAGCATCTTGTACTGTCTGGTGCAGGGCATCGCCGTGACCATATTGTGAGGCAAGCAATTCTATGATGAGTCCCACCAAGGTTCCATTATTAGGCTCTGCAGGCTGGACAGGTTGAACTGGGGGCTCTAGATCCCCGAAATGCATGACTTGGGAGGCTGCTCCAGAGTATTGGACTTGGTCCCCAGGTTGCTGTTAGTCAACTGGAGGTGCTCTGCCGAGCTGATCGGCAGTACCAGAAACAATGCCACTGAAGAAATGATATAGGAAATAATAAGGAAGGATCAAAATAGGTCGAGGATATAAGCATGTGATCAGGTCAAGATTTCAGAAAGATTAGGAGACACGAGTAGAGATCAAGGGCGAGTGCTGATTGAGACATCTATTCGGTAAAAACCCCACACATCTTGATTTACAAGACCTGTATGAGCCACCACTTAAATCATGTCAAGCCCCAGAACCAGAATACTAGAGAGCGGGGGACAGGTACAGCCAACTACGTACATTAAAGTATAATCTACCTCGATATACGATCACGGTTGTCTAGATGCATGAGGGTTTATCTACAAGCCAACAGTCTCTTATGGTCATAAACAAGCCTAGTGTCTCAATCTCAAAAAGCAATTAATTGTTATAAGATGTAAGATCATCATACATTTAAAGTAAGGCATCCCAAACATTACATATTCAGATGATCATAAAGCTAGTCATACAAAATACGAAGACTAGCAAGAGTTTAAGTCATACATGATCAACCCTAGGATTTGTCAATCATGTAACATCCCGTAGGCAGACAGAAATTAAAGTTTTAATACGAGATAACACTTGCTCGACGGCTAAACGCCTCAAAAGAATAATTTACAATAAAGTGGGAGAGCAAAATTAGAAACCCACTCGTTGCCAGGATTATGTCTGGTGTTCACCATCTGGCTAGAAGGCAGGGAGATCCTTGGGAGCTACTCCAAAATCTGGCCATACAAAACCAGCTGGGTCAGACCCTAGAAAGATCAAGTACCATAAGGAAGGCTTCACTTAAGAACTAAAACCAGCATATTAGCACATGATACATAAAGCATAACGAAAGACATGAGTTAGAGAAAATAGGGTGATAAATGATAAGATAACTAAAGGACTATTCTAGTAACCAAGTTACAACATGTAAACCAAACAAGGACCGGGGTTGTAACCCTTCACCTGAACAAAACTTAGTTTCTAACCAATTATCGAATAAGTAAAGCATAACAGTAACGGGCTGAAGTAACCATGTATTGGCCTTGTCTAGGCAAGGCTAGACTAGACTCCATCCATTAATTACGACCAAGCAATGAGTATGGCTTGATACTTTAACTAACTAGGGTTATCACAAGCCTAGTTACTAACAAGATGCATTGAGATGTTCTAACAGCCACAAGCCCTACATACTTAATCCAGGTTATCCAGTTGCAAGTTGAGAGAGTTGGATTAGGTGACTTGGGGGTGCAACACATGACAATGTGCTAAAAATGTGCCCTACTCGACGGCAGGCTATAAGTCCAATTAAAAGTGCCCAGATAACGAGACTGCCTGTAGCTGGGAAATCTCTTCATGGACTACTTGATCAATCTAGTCATTATCCTAGTCAGATTCAGTAAGAATCCCTGACCGTGGTAACCAGGAATCTATGTCCTAGACATGATACAAGATGAGACATGTAGCTTATACAAGCACAAACACCCACGGTGTCAAGGCAAGAGTTACTTAGCAAGTCAAGATCGCCGTTGCAACATCATATCAAGATTATCATGTTAGGTTACTTTATCAAGTCAAGAGTGCGTCACAACGGACCCCCATCAAGAATTATCATGTCAAGTTATTTGTCAAGAGTGCACCACGACGAGTCACTATCAAAAATTATCATGTTACTTGATACTTGTTAAGAGTGCGCCTTAATAGGCCACTATCGCGTTATATCCTTACATTATCATGAATGAGAGAAACTTGCATAAAATAGCTAGTAACATATTCTTGAAGCCGAGAAAAAGATCTACAACTTTCATATTTTGAGTTTTTTAAGATTTTATCTTCAAAACAGCTCAAAGAGGCAAAAACAGACATTTGGAGTGACCTGCGCACAAGTTGTGCGAGCAAAACAGCCCACAACACACGTTGTGCGCAAGCACGGCACACATTGCGTGGCAGAAAATTGCGCTGGCGCACGGCCGCGCAAGTTGCGCGTTGCACGCGGGCAAAATCGTCCACGGCGTACGTTGCGCGCAAGCACGGCGTGCGGGCGCACGACAGAAAATCCTGCGTGCACGCGGCAGCGTAAGTTGTACGTTATGCGCTGGCAAAATCGCCCACGGCGCACGTTGCGCGCAAGTACGGCGCGCGGGCATGCGGCCGCGCAAGTTGCACGTTACGCCCGGACAAAATTACCTACGGCGCACGTTGCGCGCTAGCACGGCGCGCGGGCGCGTGCGCGACACTGTTCATCATCCAACAACACCAAAAGGTGTGGGGATCCCATGAACACAAAATTGGCATAACTTGCTCATACGAAGTCGAAATCAAGCGGTTCAAAAGCCAAAATTGGGTAGAATTGAATTCCCTACAACATGAAACCATTAGATCTAAAAAATAACCAAGTTTCAGAGATCAAAACAAAGAATAACCGAAAAAAATTATAAACTTAGATCTACAAGAATCCATCAAAAATGTCAAGTTCTAAAGAGGCTTAAAATAAAGTAAGAAAGAGAAGGGAACAATAAAACTTGAGATCCATCATGAAGCAAGTTGCACTTGTCTAGGTCTTGGTAGGTGGGAGGAGTAAATGGAGAAAATGAAGAAGTAAATTTAAATAATGAAGGAGAGAGGAGTTGGTTTTTATACAAAATCTCTCCATCTTAAACCAAAACAAACCAAGCCAAGCCAAGTCAAATTGAATCGAACCAAATTAAAATAAACTAAGTCAAGATTAAATCAAGACTAGGCTAAACAAGATAAGTCTAATTACGGTCTACCTGACAAACGTCAGAAATCCGTATACGTATACTGAAAATACGTACAACGGAAAACGGGAGTGACAGAGATGAAGGTAGCAGTTAGAGGTGGAAGACAATGTTCACCAAATGAAATCATATGACATGATTTATTTTTAGTGGACTTCTTAGACTTGGTGGAAAAATATGGTGTTTCAATGTCTGCCACTAAATCTGGATGGATCCAAATAATTTTTCCTTTATCAGTAGACAGAGGAACAAGACCATCAGTTCGTACAGGTGGAAGATTAACAATCTCTAGAGTAGTTCTCGGGATGGGGATGACACCATCTTGCACAAGTTTAGCTGGAAAATCTCCAAACTGTAAAGAGACGACATTAGCCATTACAGTTTTCTCGTCTTGTTGAAGAGTGATTGTACCGGAATTGACCATCTACTGAATTTTACCCTTGAGCACATAGCATGCTCGAGTTGGATGTCCAATAAACCCGTGGTAAACTTAATATTTAGGATGGTCAGTCTTACCAACTTCCTCTGGCCGTTTTGGTTCTGGAAGATGAAGTTTATTGCTCTTGATGAGACAATCAATGATACTCATGATATCATCTTCATCAATAGCGTATTCTTCTTTTGGACTTGGTGCCCTTTGTGGTGGTGTTATTGGGGTAGATGTTGGCTGATTTACATTGATGGCTAGGGCTTCTTTGCCATTGGGATTAATGGCTAAAGTCTTCTTGCTCTTGCGATTGTTCTGACGGCCACTATTATTTGGTGTAGCGTGTTCATCTTTGTCAAGATTAGGCATTTGAATACCTAATTGCTTGAACTTGTCAGCGCTCTATTCTGCTACTTTGCGTTCACAATGAAGGAAGGCCAGTCCTAGAATTGTGTTGATCCCGTCCACATGCTGATTATAGGCAACATGTTTAATTTGTAAGTGTCTATAGGCAAAGCATATGGGGTTCCGAAGGCATTTTGAGTGCTTCACGGCGGATTCATTCAATAAAGCGTTCAGTAGTTTCATTATGTCGTTGTTTGATTTTGATGAGAGCGGACATAGTCACGTCATTGGTTCCTTTATAAAATTATTCCAAGAACATTTGTAAGAAGCCAGCGAAAGAGGTTATACAACCATCTGGTAAACTACGATACCATTCATATGCTGCACCAGCTAAACAGCCGACAAATACTCTAGTAAGAAGAGCATCATTTTGGTTGAAGTTGATCAGTCATTACTTCAAAGTGATTGAGGTATTGACTTGGAGATGTGCTGCCATCAAACAGCATAATAGTAGGGGGTTTGTATTTTGGAGAAAATTGGACTTCCTTCCATTCTATAGAATAGGGTTATTTGATCCTAAGTTTTTGCAGGCCATCTTTCTTGCTTGAAAGCTTCAAATTGAGTACGTAAAAATTTTACCGCCTCAATGTTATCTCCTATTGATTGTGGAGGTGTGGATTGATTCGATATATTAGGAGGGGGTAATGCATGATAAGTACCACCGACGACACCAGATTGACTTGGAATAGCCTGCACAGGAATAGAAGCGGTGTGAGGAGACTATACCCCAAGATCAATATTGATGGCAGCTGATGTTGTGATAGGTTCCTGAGTCGAAATCAGATTCACGACCGGTGGAACTGTATGTTGTGCCATAATCACAACATGCATGCTTGTCATCATCTCGGCCATGTTCTTCAAACTAGCCTCCAAAGCAGCAATTCTCTGCTCTTGACTGTTAGAACTAGAAGTTTCTTGATCTTCTGTGACGGCATAAGTAGTCACTTCTCTAGCCCTCAAAGATGAGCTAGTGGAAAGGATGGTCCTTTCAGAACTTTTACTATCAGCATCAAAGTCATATGAGGAACCACCCCCAGAATAAGTGACATGAATGTCCATTTGACTGAAGGAATCTTGGTTAGAATCTAGAAGATTCCTTTGACCGATTATTTCTTGGTCGGAAGGAAGATTCCTTTGAACGATTATTTCTCGGCTTCTTGATCTAGTATATTGGTATACTCCTTCACCGGATTCACGAATCCGATCTAAGTACTATTGACTGGGACTGCGAGATGCATTACGTCTTGGACGTTTTCCACCCCCAGTGCTTCGAGATGCCATGTTGACAGGAGCATAGAGTAATTCATCTTCGTACACTAGGATTGGTTCAGGAGTCTGAACATAATTCAAACGGTCAAAGACGGACCGTTTGGCTGACTGACAGTAGCATTTGATGATAACTTCATGGTGGTGATCACAATGATACTGTTGGTCCACCGTTGGATGGATGGATTTGCAACCTTCAGCTTCTGTGTTAAAAGTTCACGAAGGTCACTAACAGGACGAGAAGAAGTCGCAGGAATGTAGTCCTTGACGATATTTGGGACATGGTTCCTGTTCTTGAGGTGTCCTGTACCTTGAGTGTACAAGGACGTGCTAAGCTGGTTAGCATAAATCTCAAGATTTTTCACCTCAGTATTCTTCCTGTGGTGCAAGTTAGCAATTGGTGCAGGTTGCGCTTGATACATCTTGTGATTTCTCGAGTTTGACACTGATTGCCACCTGTTGATATAGGTGCGCAAGTCTGACAGGGGAGCTACTTGTACATCTACTTGAGATACAAATAGTTTGCCTTGTCGGGATCTTGAGATACATAGGTTTGGTAGATCCTGTCCTGACCTTTTTGGAGTAGGCATAATACCCTTTTGCGTGAAAAGTTTATTCTGAATAGAATCCATCTTCCTGACAGAGATTTGGTTGTCTTTGTTATGGAGAATAGAATTCCTATCTAAATTAGCAGTACTTTCCACCCAGTCAATGACTCGAGCAGACTGAGGAAAAGCTAAAGAGCGTTTTTCTTGATTTAGTGATTTCTTACTAAACTTCTTATTTGGTGACAAAGAGGGATCCACTAAGCAGTACTTCTTTTTAAGTTGCGCTAGTGTAGAAGTATGTGTAGGTTGCGCCAGAGCGTGAATAGGCATAGGTTGCGCCAGAGCATGAATATGCGCAAGTTGCGTCGGAGCAGGAATATGTGCAGGTTGTGCCAGGGAGAAAAAGGTCAAAGGGCATTTTTCCTTGTTTTGGACAGCAATGTGTCGAGATAAAGTCTCCTTCGATTTCAGAATTGGAGAAGTGGAGGGATTAGCTAAAAGACTGTTTCCCTTAGATTATGCCAAGGCAATGATGAGCGCAAGTTGCGCAGAAGCAGGAACATGTACAGGTTGCGCTAGCAAAGTAAAGGCCAATGGGTACCTTCTCTTATTTTGGACAGCAGTATGTCGAGACAAAAGTCTCCTTCGATTTCAGAATCGGAGAAGTGGAAGGAATAGCCAAAAGAATGTTTTCCTTAGATTGTGCCAAGGCAGTGATGGGCGCAAGTTGCGCAGAGGCAGGGGATTGTGCCGTCGAGGACTTAGGAGTCCAAACAGAGCACATCATGCTCTTAACAGCGACAGCAGTACATTTGGCACCACAGCAATGATCATGGTCAAGTAGGTTGTTTGGTCGACTTGAACGACCAGAGTCTTCTACGTCTTGCCGATTGACGCGGTATCACATTGAGTTGTCACTTTCTCGTCGGAGGAGAAAGTCGCCCCCAGCAGAGTCGCCATTTTGTTTGCAAGAACAAAAAGTCTTTATTACAAACTTAGAAAAAAGGGTACAAGAGTATAATTGATTTCTCGGAAGTACAACTATAGGAATCTAATCAGAAGATGATCACTTTATCCCTTGGATGATGTGATATCGAAGACACGAGCCTCTGGAGGATGCAACCGCACTTTAGCAGGAGATTATGATCACTCTTGATCCTTTGGGATTGATTTGAAACTCTATTTATAGAGTTCATGAAATAACTATTTAGTAGTTATTCTGGATTGCATGCACTTCAGGTTGAGTGCCTCCTGTTCACTTGCACGAACGGTTGCACTAACTGCTGTAGACGCGTGGCATCGTTTGATTGAGATGCACGTGGTTGTAGGCAGTATAGTGGGCACGTTCTATGAAGTTTGTGGCTTGCTCACCATGTCACTCTGTTCTGAACACTATTTGATTACCCTGCGCGAGCTTTATCAGGTTGCGCGTGGGCGCAATATAGCGACTTGCACGAGAAGTTGCGCCAACTGCTGTAGACGGGTTGCATCGTTTGATTGAGATACGCATGGTCGTGGGCATTATAGTGGGCACGTTCTGCAAAGTTTGTGGCTTGCGCACCACGTCACTCTGTTCTGAATACTATCTGATTACCCTGTGCAAGCTTCCTCAGGTTGCACGTTGGCACATTGTAGCGACTTGTGCGAGGTGTTGCGCCAACTACTGTGGGCGTGTTGCATCGTTTGATTGAGATGCGCGTGGTCGTGGGCAGTGTATTGAGCATGCATTACGAAGTTGGTGGCTTGTGCGCCACGTCACCCTGCTTTAAAATAAGAGTTGATCAGGTGGCGCCAACTAGCCTGGTTGCGCATGGGTGCAACTCAACAACTGGCGCCTTTGACTAGGTCTTTTGTGCTTTACTGATTAATTCTCACGCCACACAATGACTTGCGCGAACCAACTGTCAGCATTAATTACATGTTGACAAAATTTTCTCGAGCGCCGCGTTGCGCAGGATTCAAATGGATTTTCCTTAATCTCCATGCTATCAGTTTGTCAGGAAATGATGATACCGTTACAGCTTCTCGAGAAAGTGCGCCACGTGGTACTTGTGCAACCTTACTCCAGCGCAACCAGATATTGGCGCAACATGATGCTGCGCAACTTGATAGTTTGGCGCAACATAATGATTTGGCGCCATCTGAAGATCGAATACTTTAATGGGTGGCGCAGCTTAATTTTTAGTCTCTAAAAATAACACATGAGAACTCAATTGAGTGGGACATCATTGGTATGTGTGTAGTAGGCTCAAATATGACAAAACTATATATTGGTATGAAATATTTGGATTTGGAAAGTACATTGAATGTTACGGTAAAGGCTAAAATGACGATTTTGACCCTAAAGTTGTGCAAAAAATGTAGTACAAATGAACATATTTGAGTGAGACACGATATACCAAAATGAGGGTAGACTCGTCTAGTGTCACACCCCGATCTCGCAGGATCTTTCGTCCTCAATTTGATCTCTGTGGAACTGATTGTCCTCGCTTGGGCGTGATGCCATGCAAGCCTAAGTTACGCTTGACAAGGCCAGTACCTGCACAATACAACTAGGCTAACAAAACACAATACAAGCATAAAATTTAACTACAGAAAACCAAATTTGACACAGAGGTTTAAAATAGAAAGTACTTCTTTTATTGATTGATAGGATACAAAATACAATACTTACGACTCAAAATGCCCTGACTCGCTGACAAATTACTCCTTGAAACACTTTTTGAAAATAGCTATAATGTCGATACATCATATCCCTTTATTTAAACAGCAGATAGAGACACCTTCAAAATGAAAACTACTAGACTTGAATTGAAAACAACTTCTAGGCGATCAAATAAGCTCCATTGGGCTGGACGAACTTTAGCGCCTAACCTAAAATCCTCTCGTCTCCTGCTTACCTAAAATAGTATCCACAATGTAGGTCAGTACATAACACATATGTGTGAGCTACTATGGTCAAGCTCACATAAATCTGCACTAAGTAGAGAGTGAAACTAGTAGCTATTATTATGTGATCTTTCTACTTGTCTAGATTTTTTTAAATAATTCATAATAAGAAACATAAACATGTAAAACTATCATTTAATATTCAAACTTACCCACGGTCGGTGTAATGCCCTGTCCAATATATGTAGGACTAAGTACGTAAATATACCAGCCATATAATAAATATATTGAAGCTGTAAATGCAGTATAAAGATAGCGATGGTTCACTAAATTATATCCATAAAATAAGGTAATAAAAATATTATAAATCAAATATGAAATGTCATTGTACAAGATGTTGGATGGAGACAAATCCACTACCAAGCATTTAATTAGAGGGAAGGAAAAAGCAAAATAAAGAATACAACTAGCAAGCATTATCCAAGAGCATGTCATCCTCGATTGGAAGGAGAAGATCACGATCTTGGCTGGAACTCCTGTAAAAAGTTAAGAAAACATATACCTGGAGGGATCACTAGGTCTTTAGAGAGACGTAACAAGATACAAAAAATGCCATAATAATGAATACAAACTGCCCAACAATAATTCGGATCATAACGTAGTCTAATACACCATTGAATTAGCGTACCATCCCCCAACTAAACAAGGACAGAGGATGGCACTCTAATCCATGATAAATTATCTGTCCATGCCATAAATTCGGTATAGTATCTGGACCACAACAAGGTTCAGTATTTTATCATCGAAACAGTGAATCATACCTAAAACCAAACAAGAACAAGGTATGGCATACTAGTTCGCGACCAAGTACTGTTCCAAGCCATGATCAGGCATAAGTACACATAACGTACATATACCTAACGAATAAAGGTCACCTAACCAATCTAGGTGTAAAGCCATCGAAAATAGTATATGGCCGTATGACATCCAAGTCAAGTCAGGATAATCAGTAGCGAGTCTAAATACTATATACCATTCCTCCGTATCGAGCAAGTCTATAACATATTGTCTGCCTATCATTCCTCAGTAGCGAGTGAGTCTATGATAGATAGGGAGGAGGTCAACGTCCAATTGTATTCTCCCTACTCAATGTCCTAACTCTAATACTAGTCTTCTGTCATGCATTCCTATTAGTAGCTATTGTTGGCCCATTGGTCATGGTTAAACATGATTTAAATAATTGATCAAACTCTGTCTCAATATTAATGCAAGTCAATTCAGATGTTTACCTACGACGGTTTGGACACTGCTCAACGATGGATATCTACTATGTTCAAGACCGAAGCTATTTGCCATTCAGAATGTATTTCCTTCAAAGCAATATAATTTATTATTTTATTGAGTCTAGGAATACATTGTATACCAAGTCGTACTGGCAAATAGGCTGTCCGGAATCGTTTTTCAAAATCACCCTATCCTTTTAAAAGTGACCTATGTTTTTTAAAAACATCATTTTTACAAAAAGCTTCTGAAGGACTTTTCAAAAAGCCAAAATGATTTTTCTCAAAATCAACTGGCAGAACCCTAGAAGAACTCGGCCAGAGTTCGGCCAAGTTGAACGTTATGTGAACGTTTGATTTTGAACTTGGTCTCCCTTCAGTTGCGGTTTGTTACAAAGAGTTATGTCCTAATTATGCCCGAATTCTGTCAGAGTTCTATCTTTGGAAAAACTATAAATAGAGAAGGTTTTCGATCATTTCAAATTGCCAATTCACTTTCAATCTCTTCTCTTTTAAAGCTTATATTTCTTACAAAGAGTTCTAAAAAGCTTCTATTTTAAATCCCAAGCCAGTTACAATCCTCTAGTCGATTAGCCAATACGGTGCAGTCTAGAAGTTTCAGAGCGATTGTAATCAGAGACTTGATTGAAGATACAACTCTTCACAATTGAAGTTGGTCGAGTTCTTCGTATCAAAGCTCGCGTCTGTAGAAGTTGCAAGGACTTCGTATGAAAACTTGCGAGATTTTCCAATAGTAGATTCAACTCGAAGCTAGAGTTCTTCCGACTGGACTAGTCCTCACAAGAGGGAAATCAGTATAAATCTTGGTGTTTGCGTTTGCCTTCTAATCACTCTTTTATTTCTGTCATTTACTTTATGATTATTTTTATATCTGTGATCTAACTGCTAACGAGATTTTTAATTAGCAATATTCCGCTGCCTACTCTATTCACCCCCTAGAGTATTCTGTTTTACAATTTCGTTCCTACAATTTGTATCAGAGCGGGTTATACAAGTAAAGCAAGGTAAAATTATAGTTATATTCAATTGTTATATAGATCACAGAATTACACATGGCAACTGTAAAATTTACAAGTGAAGGCCAAGCCACAAGCAGACCTTCACTGTTTGACGGCATAAACTACACTTATTGGAAAACACGTATGAGTTTCTTTCTGAAATCTCTAGATTTTGACTTATGGTGCTATAGAAAGCCCCCTCGTATTAATGTTGATGGTGTTTTAGTTGAAAAACCCCATGACAAATATACAGAGGATGAAAAGAAAAAGGACAATCTTGACGCACGTGCTATTAATGCTCTATTTTGTGCTTTAGACAGAACTGAATTCAACAGGGTATCTACTTGCACAACATCAAACAAAGTGTAGAATCTTATCGAAGTAACCCACGAAGGAACAACACAAGTCAAGGAGTCAAAGATCAGCAGACTTACTCAGGAGTACGAGGCGTTCAAAATGAAGCCAAGTGAATCAGTCACTCAGATGTTTACAAGATTCTTGGATATTGTAAATCCTCTGTCTTCACTAGGCAAGGATTACAGTAACCATGAGAAGATTCGCAAACTTCTACGAGCCCTTACGAAGAACTGGATTCCAAAGGCTACAGCAATCATTGAAGGGAATGACCTCTCAACAATGTCTCTAGAAACACTCATGGGAAAGCTACTCACTCACGAGTTAGAACTTCAAGACTTTGAAGATGCTACACCAAAGAAGAAGTCAGAAAAGTCGATCGCTCTCAAGGATGAACATAGAAGAACTGTCGAAGACGACTCTGATAACAGCGACTCCGACTCTGAAGATCAAGCTCTTCTGGTAAGAAAATTCAAGAAGTTCATAAGATTTAATAGGAGAACAAAAGATAGCAACAACAACAACGAGGAAGATCCTATTTGCTATGGATGCAAGAAAAAAGGACACATGAAGAAAGATTGTCCCACAGCATCATCATCAAAGAAAAGTAGCAAATATGACAAAGGCTACCTGAAGAAATCTACATCAAGAAAGTACACCAACACAAGCATATGGCATGAAAGTGAAGCCAGCGACTCAGAAGACGAACAATCAGATGATGCTACAAATGTATGCTTGATGGCTGGCATTCAGGTAATCACTAATCCTCTATTTGATCCTTATGATGATTTCACCTTTGAGCAACTAGGAGAGGCTTTCTGTGACCTGCTAAATGATTACAGGAAACTGCATAGTAAATATGAAACCTCTAAGAAGGTGCTCAAAGAGTACAAAGGTGAAATAGGAAGACTTACCGACCAAATAGATCATGTTAGAAATAATGACTCTTTAAATGGGTCTGGTGAGCTTTCTTATATTAAGTTGTTGTTACACGAGACTGTTAAGCTATGCAAAAAAAAAGACCAAACTATTATCCAGTTAAAGGAAGACCTATCTAAGGAGAGAAAGAGTCTCCAGTGTGCACAGGTCAGATTAGAATCACTCACATCTGACTATACTAGATTATATGACACTTTCAAAAAGTTGAAAATTAGTTTAGAAAAATGGCCTGAAGTTACTGCTTCCTATTCTAACATGTGTCAATTACCGAATCATCGGAAGACGTCCAACACTGTCAGACCAAACCATACCAAAACTATGCCCAAGAAGACAAATAGACAAGCATTCTTCTATACTAGAAAACTAAAACCTACCAATCATGCACCTCACCCTACTTTCAACACTCAACATGCTAAAGGTCATTATTGTGGCCTCATTGGTCATATATCTTCTGCATGTAGAATCAGAAAGTTACTAGATTTAAATATTTATGCATGGATACCAAAAACTAACCGGTCAGGACCCTACAAGAAATGGGTACCAAGAGTTTGATCTGTAAATTGTTTTGTAGGTGGGACCCCCTTCACATGCTAGGAGCAAATGGATCCTCGACAGCGGTTGCTCACGGCATATGACCGGTGACACTTCATTATTCGCAACACTGTCGAAGAGGAATAAAGAAGAATACGTCTCCTTCGGTATAATTTAAGAGGGTACATTATCGGTATCGGTGACATTAGTTAGGCTCCCTATCCAGTGATTAAAGATATTTGTCTAGTTATCGAGTTAAAACATAATCTGCTCAGCATAAGCCATTTAGCTGATCACGGTTATGGTATTAACTTCGTCAAAGATAAATGTACTATAGTTGATAGTTCAACTGGTAGTACTATATTTGAAGGTATTAGGGAAGACAACATATATGTTTTCTATTTGTTGGAAGATGCTAACAAAGCAGGTAGATGTTTGATGGCCAAAAGTATTGAGAGTCAACTATGGCATATGAGACTCGGTCATGCAAACGTGGATACAATTTTAACAATATCTACAAAGAAGTTGGTACACAGCTTACCGGACATTTCTTTCAAGAAGGATACAGTATGTAGTAAATGTGAAAAGAACAAAGCTACCAAATCCGCATTCAAATCCAAGAACGCTGTAAGTACCACTAGACCTTTACAACTGTTGCATATGGACTTATTTAGACCCAGTAGAATTGCTAGTCTAGGTGGTAAGTTATATGCATTTGTCATTATAGATGATTTCTCTAGATATACATGGGTTTATTTTCTTATATGCAAGAACGATGCATTATCAGAATTCGTCATCTTTTATAAGAAAGTACATAATGAAAAAGGGTTCATGATTACTCGCATTCGTAGTGATCATGACGGCGAATTTGAGAATGCAGAATTCAAGCAATTTTGTGACACACACGGTTATTTGCAAGAATTCTCTTGCCCTAGGACTCCGCAACAAAATGGAGTTGTGGAACGTAAGAACAGAACTCTATTTGAAATGGCTAGAGTAATGTTAAACCAGTTTGTCTACCTAGATACTTTTGGGCTGAAGATGTAAACACAGCATGCTATATTCTCAATAGGGTTCTAATTCGACCTATATCGAAGAAGACTCCCTATGAACTATGGTTTGATAGAACACCAAATGTTTCATATTTCAAGATTTTTGGTTATAAATGTTTTATTCTTAATACTAAAGACAATTTGAGTAAATTTGATGAAAAGGCCGATGAAGGTATATTTTTAGGTTACGCAGAGAGCAATGGATACAGAGTCTTCAACAAAAGAACCATGATCATCGAAGAATCTATCAATATCAAGTTTGATGAGCTAAATCAACACTTAGACGATGATGACAATGAAGACTTAATCACACCAAGTACAACTACTGCAAAACCTTCACACAAAGATGCAGAACCATCACATCAAGCATCAGATGAACCTCCAAGCAAAGAACCAGGAACTAGCAATCCTGAGACTACACCAAAAGAGATGAGATTCTTGGCTAATCATCCAAAGGACTTGGTAATTGGTGAGATTACCAAGGGTGTAAGTACTCGTTCCTCTAATAAAGATATAGCTTCTTGTGTTGCTTTTGTTTCGCAGTTTGAACCCAAAAATATTGAAGAAGCATGTAGTGATAATTTTTGGTTAGATGCTTTACAAGAGAAATCAAACCAATTCGAACGGAATCAAGTTTGGGAACTTGTTCCCAAGCCCATTGATCATCCGGTCATTGGCACCCGATGGGTATTCTGAAATAAACTGAACAAGAATGGTTTAGTGACTCATAATAAGGCTCGACTCGTAGCTCAAGGATACAATCAAGAAGAAGGTATCGACTACGATGAGACTTATGTCCCAGTTGCGAGATTAGAATCCATTTGCATGTTACGTGCATTTGCATATTTTTATAATTTTAAATTATTTCAAATGGATGTCAAAAGCGTATTTTTAAATGGTTTTATAAAAAAAAAGTTTATGTAGCTCAACCTCCTGGTTTTACTTATTTCAAATTTCCTGAATATGTTTTCATGTTGAAGAAAACCTTATACGGTTTGAAACAAGCCCCTCGTGCTTGGTACGATCGTCTAAGCTCTTTTATACTTGATAACGGGTTTTCAAAGGGAAAGGTTGACACTACTTTGATTATAAAATCTTTGAATAACAACATTCTTTTGATTCAAGTCTATGTAGATGATATTATTTTTGGATCTACTGATGAATCTTTTTGTCAAGAATTTTCAAAGTGTATGCAGAATGAGTTTGAGATGAGCATGATGGGAGAGCTAAAATTCTTTCTCGGACTACAAATCAAACAAACCAGCAATGGGACGTTCATAAATCAAGCAAAGTACACAAAGGATCTATTAAAGAAGTTTAACATGGAAGCAGTCAAGCCACTTAGCACTCCAATGGCAACTTCAACCAAGCTTGATATTAATGAACAAGGCAAACCTGTTGACATACGTAAGTATCGAGGTATGATCTGTAGCTTACTGTATTTAACTGCTAGTCGTCCAGACATTATGTTTAGTGTTTGTCTATGTGCACGCTTTCAAGCTAATCCTAAGAAATTACATCTGTGCGCAGTTAAGCGTATCTTCCGATACCTTAAAGGCACTTCTTCCGTCGGCTTATGGTATCCCAAAACTAGGTCATTTGACCTAATCGGTTATTCTGATGCTAATTTTGCCGGATGCAAAGTAGATAGAAAAAGTACTAGCGAAACATGTCATTTCCTAGAAAAAGTTGTAGTCTCTTGGTTTAGTAAAAAGCAAAATTCTATTGCATTATCAACAACCGAGGCTGAGTATATCGCTGCAGGACGTTGTTGTGCACAAATTTTGTGGATGAAACAAACTTTAGAAGACTATGGATTGTATTTTACACACATACCCAATTTTTGTGACAACACTAGTTCTATTAATTTAACTAAGAATCCAGTATGTCACTCTCGTACTAAACATATCAAGATTAGACATCACTTTCTTAGAGATCATCAACTAAATGGAGATATAGACCTTGTATACATAGACACACAGAATCAATTAGCTGACAAACTCACAAAACCTCTAGCGGAAGATCGCTTCAATTATTTACATCGAAAATTAGGAATTTTAGATATCAATAATATTAATTAATATTATTTTATTAATTAATTTATTCGATACTCAATAACTGTTTTCAAGACAAGCCTAAAAAGAGTCTATCTGTCACCACGACTACGGTTGAAGCGAAGTGATACTTAAGAGTTCCCCGGTGAACCTCCATTAGCTGGGACAGTACTCCTACAGCAAATCTGAGACAGATGATGGGTAAAGAATATTAATTTATAAAATAATATTAATTATATTATTTTGAGATTTAAAATTACTAAACTCTGAATTAAATATTTGAAACGAATTAATGAAAAAGATGTGACCTCGTTATTATTTTATATATATATATATATATATATATATATATATATATATATATATATATATATATATATATATATATAGCCAGGCAACCCTTGGCGAATTCGGCCCGAGTTCGGTCCGATTCGGCCAGAGTTCGGCTGGGTATATATATGTACCAGTCAGAACCCAAGGCCCCCTCTTCTTCATTCTTCCAAACATCATCAAAACAGCAGCAGCAGTGCCCCCTAAACCCTAGTTCGTCTCCACCTTCCTTCTTCCAATCCGTTTGGAGATCTTCGTCCAAACTTTAGATTCGTACGGAGAATTTCGTCCTCTACAACATATCCAACTCTCGGAAGGTATAATTCCTTCTCTCCTCCACTTTCCAATTGTTAGGGTTTCTAGATTTTTGGATAGAATACATAAGGGATTCAATCCTTTCAAGAGGAAGAAGACCAATGCCAGTGAAGAGGCATCGTCTTCGGATTTGCATACGAATTTCTTCTTTTCTCCGGTCCAATCGGATGACGGTGCATCGGACGAGTTTTACTTCAAAACTCCCGACCAAGCCCTATTATGGTATGCCGATTTCATTATGCGTACTATTTGTACCGGATCTCCGATCAAATGGACTGTCTTTCCCGACCACAGTCCTTACTTTGAGGCATTAGGGTTACAACACTTTGTTTCTTTACAATTCTCTATAGCTACTAATGCCATTAGATTATTTTACTGTAATTTTGTATTAGACACTTTTTCCGCGAGAACACGTATCGGAGGGATAGATATCGAGTTTACAGATGAAACGTTAGCGAAAATCCTTGTTATTCCAAACGAAGGTGCCCCGCTTGATAATATCACTGATTTTGATTTCCCTGATGGTATGACTCTCGTTAGTTTCAAGAATGAGTTTTGTGCGCCCGCAGGTGCTCGTCCTGAAAAGTTCAAGGCCAATAACTTGAACTTGTTTAACTACAAATTATATCGCATCATCTATTCCACTTTACTTCTAAAATCCACTTCCAAAGATGATGTCACTACACTTGAGCTTTCTGCTCTATATCACATTCTTAAGGGGATTCCTTTCTCTGCCCGTAAAACTATCATTAAGATGATGGATAGATGTTGCGGATGAGATCGCAACCTCTCTTATGCAATGATCATCCCACGCATCTTTCAGATATTCGATATTGACTTATCTACTTGTGCTCTGGACCCTGAGCCCAAGTTCCTCAAACTCTCTCATCGCAGCATTGTCACTATTCCTCCACCTACTGCACCTGCTCCTCCTGCACCTACTCCCACAATACCTAGTCCTCCTCAGTCTTACCCTATGACCTTTGAGGGTATTCATCAGCATCTTTCAGATCTGCAGTCATTTTATGTTGACACTTCCAGGAAACATGAGTTCCATGACGTGACTCGGTTCCAGGCTATTGCCAACTCCTTCACCGATCTACGATTTGCACAGACGAGTCACTCTACTAGCTCTCTACCTCGAGACCCTTCTGTTTCTGGCTACCACATTGATGATGAGGCGGTCCACTCTATTTTCCAGCCATGGAACATCTACGATTGGTATCGTACTTCTGGTGCCACTCCTCATACTTCTGGAGCTGGTCCATCTGGACATGCTGGCACTGCAGCCGATGATGATGATGATGAGGATGATGATTTTTGAGATGTTACATATTGAGACTGATATTTTGTCTTATGTTTACTTGGAAATGCTCCGGCATTCCAAGATATTATCATTACTCTTATTTTAGTTATGCTATCTGACTTACATAGACAGTTGTTTTTATGCCTCAATTTGGCTTAGTTTATTATTCAACACTTTATTTGTTTCAGCTTTCTTCTAGCATTATCTTTCTTTATGCTTCATATTAACTGCCTGTGATAAATACCATGCATGTGTTGTTTTATATCTGTCTATTTTATTCACTGTTTATACCATGCTTGTGATGAATGTTCTTATATACTTTTATTTGTGTTTCTTTACTGTTTGTTACTTATGCATTTATTGCGAAAAAGTTTTCTCTTTTGCAATTATTTTGCTAAGTGACAACGGGGGAGAAATAAGATCTAACATCTTCATGAATACAGGTTATGAACGATTTTTTTATACATTTTTGAATTGATCCAAACTTCGATGTTATATCGGCAAGGTTTGTCAATTATCAAAATGGAGGAGATTGTTGGCTCAATGATCATGGTTAAATATGATTTTAATAATTGATCAAAATCTGTCTCGATATCAATACAAGTTAATTCAGATGTTTACCTACGACGTTTTGGACACTGCTCAACGATGGATATCTACTATATTCAAGACCGAAGCTGTTTGCCATTCAGAATGTATTTTCTTCAAAGCAATATAATTTTTTATTTTATTGAGTCTAGGAATACATTATACACCAAGTCGTACTGGCAAATAGGCTGTCCAGAATCATTTTTCAAAATCACCCTATCCTTTTAAAAATGACCTATGTTTTTGAAAAACATCCTTTTTACAAAAAGCTTCTGAAGGACTTTTCAAAAATCTAAAATGATTTTTCTCAAAATCAACTGGCAGAACCCTAGCAGAACTCGGCCAGAGTTTGGCCAAGTTGAACGTTATGTGAACGTTTGATTTTGAACTTGGTCTCCCTTCAGTTGCGGTTTGTTACAAAGAGTTCTGTCTGAATTCTGCCCGAATTCTGTCAGAGTTCTGTCTTTGGAAAAACTATAAATAGAGAAGGTTTTCGATCATTTCAAATCACCAATTCACTTTCAATCTCTTCTCTTTGAAATCTTACATTTCTTCCAAAGAGTTCTAAAAAGCTTCTATTTTTAAATACCAAGCCAGTTACAATCCTCTAGTCGATTTGCCAGTACGGTGCGGTCTAGAAGTTTCAGAGCGATTGTAATCAGAGACTTGATTGAAGATACAACTCTTCACAATTGAAGTTGGTCGAGTTCTTCGTATCAAAGCTCGCGTCTGTAGAAGTTGCAAGGACTTCGTATGAAAACTTGCGGGATTTTCCAATAGTGGATTCAACTGGAGCTAGAGTTCTTCCGACTGGACTAGTCCTCATAAGAGGGAAACCAATATAAATTTCGGTGTTTGCATTTGCCTTTTGATCACTCTTTTATTTCTGTTATTTACTTTGTGATTATTTGTATATCTGTGATCTAACTGCTAACGAGATTTTTAATTAGCAATATTCCACTGCCTACTCTATTCACCCCCCTCTAGAGTATTCTGCTTTACAATTTTGTTCCTACAGCTATAACCTAACGCTCGTCCTATACATACCGCTAGCCAGTCGAACGCAAGTCGGAGATCTGTATGTGACACGTGACTCATGGCATATATGTGTCAAGGCTAATAAATGCAGCCCAAACAAAGGTGATCTCTTAATTCTTGGTTAGATGTGTATATAATAAGCAAAAGAAATAAAATAATGACTATAGAGTTACTTGCAATCAAATACGACTAGAAGCATGATTTTATATTGCACAACATAAGTAATAATAAATAAATGCATGAAATATGGTGAGCTAAAGTAAATAAATGGTAGATGGCAAGATATCTTGCATGTAGGTGGTGTGGAAAACTGAAATATCCAGTAACACATATCTACATATCAATGAAGCAATGAAAGTAGAACTCCCACAAACATCCTTGGACGCTGAAATAGACATTACTAACGTTTCCTGCATAAGAAAAATGTCTAAAATAGCCTACCCATAAGTCTAATTATGGATACAAGAGCAAAATCGTAATTTTAAATCAAATTATTGTCTGTCGTTTTACTTGCTTTGCATCAAAAAGCATGCCAAATTCTACGGTCTCTAAAGTCATCAAGTAACATGTCTATGCGTCCGATTTGATGACAGAACTCAATCGTATGTCCAAATTTTAATTTCGATGGGCCGTGCACAATTTTATCCATTGGATCGGGTCGTGGACCAACCAAAATAGTGTTTCGGTCAACCTTCTCAGAATGGGACCAAACTTGGCTCACAAGACGAAAAAATGTGATGAATCCAGTGGTGCAAGTTTTATCTCAAGGTGATGAACATGCACGAAGTTGTGGGCTAGCTTGGAAAAGGCCCGATACGGGGGTATCTCTACTGATATGCCTCGATTTTGTTGCGTACACACAACTAAATCGAGTTCTGTCGAATTCCACACGTTAGCGAAGTCGATAAGCACCTTCTGATGGTTTCAGTTTGTGACCACGTCGCCAAGTTTGTCAGGGCGAACGCCATATCTGTGAATTTTTTGAATTTTGTTGTTTTTTAAAACCGTTTTTATTGATTTTTGAAACTATTTTTAACAACAATTTAATAAACCAAAACAAAAACCAAAAGGAGGGTTTTAATATCCTATACGTTGTCTATAATTCAGATGGATTTTTGAAGCTGTCGATAGATTGGATAAAAATTGCATTCCAAAATAGTGTACTAGATGGTTTTGTTCTCTTATGTTTTTCGAAGAAGTTAGGTTTTTGGTCTCGATTTTGATTCGAGCCCTTGTCGAATCTTATCCAATTCTATCGAACTAATTGACAAAGTTTCTAGATGGTTAGGCTGTCCACGTACCTAAGAAATCGGGTTAAACATCGATGGAGCGAAGTGCAAAATTTCCTGCCACGAAGATGGGATCGCGACTGCCACTACTGCCTGCCTTTGCTGTTAACGCTGCCGACTGTGTACGGCCGGCACAACGTTTCCAGTGACCAACGATGGTGGATAGGCAACGGTGGAGTGGCACAGAGATTGGGTTTTGGTTCACGAGGAGTTTTTTTAGGGTTTTGAAAGAATTTCGATCTTTTATACGGGCTTTAGCCGGTTTGGGTAGGTTCACGGGTTTTTTCTGATCTGTGATTCGCAAGAATTTCAAATTCTCGTAAGAAGTTCATTTTTTTCGATTCATATATATATATATAATTAATATATATATATATATATATATATATATATATATATATATATATATATATATATATATATATATATATAGGAAAACTTGGTGGGCATGATGCTATTATGTCAACTTGCATATCATTTATGTTTAAGTGCCAAAAGTAATAAAGTTTGCATGCAATAATGGTTCCTCCTCCCGTACAACTCTTTATGTCCAATGATAATAAATTTTTATGTTTTTAACATTTTCCCAAGTTATTATTCTGAATAGAAAATTTAAAAATAAAATAAAATTCATACTTGGAATCCCTTGGCATCATAAAAAGAAATCACACACACATGAATAGCCACCTGAAAAAAACGGTAGCAGACCTTGTGATATTCTAATTGAAATACTTACAAAAAACGTATATATATATATATATATATATATGTGTGTGTGTGTGTGTGTGTGTGTGTGTGTGTGTGTGTGTGTGTGTGTGTGTGTGTGTGTGTATATATATATATATATATATATATATATATATATATATATATATATAAAATAATAATAATAATAATAATAATAATAATAATAAGGGAGGTGAGGTGCCATCCGATGGATGGTGGCTATGTGTCACCCTCCTAATGCATCATCATGCACTGAAAAGTGTGCAAGTGCATGATGATAGCATGGGGCGGGGGAGGGGGGATTGACATATAGCTACCTCACCTCCCTTATTCTCTCTTTCTCTCTCTCTCACTATATATATATATATATATATATATATATATATATATATATATATATATATATTTATATATATATATATATATATATAAAAAAAATATATATATATATATATATATATTATTTTTGAAAGAAGGTTAATTGTGGCGAACGCTCCCACCGGGAATCGATCTCCTGACCACTCGGGCCACATGCATCTCTCTTAACCACTAGGCTAGAGGTCATTTGCAATATATATATATATATATATATATATATATATATATATATATATATATATATATATACTGAAAGAAACCAAAAATCGTAATAGTATTTATAAAAACCCAAAAAATTCTCAAATAAATTTCTAAATAATCTAAAAATTATTTTTGTGTAAAGGTTATCCATTTATAAAATATGGACAAAATAATTTCTATTTACAAATATTTTATAAGTTGAGAATCTAACTTAATAATAATTCAAAAATATTTTGAAACTAAAAAAACATTCTAAAATAGACTAAAAATTATCTTTGTAAATTTTTTTTCGATTTCATATATCATGTATAAAATATTTGTTAAAGAATCTTAACTCTATTTACCATATATCAACATTTTCTAAGCAAATAAAAATGTAAAAAAAAACTCTAAATTAAAAAAAAGTTAAAAATTGTAGGAAGTTTATATCCTACCAACTTATAAAAAATTTGCCCTCGAAATTAAAATAAGTCTTAATATTAGAGAACAAGGAAACTAGGAATGAAAGAAAAGTTAGGTATGTCAAACCATACAAAATTTTTGAAAGGATGGAGAAGTTGTTCTACGATTGAACTCCCAGTTCGACGTCACCTTCTAAGAAATAGGGGTATGAAGTTCACAGCTCTACCCACTTATAAAAATTTGGTTACCAATGAAAATCATAATTACAACACTTATGAGAAGGTCATATTTCTAAGGAGGGACACAAGAATATTTACCACTTCTGTCTGCAATCATGGATTATAAAGAAGCCTAGATATTCGATAGTTTCCTTGGCCATTAACTGCATAAAAAGGACATTATCACCATTTCGTTGTCGCTCTTACATAGGTTTTGATCACATGATAATAGGAACGCCTTAGTCGAAATATAACTAGGACGGATTAGTACATAGGAGTTTTGGTTCATCATATAACACAAGCGATGCAAAGATAAGCTTAAGGAATTTAGGGAAGGAGAATTTATGGACGAAGAGATGGGGACTACATACTAGGTGTAGGGACCTACTTTATAAAGTTTCGTTTTATAGTCCAAATATGGAGATATGTGTGAATTTGTTTAATTGGGTAATAGTAGTTTCCCTAATTGGACATACATTTTTGATTGAATAAATCTTGAGCTTAAACCTATTTTTTGCTGGACAAAATCCCATAAATTAATCTAAACCATTCCTATGAGGTAAGGGTAACCTAGAATAGGTTCCAACTCAAGTGGTTGGGCTAATTACCGGTCGGATTGGTTAAATAGGTTTCTTAAGCCAAAAAATGCGTTGTGACTTTTGTGTATAAGTAGCACATGGGAACTAAATTGGGTGGCACACTAGTGGCATAGGCGTAGTGGACTTCGTAGAGATCATAACCATAGGTTGGGTCAAAAGAATTGAGACGAGGTTGGATCTCAAATTGAAGTCAAAAAGTATATCAATATTACGGTAAGGGTTATAATTGGCCTTTTTGACCCGAAAGTCGTATCAGAAAAAATAGAGTACAAGTGTTCATAGTTGAGTAGGAAATGATATGCCAAAATGAAGGTCGACTTGTCTAAGTCTTGCATATGGAATTTGTTAGAAGGTAACAGCTAGTACTATGCTTCGCATATCAATGTCACGGTAGAGGACAACAAATGATCTAAATAGAAAATGGGTCTTCATGAGTATTTTATTTATCATACTAGTGGGAACCAATTTATTCTAATCAATCGGTAAGCCTATTAAATCTAAAAATTTATAGGGACTTGCAATCCATTTATCATGAAAATTTGGTCCTCAAAATTTAAACAAAAGCACGATATAAAAGGATAAGGAAATTAATCTCAAGGAAATCAAATACGACTAGGCTTATGAAGAGTTAAGTCACCTTGCCTAGGTCGAGACCGTTAGAGTATGAATGAACTGGTAACTACGCTGATATAGTTGTCAACCACATGGTCGTGCCACAACTAAAGGATTTGGTTCTCATTATGGCACGACTTAGGAGAGAAATAAGGATTACTCATAAATAGAAGGATTGGGTATTGAAACATCATGAGACGGTGTTCACAAGTTAGGACAAGTATTTATGGCGTAAGAGATAGTGGCACAATCAATGACAAATTACACTTCGGGTTATTCGAACTATCCTGGGCTTCACATGATCAGTCAAGCTGAAGATGGCAGATTTCAACTCCTACGAGCGGATAGGCTATCTATCAGGGTATCCAAGGATAACCCTCAATTTTCTAAGAATGTGACAAGCTAATCTTTAAAGTCAGGACCTAACTTATACCACCTCGACTTCTGTATCTTATTTTTATCCAATTTACTCCCTTCTATGACGTGGTTTTCTCAACGTCACTTATAATAACATGGTGGTACCTACTAAGAAAGCAGTATACTCGATCCTAACCCTTCTTGATCCTTAATTATTTCACGTATTCATAGTACGACTGCTATGATTATTTCCCTCTTTGTACACCTTCGGGTATCTTATTCCAACACAATAGTTGTAACTACAGTCCTCTGGAATTTTTAACTAACCTGTACTGAAGAAGGATTTAACATATCTATGGGTTACTAGTCTACTTGAGGTAAGATTCCTAATTCTAATCTCAAGTCCTTAGTTAGGTCTAACCATAAAAGATAGGAATGTCACAAGAAATCCTTAAACTCTAGGCTATACTCCTATAGGGTATATATCTTTAACAATGTGATTAACAACCTACCCTTACTAGCCATGGAAAGCTATTCAATATTTACAAGTACGCCTAACCCTTCTACACATATCTGCTAGGTAAAGGTGAAGAGGGATATCCTACCTCCTTGACCAACCTAAATAAACTTGTAGTACCTCTAACCCCTCTCTATCTAGCATTGGTGCTCTAATCCAACCATATCCGACATAGGTAAATAGTTAAATGGTTCAACCTAATAATTCTTATGGTCTATCGTTTGGATTAAGTCGTTTATGTGAACTATGCTGTCAATCTGATCTACTCGGTCAATTTAATAGGGCATCTACCCAAATCCTTATTACCTTAAATAATCAATCCCTTTTTTAAATACTAACACTACCTACTATCACCTCATAGAATAAAACTTAAAGGGTTTGTCAAGCACGAGTTATTCATCTTTCTGAAATAAGGAAAGGCGAGAGTCAAAATATGGAGTTCAAGAAACTTGATCGACTTAATCTTTGAGTTCTAAAGGCGATAGATGAATTAAAAGGAATTTCAAAAACCATTGTGGATTGATGTCCTATTATACTATCCTATTGCAGGCTCGCTCAGTACTGTAACATAATCGAGTTGATATGCTCTGGACCTATCTAGAGGGCTAGTATATTTGTCGAATAAGCTTAGTCAACTATATCTCAATCCACGTACAGTAGTCATAAGAAGAGCGAACCAAGTACACTAAGGTTAATCTAACTATAATATACCGAATATAATTAAACAGTTTATTAATGGTCGTACCCAAAAAAACATGTCCTGAACAAGCTCGATAAAAGAATAACCTTACAAAACTAGGCTATAATAGCAGCATCAGTCAAGGTAGTCCAAAAATAAAAGTACGTGAGATTATGATTGAAAGCAAGTATAAATAGGTCAAGTTTATCAAAATCGAAGACTCGTTCGATGTTTGTGCCTCTACAGTTGTCCTACAAACTTCTTGTCTAAGGCTTTAGTCGACCAAATGGGGTATGGACCTCTAAAACTCTATAGTATAGGTAAACCTATCTTCCTATACTAGCATATATTTAGTGTCATTCAACTATATCTCATTAATGGGTCATAAGTACAATAGGATGCTAGGTTGTGAGACATGCTACCCAACTTATAAGAGTCCAACTAATAGTGTAATTGAACAATGAGGCATATATACCTAGTATGAGTCATCTTTCTAACCTCTATTAAGCACGAAAAATAAGATTCACGGTAGAAAAGGAATCAAGCAAGATGCAATTAAAGACAATCCAACAAGAGTTCGAATATGCAGGCTTGCTTAGTACAAGCAGGAAGGAGATCAAGCATGTAGATGAGATCCTAGATTCTAATCCTATATGCAGGCTTGCTTGGTACAGTGATGTAACCAAACAATTTATTCTAGACTTGCATGGGCTACCATAAAAACATGTAACACTCCAGTTCCAATATACGTAGGACTAAGTACGTAAATATGTCAGCCATACAATAAATATATGTAAGCTGTAAATATAGTATAAAGACACTACGGTTCACTAAATCTCATCCACAAAATAAGGAAATAAAAATATTATAAATCAAATATGAAATGTCGTTGTACAAGATGCTGGATGGAGACAAACCCACTACCAAGCATTTAATTCGAGGGAAAGAATAGAAAAATAAAGAATACAAATAGCAAGCATGATCCAAGAGCATGCCATCCTCGATAGGAAGGAGAAGATCAGGATCTTGGCTGGAACTCCTATGAAAAGTTAAGAAAACACACACCCGGAGGGATCACCAGGTCCTCAAAGAGACGTAACAAGATACAGAAAAATATGCCATAATACTGAATATAAACTGCCCAACAATAATCCAGATTATAACATGGTCCAATACTCTACCCTTAAATTAGCTTACAATCTCCCCAACCAAACAAGGACAGGGGATGACATCCTAATTCATGATGAAGTATCTGTCCATGCCATAAATCTGATGTAGTATCTGGACAACCATAAGGTTCAATATTTTATCATCAAAGCAATGAACCACACCTAGAACCAAATAAGGACAAGGTGTGACATACTAGTTCGCGACCAAATATTGTTTGAAGCCTTGATCAGGTATAAGTACACAGAACGTACCTATACCTAACAAATAAAGGTCACCTAACCAATCTAGGTGTAATTCTATCGAGAATAGTGCACAGCCGCATGACCTCCAAGTCAAGTCAGGATAAACAATACCTCAGTAGCGAGTATAAATAGTATATACCATTCCTTAGTATCGAGCGATTCTATAACATATAGTCTACCTACCGTTCCTCAACAGCAAAGAGTCACCGATATATAGGAAGGAGGTCAATGTCCAATTGTATTCTCTCCACCCATTGTCCTAACTCTAATAACTGCTAGTCTTCTATTATGTAATCTTATTAGTAGTTATAACCTAACCCTCATCCTATACATATCGCTGGCCAGTCGATACTGAAGTCCGAGATCTATATGCGACTCGTGACTCATGACATACATGTGTCAAGGCCAATGAATGCAGCACAAACAAAGGTGGTCTCTTAATTCTAGGTCAAATGTGCATATAGTAAAAAAAAGAAATAAATAATGACTAAATAGTTACTTGCAATCAAATATGACTAGAAGCATAATTTTATATTATAGAAAATAAATAACAATAAATAACTGAATGCAATATGGTGAGCTAAAGTAAATAAACAGCAGATGACAAGGTATCTTGCCTGGAGGTAGTGTGCAAAATGACAGTATCTAGTAACTCAAATAGACAGATTAATGAAGTAATGAAACTAGAACTCCCGCTAACATCGTCGGATGCTGAAACAAACATGACCAATGTTTTTGAGATAAGAAAAATGTCTAAGATCATCTACCCACAAGTCCACTTCTGGACAGGAGAAAATTCATTATTTCAGGTCAAATCGGTGTCCGCCGTTGGACCCGCTTTGTATCGAAAAGCATGCCAAATCCTACGGTCCCGAAAGTCATCAAGTTATATTTCTATGGGTCAAGTTTGATGATACGAAGTCAAACGTATGTCTAAATTTACATTCTGGTGAGCCGTGCACAATTTTTTCCATTAGGTCGGGTCAAGGTCCCATCAAAATAGTGCTCCGGTCAACCTTATCAGAATCGGACCGAACTTGGCTCACAGTACCAAAAAATTGTTATGAGTCCAACGGCGCAAGTTTCGCCTTGAGGTGACAAACATGCACAATATTATGGGCTAGTATGGTAAAAGGCCCAATATGGGATATCTCAACAGATATGCCTCAATTTCGTTGCACACACGCAACTAAATCGAGTTATGTCGAATCTCGCACGTCAACAAAGTCGATACGCACCTTTCAATGCTATTGATTCGCAACCACATCGCTCTGTTTGTCGGGGCGAACGCTATACCGGTGAACTTTTCTAAAATTTGTTGTTTTTTAAAATAGTTTTTACTAATTTTTGAAACAGTTTCTAACAAAAATTTAATAAGCGAAAATTAAAACCAAAAGTGGGGTTTTAATCTCCTATAGGTTGTCCATAAATCGTTTCAAACAAATTTTTGAAACTATCGATGTATTGGCTAAAAATTGCCTTCCAAAATAATGTACTTAGTTTCGTTCTGTCTGATTTTCAAAAAAATTAGGGTCTGGAGCCCATGCTAATGGATTCTTGCCGCAAGATCATGTCGTCGATAGTCAAACTTTGGGTCGATTTCATCTAATATACAGATTGGACTTTATTCATTATCAGTACTGATAGTGCTGAAACAAAGGCCAGGGATGCTCGTCTCCTGGGAGTCAGCTTTTCTGCATTTGAGGACAAAGGGAAACACCCTTCCAACAGCAATTACAGCGGACGTGAAATCAAAGGAAAACATGTATTGACTGTTAATCCCTCCAAGGGTACACCAGCTTCTGTAACACCCAGTTTTCCAAATGAGGGTAATTTTGAAATTTTGTAATTATAATCATTTAATAAGGATATTTAAATCATATTGTGATTTTTGGTGATTTTTAATCTTTTTAAAACTATTTAAAACAGTGAATTATGATTTTTGTGGTTAACTAGTTAAACCCTAGAATTTCTAAGCCTAGTGACTAACCATGACCAAGGGAGCATAGTCGTGTGATTAGGATGACTAATTATTAGTTTTTAGACTAAAGGTATTTTGGTCACTAGTGATTATTTTGAATTTATTAATTTAATTAATTGGTTATTTAATTTTTGACTTAAACTAGTTGAGACTTGTAGACTAGCCTAGAAGCTAACCCTAGTTGGTGACCCTAGTCTAACTCAAGTTGACCTACTTTTAGTAATTAGAAATTAGTTTTAAGGTAGGGAGGATTAGTTGAGTGAAATTAGTTCATGATTAGTGACTTAAGTCAATAACTTATGACTTACCAATTTCAAGACTAGTAATTAAGCCATAGGCCCATGACTTAAGCCCAAAGCCAATTTAAACCCACCCATGGCAGCCACTATTAGGGTTTTCCCTTGCCTATAAGTAATCTCTTAGGGTGTTCTTGCCTCTTTTTAAGTTTGCTCTAATTTTGGAGGAGAGGTATTTTTTCCTTTCCTCTAAAATCCTAATTTATTCATTTTAACTCCTTTTTTAACCCTAGTCTTTTGCATTAGGATCTAATTCATGTTTGTTTACTGATTTTTGAGGATCACCTCAGTTTGTGTGCTATTTGGAGAATTAGAGTTGTCATTTGGATTCCCCTCTTTGAAGCTTTTCTTGAGTTTTGATACTCAATAGGTAAACTATCTAAACCCTTGTTTTTTCCCCTGATTTCTTTGCATATAAGGTTAGGTTTAGGGGTTACCTAACTGTCCACGAGATTTGGGCACAATTTGTGTCCATTTCGTGTTCGTATCGGACACGTATCATATTGGTAATATAGGTGTTTGTAGAAATGCCACATAGGAATAGATTTTCGTATTTTTGAAAAGTGATTGCATGGATTTGTAGATCTAGGTGAGTGTATTAATTTTTTTGAAGATGGTATGGTGTTTTGAGTCCTGTTGTGTCGTGTTTTTCCACTTGGACACGCAGCACGAGCCCGTAGGCCGTGTCCTGCATCTCGGGCCCTGTATCTCAGGATACAGGACACGTCGTGTCCTGAATTTTTGGGAGAAGCTAGGGGCAATGTCTGACACCATGCTTCCAAAATTTGGGAGCATGAAGTGCACTACTCGTGGAGATATTCCATTTGCACTGGCCGCGCGCTGTTGCGCACAGGCAGCTGTGCGCGTGCACAGGCACGGCTGACACGTGAATCGTGTCGTGTCTGTGTGTCACGTGGACACATTGCAGGGTGACACAGTCCTAGACCTACCCTAGACGTACCTCTGGACACGATCCTCGTGTCGTGTTGTGTGTCGCGTGTTAAACGTGCGTGCACGCGTGCACGACGATTATATGTGCACTGTCGGGTGATGTGTTCGTGTATTATTTTGGACACGATTCGTGTCCAGTTCTTGGACACGAAGACCCTAACTAGTACCCTCACATGTGTGACTTTATTTACCAACCTTTAGTTTGTAAATTAGATAGCTAATTGATCTCAAATTCCTGAATTTCTATGTGCACTATTATTGCACTGATACCATATGGCTGAGAGTGTTTCCTGAAATTAATTTCATTTTTCTGATTTATTATGATTGAATATCAGTAACTAATTCACCTACATGTTTAAGGAATAGATTACATGATTACTTGTGGTTTTTAGATGTGATTTAGGGATTGAATTCTCGAATTTCCTTGTTCCCTGATACACTGATACCGAATAGGCTGAATGTTTCCTGAAATTGATTTTCTTTCCTATTTTCATGATGATTAAATGTTAAATAGGTTCACCTACATAATTGTTAACTGATGGATGATTGTTAGGTTAACTTGGATTGTGTTAATACTATGGGTTTTCGAATAAGGAAGTTGGGTTGGGGGTTTACTTCTCAACAGTTTTAGAAAACTCTTTTCCTGTGATGATTTCCCTCCATACACAATCCTATCAGTTCTCACACACACAGTCACTCATTTACAAATTACTGAATTCCTGTTTTTACTCACATATGTCTTCCCACACTATCACACACAAACTCATATTATATCACAATCATACACACACACCCATATGAATTAACTCTCACACATCCTCTATCCTAGATACCTATTACTGATTTCCTATGTATTTGACACACACATAGATCACACATCATATACACCACATATGAGTTTGACTCACACAATAGGAAATTGTCTAACACACACACCCCCTACATTAACCCCTTAACCTGTCACACATAACTCACACATGAAATTCCCTCACACTCTCACCTTGCCTCTATACTAGAACACACACACAAATGACATATATACATATGCTGTACACACACATATGAAATTGATACTCACATCACTCTTGCCACACTCTACACTATCTCACTTCACTTCACTTCTTCACATGTACACACACTTGACACTCTTTCACTCTCTTTCTATCTCACTATATATAATGTATATATATGTAGTGTATGTATATGCCTATATATATAGATGTAAATATGCATATTGATATGATATGGATAATGTATATAGTGTTTGTATATATATATATATATATATATATATATATATATATATATATATATATATATATATATATATATAAAAAAATATATATATATATATATATAAATATATATATATATATATATATATATATATATATATATATATATATATATATATATATATATATATATGTGTGTGTATAGGTATGTGTGTTGGTTTGTAGACTTATATAGCCTTGGTTAAGACCTAGTTAGACTAGCATAGGCTAATTTGACTAGTTTAGACTTGGTTAGCCCTAGTTGACCTAGTTTGACTTCTAGAGTTGACCAAGTTGACCAAGAGTTGACCTTGGTCTAGTTTGACCTAGAATCATGTAGAATGCATAGTAGGACTTCATATTACCATTTTGGACATGTAGTGACTTGTACTGTTCTATAGGAGACAGACACCACTCCTCGGATAGTATATCCTCTTCGGATATTCAGGATACCAGGCGAGTACATTCTCTGACCGTTTTATACTTGCCAGGATTTATATTCTTGATCTAGATTACTTTACTTGATGATGACACGTTGGTAGCACGGATTGGTACTATATGGATCTTTTTATGAGATGTTATCCCCCTCGGGAGCATTGGATACTGCATGTTTTGTGTGTTTCACGAATCATCACATATCTCTATGCTTCCACTGATTCACGAATCGCTTGTGACACATGTACTCTCATGTTCACAGAGCCATTATGAATCACCTTCACATATCACTCATTTTATGAGCCATGTGAAGTTTCACAAATCTTAACATAACTTGAACAGATCCTTGTGTATTGATTGGGGATGGGGGAGTAGAAATAGCATGTAAATAATATCCAAGTAGCTGTAGTCATGAATCACTCTTAGCTGTAGTCATGAATCTTCCTATGCCATTCACATGTCTATATCTTACTCTGACTCACTAGTCACTGCTAGTTCTCTATTTATAGTAGATATTTCCTTACAGTTATCTCTTTTACTTCATATATTTCTCTTTTCAGCGTTTCATGTATCTTACTCTATTGCATGCTTTATTCTTCCTAACTTGATATGAACTGCGTGAGATGTATTGTGCTCGTTCCTGTCCTGACTGGACCTGTTGAAAATATTACAGAGGATGAGGATGAGGCCCTATGTACCACCTATTACGGAGCAGGCTTAGACGACACCTGCGACCTGGTTCCTCTGGAGGACCCAGCTGCAGTACAGGATGCTACTCCCATAGTCTAGGCTAGATAGCTAGGCTTTATCTTTTTCAGCATTGTTTATTCGACTTTCAGTTTTTGTTCTGAGATGTTGTACATATTTAAAGACTTGTATTGAGCTGGATGTTTCTTGAGTTGTTATCTTAGACACTTAGACTCTGTGGTTGTATTTATGTGGATCCTTTTATTTCAGTATTTATCTATCTTTCTATCTTATCATTCTGCCTTAGATGTGATTGAGACTGTATATTGCTATGTCACCTCCATTCGGAGTGTATATACTGTACAGGTACCTTTATATTGTTAGATGATTGACCTAGGACAGCGTTCTACTGTCGATACTGCGGCGTAGGCTGGGCGTTGTTACGTTCTCGTACCCTCACAGTGGGTGCGGGTCGTGATACGTTTTTAGTGGTGGCCCATGCAGGTCGAGTTTATGTAGTGGTATTCGAACTAGAGTATCACTACAGCCTGCAGTAGGATTAAGATATTTTTGGAGGTACTCAATCATATTAGGAAAAACTCTTATTCAGATTTCGTATATCTACATTTTGCTGCTTATTGTCTCCCTTGAATATAACTGTCCTCCCTTGCTATTTTGACTCATTCTCAGCAATTATTTCTTTGATCCGTCTCTAGGATGGTTGAGACGAGATCACATCGCCAGGGCCAGGGGGACGCCAATGAGAGGTCTGCCACCTCTCATACTCAGCAGCCAGCCCCTGGTACCGTAGCCCCAGTCATGCCAGCTGGGGTAGGCGTTTCAGCTGTGTTCGGAGGAGCCCCTCCACCGGTAACACATGGGCCGAGTCCGGTGATTCCAGAGGTGCTTCAGTAGCAGCAGCCGCCTTCGGGGATAATTGATGCAGTTTTGCTGTTCATGTTCTTTTGGCAGTTCATGGAGGGCCAGCAGCAGCAGCAGTAGAGGCAGATAGCAGAGATTAGTCGGGGCATTGATCTGGCCCTGACTACAGTAGAGAGAGTAGTAGCTCAGCCAGCGGCAGTCCAACAGCCACACCCTCCGAAGGAGAAAGGCATCCAGGATTTTCAGAAGATGCACCCGAGGGACTTCCGAGGGACAGAGGGGATCCTGTATGCCGACGAGTGGATCGAGCACATGGAGGAGATAATCAGATTGGCTGAGATCTTGGCGAGGCTCCAGATAGAGGCAGCGGCCAGCATGATGCAGGATCTGGCCCGTACATGGTACCAGACCGACCCGAGGATTGGTACTGCAGGACAGACTTGGGCAGCATTCAAGAAGCTGTTCAAGGAGAAGTTCTTTTCGGATGTAGCGCTAGGAGCCCTCGAGACCCAGTTCGAGGCCTTAGTCCAGGGGAGCCAGTCCGTGGAGGTGTACGCAGGAGAGTTCTGCCGACTGGGCAGATTTGTAGAGGGATTATCGAGGCGACGAAGGCCCGGAGGTTCCAGAAGGGATTAGTAAAGGAGGTTAATTCCTATACCAATAGTGCTCGCAGCGCTACCTATAAGGAGATCCTAGTGGTTGCATTAGCCGTAGAGGATGATCTTGAGCTTAGGCTCAAGAGGGGACGAGACATCCAGGGAGCTAGTGGTAGCGGAGGACCGGCCAAGAG
Organism: Iris pallida; assembly: GCA_029216955.1. NCBI lineage: Eukaryota > Viridiplantae > Streptophyta > Magnoliopsida > Asparagales > Iridaceae > Iris > Iris pallida. The sequence goes on along the minus strand of JANAVB010003400.1, from coordinate 17,331,022 downwards.
GCCGCACGTTCAGCACCAGTTTCAGCAGCAGTTCCAGGATCAGGGCCATCACCAGGGACAGCAGCATTCCAGACAGCATCAGGCATCCAGATAGCAGGCAGTCAGTTGTCCCTACTGCAAGAAGCCGGGGCATGGATGGGGTGAGTGCAGGAAGAGGCTGGGCAGGTGCCTACTATGTGGAGCAGCGGACCACCAACTGAGGGAGTGTTCCCAGTACATAGGCAGAGTAGCACAAAGGACAGCACTAGGAGGAGGAGCCAAGGCTCTGGTAGGTCAGCAGCGGGGACCGTTACAGACACAGCAGCAGAGATTTGTGCAGTATCAGCATCAGGCTGGAGGAGGCCAGCAGGGACGAGCTTACGCCATAATAGTCGAGGATGCTCAGGCAGTGGGAGATGTGCTTGCAGGTTCTGTTCTTTTCGATTCCATTCCCACCTTGCCTCAATATATCTATCTTGAAATTTAATTCCATATGTTCTTATCTGCTTCCTTATTTGTTGATAACCTTTGATCTGGCATTTTTTTATTTGGTTTTCTTCTGAGATAAGTCGTATGGGCTAGGTCGCCAAAGTTATAGGATCTAGAGTCTTCTATAGTTATGTTAGCTGGCATAGTGAGGACACATAGTCAGATTTTGGATGTATTTCTCGGGTGTAGGAATTTAAGGTTTTCGTAGCCAAGCATGCGACAATACGAAAATTTTAAATACCATAATTCTAGAGGTATGTACCTTAGTCGAGGGCTCTGTGATTATCGTAGCCTTGCTCACTAGCATGACAAAGATTCTGAGTATCATAATTTTGGACAGACGCATATGATTATCGGACTGTGTGAATTGAGACTTTGATTGTGGAGTATTTGACCTAGAAGGATTACTACCATTTAATTTCGAGGACGAAATTTTTCTAAGGAGGGTAGACTTGTAACATCCAATTTTCCAAATAAGGGTAATTTTGAAATATTTTAATTATAATTATTTAATAAGGATATTTAAATAATATTGTTTTTTGGTGATTTTTAATCTTTTTAAAACTATTTAAAACAGTGAATTATGATTTTTGTGGTTAACTAGTTAAACCCTAGAATTTCTAAGCCTAGTGACTAACCATGACCAAGAGAGAATAGTCATGTGATTAGGATGACTAATTACTAGTTTTTAGCCTAAGGGTATTTTGGTCATTAGTGATTATTTTGAATTTATTAATTTAATTAATTGGTTATTTGATTTTTGACTTAAACTAGTTGAGACTTGTAGACTAGCCTAGAAGCTAACCCTAGTTGGTGACCCTAGTCTAACTCAAGTTGACCTACTTTTAGTAATTAGAAATTAGTTTTAAGGTAGGGAGGATTAGTTGAGTGAAATTAGTTCATGATTAGTGACTTAAGTCAATGACTTATGACTTACCAATTTCAAGACTAGTAATTAAGCCATAGGCCCATGACTTAAGCCCAAACCCAATTTAAACCCACCCATGGCAGCCACTATTAGGGTTGTCTCTTGCCTATAAGTAATCTCTTAGGGTGTTCTTGCCTCTTTTTAAGTTTGCCCTAATTTTGGAAGAGAGGTATTTTTCCCTTTGCTCTAAAATCCTAATTTATTCATTTTAACTCCTTTTTAACCCTAATTTTTTGCATTAGGATCTAATTCATGTTTATTTACTAATTTTTGAGGATCACCTCAGTTTGTGTGCCTTTTGGAGAATTGGAGCTGCCATTTGGAATCCCCTCTTTGAAGCTTTTCTTGAGTTTTGATACTCAATAGGTAAACTATCTAAACCCTTGTTTTTTTCCCTAATTTCTTTGCATATAAGGTTAGGTTTAAGGGTTACCTAACTGTCCACGAGATTTGGTCACAATTTGTGTCCATTTCGTGTCCGTATCGGACACGTATCGTATTGGTAATATAGGTATTTGTAGAAATGCCACATAGGAATCGATTTTCATATTTTTGAAAAGTGATTGCATGGATTTGTAGATCTAGGTGAGTGTACCAATTTTTTTGAAGGTGTTATGGTGTTTTGTGTCCTGTTGTGTCGTGTTTTTCTACTTGGACATGCAGCACGAGCCCGTAGGCCGTGTCCTGCATCTCGGGCCCTGTATCTCAGGATACAGGACACGTTGTATCCTGAATTTTTGGGGGAAGCTAGGGGCAATGTCTGCCACCATGGTACTAAAATTTGGGAGCATGACGTGCACTACACGTGGAGATATTCTACTTGTACTGGTCGTGCGCTATCGCGCACGGGCGGCTGTGCGCGTGCACAGGCACGGCTGACACGTGAATCGTGTCGTGTCTGTGTGTCACGTGGATATATTGCAGGGTGACACAGTCCTAGACCTACCCTAGGCACACCTCTGGACACGATCACGAGTCATGTTGTGTCGTGTCGTGTGTCGCGTGTTAAACGCGCGTGCACACGTGCACGACGATTATATGTGCACCGTCGGGTGATATGTTCGTGTGTTATTTTGGACACGATTCGTGTCTATTTCTTGGACACGAAGACCCTAACTAGTACCCTCACATGTGTGACTTTATTTACCAACCTTTAGTTTGTAAATTAGATGGCTAATTGATCTCAAATTCCTGAATTTCTATGTGCACTGTTATTGTACTGATACCATAAGGCTGAGAGTGTTTCCTAAAATTAATTTCATTTTTTCTGATTTATTATGATTGAATATCAATAACTAATTCACCTACATGTTTAAGGAATAGATTACATGATTACTTGTGGTTTTTAGATGTGATTTAGGGATCGAATTCTCGAATTCCCTTGTTCCCTGATACACTGATACCCAGTAGGCTGAATGTTTCCTGAAATTGATTTTCTTTCCTGTTTTCATGACGATTAAATGTTAAATAGGTTCATCAACATAATTGTTAACTGATGGATGATTGTTAGGTTAACTTGGATTGTGTTAATACTATGGGTTTTCGAATAAGGAAGTTGGGTTGTGGGTTTACTTGTCAACAGTTTCAGAAAACTGTTTTCCTGTGATGATTTCCCTCCACACACAATCCTATCAGTTCTCACACACACAGTCACTCATTCACACATCACTGAATTCCTATTTTTACTCACATATGTCTTCCCACACTATCACACACAAACTCACATTATATCACAATCATACACACACACCCATATGAATTAACTCTCACACACCCTCTATCCTAGATACCTATTTCTGATTTCCTATGTATTTGACACACACATAGATCACACATCATATACACCACATATGAGTTTGACTCACATAATAGGAAATTGTCTAACACACACACACCCTACATTAACCCTTTAACCTGTCACACATAACTCACACATGAAATTCCGTCACACTCTCATATTGCCTCTATACTAGAACACACTCACACAAATGACATATATACATATGCTATACACACACACATATGAAATTGACACTCACATCACTCTTGCCACACTCTACACTATCTCACTTCACTTCACTTCTTCACATGTACACACACTTGACACTCTTTCACTCTCTTTCTATCTCACTATATATAATGTATATATATGTAGTGTATGTATATGCCTATATATGTATAGATGTAAATATGCATATTGATATGATAAGGATAATGTATATAGTATTTGTATACATATATGTGTATAGGTATGTGTGTTGGTTTGTAGACTTGTATAGCCTTGGTTAAGACCTAGTTAGACTAACATAGGCTAATTTGACTAGTTTAGACTTGGTTAGGCCTAGTTGACCTAGTTTGACTTCTAGAGTTGACCAAGTTGACCAAGAGTTGACCTTGGTCTAGTTTGACCTAGAATCATGTAGAATGCATAGTAGGACTTCATATTACCATTTTGGACATGTAGTGACTTGTACTGTTCTATAGAAGATAGACACCACTCCTCGGACAGTATATCCTCTTCGGACATTCAGGATACCAGGCGAGTACATTCTCTGACCGTTTCATACTTACCAGGATTTATATTCTTGCTCTAGATTACTTTACTTGATGCTGACACGTTGGTAGCACGGATTGGTACTATATGGATCTTTTTATGAGATATTATCCCCCTCAGGAGCATCGAATACTGCATGTTTTGTGCGTTTCACGAATCATCACATATCTCTATGCTTCCACTGATTCACGAATCGCTTGTGACACATGTACTCTCATGTTCACAGAGCCATCATGAATCACCTTTACGTATCACTCATTTTATGAGCCATATAAAGTTTTACGAATCTTAACATAACTTGAACAGATCCTTGTTTATTGATTGGGGATGGGGGAGTAGAAATAGCATGTGAATAATATCCAAGTAGTTGTAGTCATGGATCACTCTTAGCTGTAGTCATGAATCTTTCTATGTCATTCACATGTCTATATTTTACTCTGACTCACTAGTCACTGCTAGTTCTCTATTTATAGTAGATATTTCCTTACAGTTATCTCATTTACTTCATATATTTCTCTTTTCAGCGTTTCATGTATCTTACTCTATTGCATGCTTTATTCTTCCTAACTTGATATGAACTACGTGAGATGTATTATGCTCGTTTCTGTCCTGATTGGACCTGTTGAAAATATTATAGAGGATGAGGATGACGCCCTATGTACCACCTATTACGGAGCAGGCTTAGACGACACCTGCGACCTGGTTCCTCTGGAGGACCCAGCTGCAATACAGGATGCTACTCCCATAGTCTAGGCTAGATAGCTAGGCTTTATCTTTTTCAGCATTGTTTATTCGACTTTCAGTTTTTGTTCTGAGATGTTGTATATATTTAAAGACTTGTATTGAGCTGGATGTTTCTTGAGTTGTTATCTTAGACACTTAGACTCTCTGGTTGTATTTATGTGGATCCTTTTGTTTTAGTATTTATCTATCTTTCTATCTTATCATTCTGCCTTAGATGTGATTGAGACTGTATATTGCTATGTCACCTCCATTCGGAGTGTATATACTATAAAGGTACCTTTATATTGTTAGATGATTGACCTAGGACAGCATTCTACCGCCGACACTGCGGCGTAGGCTGGGCGTTGTTACGTTCTCGTACCCTCACAGTGGGTGCGGGTCGTGACAGCTTCTACTCAAAAACTACCAACGGTACCCGACAAAAGGAGGTCTATTCCTTTAACGATGAGGACACTCTGTAGCTCTTCGAGGTACTCATGTAAGGCGATAAGCTCAAATTGTCTTATCTTAAGCACCCCGATAAAGTGGACAGAGTTGGCGATTCGAAGTACTATCACTATCATTTGTTCGTCGGACATGCGACACAAGACTGCAACATATTGACAAATTACATCCACCGCATGATTAATGTGAATGTCCTTACTCTCAGCTATGAGGACACGACAGTTTCAATAAATATGGTGTACCTTCAGTTTGGCACCATCCTGCCAATTGAGGCCTAAGATGTAGTCATCCTCACTCCAAAGGTGATAACGGAAGTGATCAATTTTCCCTGACTCGTGACAACATGAGTGGACTGGTGCCACTCACCACGTCCTGGAGAGAGATAATGTGGGTTCACCCCGATCTCGCCATAGAACTAACTCACAGCGACAATACGAAAGGCAGAAAGTCCAAGTCCTCCTGAATGGTCACCGCCTCCCCAGAAGAAGCCTTGCCGGTTGTGACAAGGTCAAAGCAAAACATACAACAAGAGAAGGTTCTTGATGAGGTGGCGCCTCCCATCATCACTATTGCTGCTCTAGGAGATGGTCCATCCCAACCTCCGACAGTGGACAAATAAAAATAAAAAAGGCTGGTGTTGACAAGCCTCTGAGAAAAGATGGCACTTTGAGGTTAATCAAATCCCATAACTTCGAGGGTATTTTGGTCATTTTAAAATTTTGGATTTATTTTGAATTGTTGGAGTGATGGTTGTTATTTTTGGCCTTTGCTAGTTGAGACTATGGAGACTAACCTAGATGTTGACTTTGACTATGCTGACTTGGTTAGCATGGTGGGACCCTAGTCTAACTTAAGTCGACCCAAGTTGACTTATTTTGAACCAAGTTTCATAGAGAGATTAAGTGATTTAGGTGAATGGGTTTTTGACTTAGAGAATGACCCATTTAGCATGGCACTTGGCCCAAAACCCATTAGTCATCAACCCTAACCCTAATTCTTCCATTCTTGGTCGGCCTAGGGATCCACCCCCCTCTATTTAATGTCTCTTATTCATTTCTTGCCTCTTTTTACACTACATCCATTTTTGGCAAGTGCAAGGTTTGTTCATTCTTCAATCCTTCCTATTTTATTTATTTCTTTTCCTTTTTAACCCTAGTCTTTTGCAACAGGATCTAAACCAAGTCTATTTACTGTTCATGATGTGTAATCTCAGCTTTTGAACAATTTGGGGCTTTTGGTGTTGCAAGAAGGATTCTTATTTTTGAAGCCTTTTTTTCGATTTACACTCAATAGGTAAACTATTCAAACTACCTTCTTTTTCTTGATTTCTTGGCATGGTTGCATAGATCTAGGAGTCCCCTAGCTGTGGTGTGAGTATTGGGTGATTTTGTGTCAATTTCGTGTCCGTATCGGACACATATCAGTTACCTTTTGCAAGTGATTGATGTTATGCCTCTGTGAACCTTTTCATATTGTTTTTGAAATATTTTTGAATAGAAATGTTGATTTATGTTTGTACATTGATTTCGTGTCGGTTTGGGAATGTCACGGTGTCTATATCGTGTCTGCGAGCAACAGGACACGCCACACGCAGCGTTCGACCGTGCCCTGCTACTCGAACAGCAGTGTGTTGTGTCAGTATCGAAATAAGGTGCGACACTTGGTGTGGTGCTTGGCCCTACGACTGATATGAGATTCCTCAAATGTCAGATCGTATCGTGTCTAGTCGGACACGTTTTAGGCACCATACTGAATTTATACTGAACGCACACAAACGTGAAACCCAGCCTGATATGCGTCTCGTGTCTGCCCTAGACACGACGTGGATACCTCGTGAGTTGTCGAATGTGTAGCCCTACACGTAGGCTATACGTGGGTATGGCCACGAGGCGTGTCGTGTCTCGTGGCATGTCCATGAGAGCCATGACATGTCGTACCAGACTGCCTGAGTGCAGTTTGCTGACACCATGTTATTTCGAGATTGGACAACTCGTGTCCAGTTATGTCGACACGAGACGAACCTCCCCTGACACGTTGACATGCGACACACACTTGAGCACAAGTAATTTCATATTTCATTTGATTTTGAGTATTAAAACCCTATAAATTCCTATTTTCTGATATTGTGTACTGTTCATCCTATTTTTCTGAGATTTAATAGGTTTAAATTGTCAAGTAATATTTAAGTTAATGTTGTTAACATTCGAACATGTCTAGGAATTTGGGTTATTGCCTATGGGACCAATTTGATGCATTGATTGGTTTGATAATGGGTTTCGAGCAAGTGAGCTTTGATAGTTACTTTATAACTGACATTCATATAACCACAAATGACTGAGCATTACTATATTAACCTGTTGTACATTCTAACCTCTGTGACACTTACACACACACCTGTGATGCATGTGACACATTAACACATGACACTATATGACACTAGTTTATATTTGTGGACACACACAAAAAAGAAAAAAAAATGCTGTCTTTTTTTTTATTGGCGCAAGGCACCACAAATCGAGTACGCCTGAGAGATCCTGTGCTGAAGATTCCTAAGTACAAAAAGAAGAATTCTGGGGAATGGAACGATGGAGATCGAGCGACAGTTGCTCATTTACTCCGTTGACACTCCGATTACAAAAGTGGGAGAAAACTTAAGAAAATTGCTAACTCTCGGATCACTGGCAAGAAGTGCAGCAATTTGGCTCTTGAAAATGCTCTCCATTCTGTCTGTTGAAGAGGAAAGAAGCCCCCCTTTTATAGCCGTTCTTGGGCTGCAAAGATATTATGCGCCCACATAAAGAGACACGCTGGTTCTTATGTGGGTGCATGGTCCTGCTTTGGGCGCATAAGTGTAGGCGCATACAGGCTGCGAGATCGTGGGTTGGTCGTGGTGTTGACGTGGCCGCATGCTTCGGTGCACAACTGCTCATGGAGACTAACGTGGCCATGCGCTTTGGTGCACGTTTTGATCGTGGCTTTGACTGAGTCAGGCTTGGGCGCATAGCCACGTCTCAGGCTATGCGCCCTCATTTTGGGGAAGCTAGTCTTGGGCGCATGGAGCTACACTTGGACTGGACGCATGGAGCTTCATTTAGTGGGCGCATGGAGTCGTACTGGCTGGGCGCATGGAGCTGCTTTGACTTGGGCGCATGGAGCTATATTTGCTGAAATTTTTTATGCTTCTACAGGACCCCCTTCAAAGTTTTTGACACTTGAGCAAGTTCGAAATACTTTGAAAGAAGTATGGATCATCTCCTCACGAGGAAATGGGCGCATAGTACGGCTCTTCCCCTAGGCGTATAGTATTTCGGCCAGCCTGTTAGGGAGAAACGACTGTTGAGATTTGCCTTGAAATCTGAACTGACAGATTCAGCGGAACAGAATTTGAAGCGGTTCATCCTTTATACGTCGACCACGTCAGCAAGAGACGGTCGCATAGCATGCAGAGAGCTGGTCCTTCACGTGGGCGCATAGGCTGTAGTTGGCGCATACACCGTAGTCGGTGCATAGAGTATGTAGGCACATAGGTAGTGGCCCGCGCCTATAAATAGACCCTGGAGGAGAGAGAAAGTTCATAATTCCTTTTCTTTTTGAAATTTTTAGAAAACTCTTCGTCTTCTTCCTTTGAGAATCATGTCTTCCAAGGCCGCCAAGAGATCCGCAAAGGGCAAGGGGGCTGCGGCGAGTAGCTCTTCTCCTGTGGCGGAGTCTTCAGCAGTCTAGGACCCAATTTTGGGTGAGGGCGTGCTTCAAAAAACAAAGTCTTGAGCGTTAATTTATGACACTAGGACTTCTCTTCTACCGGGGCACTTGTTCTTAGGGCAACATACTTCTGTGAGCATTACTATGCGCACACAGAAGTCATGCGCCAACACTGAGGTGTGCTATGCGTCCACGTGTTCCCATATTATGTGCCCTTTAAGTTGAGGCACGTTTATGCGCCTACTAGCTGTTTATGTGCCTACAAGTTTTGTTTTGGGCACATATCCTTTGGGCTCATAGCCGTTTGGGCGCATAAAAATCCTTCAGAACTTAGTGTTTCCTATGATTTTTTTTTAAGTCTGATTGTCTTCCTGCCCTTCCAGTGAACATGTTTGTCCCAGAGCTTGGCGGTATCCCTTTCAGTTCTGCTGCCATGTTCTCGGCACGAGCCTTATAACCAACATGATCAGCAATGTTCAAGCAAAGATCAGTCATGATAAACCTACAGGGCGGGCGATCGCCCTTATTGAACAGGAAAAAACCTTTCTAAAGCAGATGCTGAATGATGAGGAGCTCGGAGGGTCGCACTGTTGGAAGAAGCCATACTTCTTATTTGGTGACAGTGTAGGTTTTGAGGATGATACGACGATATGTCTGGAAGAGTCTTTGGTAACTGTGTTGAATGACCAAAGAATAGGGCTACCGTCAATGAACCGCCAATACCCTCTGTCGAAGTTTGTTGATTTAGCTGTACAGAGACAAATGAAATGGGACCTGACTTTTGAATTGCCTGGGGTTGTTGCTGGCAAGATCCAGTTCAACTCTGGTGACAGGACGAAGGACACATTCAAGTATGTTAAGGGTTCCACATATTACTACATGAGGGGGCTACAACCAGGTGTTGTACTGAACGATGTCCTGACTGATCTTCATCCCTATGCCGCTGAGACTTTCTCCATCTTAATGCTTTTGAAGAGGAGGTTATATCCGGAAGGAAAGATGCGGCTGGAAGGCTAGAAACATCATATTTTGTTCTGGAGTGACCTTACTGGATGGGTACTCTCGACTTATGAGGCTACCCTAAAGGTTGTCGGTCTTTTCTATGCCGTGAGGGCCACTCAGTATGGCATCAAGGTTAATTGGCCGATGTTCATCTCTCTGGCAGAGTTGTACAACAATCATACGTGCACTTTCTTTACTCCGGGCGGAGAGATGGGCTTGGCTCTTCATGAAATGCTGGAAGTATCCAAACTTCCCTGCAGGACGGAGCCGTACACAGAATATGTCCCCAGCAATGCAGAGATCTCCTATTTGGAGGAGGAGAGCTCTGAAATGATGAATATGTACAAAGAGTTACTTTATCATTTTTTTATCTGTCACCAGACTAGGGTAAGATCGAGGGGTCCAACCCGCATACGAAGTCTTGGGCCAACTATATTTTCACGAGAGGAGGGGGGAATGACTCGATCTCCTTCTCACCGCCTAAGCCTTTGATAATTTCTAAGATAGGTCGGCTGATGACAAGTTGCAGAGTTGCTGATACCGAAGATAGGGACGATGTTGTAGGAGCGTAAAAAGTGCTTCAAAGAAAGAGTCAAAGTGATAGATCATTCCACTCAAATTGATCTACTTTACGCCGCAGGGAGGTTAAATACTTTACACCCAAGACAAGGCTAATCACGTTACGCCTAAAGTAGGCAGATCATTTTACGCTCGGGTCTACACCCATGGTTTTACGCCAAGGACAGACTAGCCACTTTTACGCTGGACAAAGCTGTCAAGTCTCGCATTTAATGCAAACTCTGACATGGAGATATTAATGATGGCATATATCACAGAATTCAAAGGGATTTGTTTTTACACAGAGACCAATGTTGTCGTTTAGTATGTGGATTGAGCTACTTTACGCTCACACTATGGCTTCTTTTACGCATGAAGACTATACGAGCTTTTACGCTCAACAGTTGACGTGTGCGTAAAGTCTATTTGAGCTACTTTTACGCTCAAGGTTATTTAACAACCACTTTACGCGGGAAGCCTATGTCGGGGCTATTTTACGCCTAGTCTACTGCTTTACGCTCAGAGTACATTGGGGTTATTTTTACGCCCTATTCTTTCTGACCAGCTTGGAACGTGGTTTGCCTACATGGCTTTCATGCCACACATCCCGAAGAACGTGTGTACGTGCATCCTATTCTTAATGAAATGATGGGACACGTATCAACATATACAGAGGATGACTTTGGTCGTGGGTGGCAGTTGCTGGCGTAAAGACGGAACTTTCGCTGAGCTTTTACGCACAAGAGCCCAAGTCTATAAATGGACTTATTTTTCTCAAAGCAAGATAGACACACAGAGACAGACAGAGACAGGAGAGAATACAGAGATCAGAACTTAGAGATTTTGATTTTCGAGAGCATTCTTCTTCAACCATTCTTCCAGAACAGAGTGAAGCAAAGCAGGAAAGCATTCGGCCTCGCCATCAGTGCCCAAGTGCGTCGATACCTTTCTGGTGACTTAGTTCTTCCAGTTGTTCAACTTCAAGCAGCGATCTTCATCATCATCATATGGTCCAAGGAACAAAGTGATCATTTACAGATCAGACTTCCATAGCAATACTTTTCCAGAATTAAATTTGTACTTCTTGTACTTTTTCTCGTTTTATTTTTAAAAGCCAATTTTTCTTGGCATTTTTGTTAAGTGAAACAAAATGGCGACTCTGCTGGGGACTACCTTCTCCTCTGACGAGAAGGCAATTGCTCAATATGATGATGTTTCGGTCGGTTCAACCAAGAAGACTCTGGTTGTGCACTTCGACCAGACTGCCTATGAAGAAATGCTCCGAACTGGGGGTGGTTCTCGCTACTCCAATGTTCAAAAATCTCGCAAAGCACGAAAAGTTTGGATTCCTAAATTTAAAATAGCTTCTGATCTCTCTGTTGCTGCTAGTGGCAAGGGAATTCTTCCCACTCCTGTCGTAGGGGCTCCCGCTCGTAACGAGGCAGTCCTTACTTCAGAGTTGCACTCAAAGTGTGACGATTTATCTCCCGTTTGTAATGGTGAAGATAATCAGGTTTCACGTCCACTGCGTAAGAACCAAGTTTTACGCTCAGTGGGTAAAAACCAACTTTTACGCTCAGTACATAAAGATGAGTCTCCCATTTATAATGTGGCAGACTCTAATGCTTCTGAGTGTAAGAATAAGTCTCCCGTCTGTGACGTGGTAGACACACACAAGTTACGCTCTTCGCGTAAAGGAAAGTCTCTCGTCTGTGACGTGGTAGATAACCAATTTTTACGCTTTACGCGTAAAGGTAAATCTCTTGTCTTTGACAGTGTAGATAAAATTTGCAATGATGTTTTTACATCTAATGTGAATGTACCTAAACGTGTGCAGCGTAAAAATGATGTTGGTAAAACTTTAATTCTACACCAACAGCCTTCTTATACTGCTCTACGTAAAGTACCAAATCTACAAATTACACGCAATAAAAATGGAGTCCTTCGTGCTAAAAAATCTCAAGATTTACGCACATAACTCCAAACGCGTAGAAATGTACAATTTGTTTCTGCGAATGCTGCCAGTAATCTTCTTTATACACAGGGTACTAAACGTTTTTCTACCCTTAATGTAATAAAGAAGACTACTCCCTCCACTCCTTCTGACTTACGTGAATTGCTAATGCAAAAGCGTAAGAATAGACAATCTCCGGTAACATTTCCCCAAGAAAAACATCATTGTGATTATCACCAGGTTGTGATCAACTGTTGTTGTTCGGCTTCAAAACGGTCAATTTTTGATCGATTAAGTTTTAATTCGCCTCAACATCAAGCTGAAGACCAAGAACATGAGCTGTCGTATGCATCAGTCAACATGGCATCTCATACTAACAGAGGACGACATCCAAGACGGAATATGTCCCAAACCCCAGGTCAGCAACAGTTCAACAGACTTCTTGATTCTTTTGAGGGGGTATATCAAAACACTCGATCAAGAAGACAAAGACAAATGCAGACTTCTGATTCAGAAGCTGGGGGTACTCAATCTTTTAAGTCCGAGACTGACAGTGTCGATTCATACTTCTATATTGATCCTTCTATATCTTCAAGAGAGGTTGAATCCTACGCTGTTGGAGATAAACCAGAGACCTCATCTGTTAATACAGAACAACGCCTCACTGTCGTTGAGCAATCACTGAAAGACATGCTTAACATGGTGCAAAACATGCATCAGATAATATTGATTCAACAAACTGCTCAGCCGACAGTGATAGCACTAGTACCAGTAGCAGCACAAACTCAAGATAGTCAAAGGGCTGATATACCTTTGAATGTTCAAGAGCCTGCTGTTAATCAAAATTTTGCATCTCCAGATCCTATTATTCCAGAAGATGTACCATCTCCGGTGGGGATTATTGTACATCCAACAACTATTCAATCAAATGTGCTTCCGCAAACTAGTGAGGCCATTCAAGCAGTACGTGAACTCAAAGCACAGTTTGAAGTCTTGAGGCACAAGGATCAACTCTAGAGGTTAGGGATTAAGCAACCTTATCCTCCTTATTGGAATGATGTACCCTTTCTACCGAAGTTCAAACCACAATCTATGGTTTTGTTCGATGGAAAAGCATCTCCCAGTCAATATATCAATTACTGTGCACTTGCAGAAAAATGATGCTCTTCTCACTTGAGTGTTCATCGGGTGCCTGACGGGTTCAGCTTACGACTGGTATCGTAGCTTACCCGATAATTCTATTTCGTCTGTTGACGAATTCAAGACAATGTTTCTCTCCCGCTTCTATGAAGGAGGTATGGATATGAACATGTCCTCCTTGATAGAAATCAAACAAAAGGAGAAAGAAGATACTCGGATGTTCATCGAACGTTTTCGACAGGCTACTCTAAAGATGCCTCCTGGTATGCCAGATTCAGCATTGATTGATACATACAAGATGAATCTGCGACCATCCATCGCTGTTTTCACGGGTTCCCAATTCACAGATTGGGCTTCGTTCATTATAGCAGCAGTTTCTGCCGAGACCAATGGTAGGTTGGCTCGTGAGCATGGAATGATTTTCGCTTCAGAAGATAAAGGGAAGAAAAATAATTCTGGTAATAATTCTGGCAATCATAATGTGAAAGGAAAAGATACTCTTATGGTAAATCTTTCCAAGAACAAAACGATGCCGAATAATCAAGAATCTTCCAGGCCAAAAGAAGAATACTCTTTTGACGAAAGTGATATCCCAGGGATATTCCAATGTCTGGTGAAAAGTGGCAAACTTCAGATTCCAGAGCCAAAGAGGCCTAATGAGGTGAATCTAACTGACAATCCCAAATATTGTATCTATCATAGATACATTAATCATCCTACCAGTGCTTGCTATGTCCTGAAGAAGAAAATCCAGGAGCTGATAAATGGCGGTGCTATCGCCTTAACCAATGATGACCATACGGTTACAACCAATATGGTTTCTCTTCAATTCGGGAATTTTTCTCTACAGCAAGTAGCAGGTGGAATCATCCCAATTCCGAAGGTGACAATGAAGATCGTGAATATCCCGCCTGCCAGAGAAGAAAATGCAGGATTGCTGCCACTCACACTAAAGAATAGTAAAATTATGTGGGTACATCCTGACTTAGTGCCTGAGTTAGAAAATGAAGGTAAAACTTCAAAATCCAAGAAGGGTAAGAAAGTCAAAACCTGCAACATAATTTCTCATGATATTCCATATCCTGATGACTTGGATCGGCTATGGGATGGATTTCCTTTAGAAGATAGATTAAGAGGACTGAACATCTGTCCTCCAAGTCTAGCTCCTCCTACCAAGCTCAAGCTTACTCATCAGCAGTGGCTAGCCATGAATGGTGTTCCCTTATACTGGGCACAATAAGTCTTCGCTGCTTACGAAAAAGCTCCTACAGGGATTTTTTCTCGTATCCCGAATCCTTCTCCTCCTGTAGTTACAGAGACATATATTCCTCATTCTCCTGTGGATACAGAGATCTCTTCTTCTTCCTCTGTGGAACCATTTGCTAAAAGTTCGCTGCCCACTTATTTGTACAGTCAGCAATCTGTCCTTCTCATGAAAAAAATGGGTTATGACTTTCAGAAGGCAGAAGGTTTGAATTATGATAAAGGAATACGACTTCCTTTACAAATTCATAATCAAAAATCTACTGTTGGACTGGGTTCTGAAATTCCTCACAACAAACCTTACAAGAAAAAGGCTAAAGGGAGGAAGACTAAATCCTGTAATATGGTACTTCCTTCTCTTGAGTCTGAAGAAGAAACTTTTGCTGGTACAAGATCTGGGAAAGAGTACCACAAAGATTATGAAGGATCTTCTAAAGAAGCAGAAGACGTAGTGGAAACACTACCAACTCAACCTTCTCCTGTTCCGGCTAAACCTTCTGTAGTTGAAAAGGGGAAACAGAAAGCAGTACGCTTTGACGTCTCATTGAAGTCTGTTTTCAGTCAGGGGGTGGTGATGAAGCCTTACAAGTTTGATACTCCGGCTAGACTATCTATATTTGAACTGCTTCGCCTTTCTAGAGAAAGCAGGGAGACTTTGAGTGAAGCCTTACTGCAAGCAGATTCATGCTTGGCTCAACTCAAGAGTCCTGATAATACTCCAGTTTTATGTCCGCAATGTCATAGTGTGATGGAAGCAATTCCCAACATCACCTTTACACAAGAAGATATGCTGTTGAAGCATAACAAACATGACAGGCCTCTGTGCTATACTGGGTATATTGGATCTACTAAAATTGACAGGATCTACATTGATCCTGGGTCTTCAATTAGCATAATTCTTCAGAGTATGCTAAGACCCCTGAGGATTCCTACTAGTGATTTGACTTACACTAGTACTACGATAGTCGGTTTTAACTCTGGCAAGAGTAAACTACTGGGGAAGATTCGTCTGCAGATTCAGATTGGCGATCTCCGAACTATGGTAACCTTCTATGTTATCAACTCAGACGTATCCTACAATATCCTTCTTGGAAGACCATGGTTACATGAGCATAATATCGTGCCTTCAACTCTCCACCAATGCTTCAAGTATGTGGATTCCCAAGGAGTTGTGAAGACTGAGTTTGCTGATATCAATCCTTTCAACGGTGTCGAAGCCTATTTTTCTGATTCAAGGCTTTATAAACAAGAGCATATGAAAGAGATATCAGACATAGCTGAGGATCAATCATCTACTGAGTATCAGTCTCTTAATGAAGATCCGCCAGAAGAGCAACCTTTGAAGATCATAGTCAAGGGACGAATCCAATCCCAACCTGTCAATGATCAACCTTTGATAATTAAGGTTAAAGGAAGAACTCAAACTTCATCCGAGGAATCAATAAATATTCCTGCTAAGAACCAAGTTCAACCTTTTATGATCAAGGTCAAAGGGCATACTTCTTGTACGAATGATCCACAACCACCATTGATTGTCAATCTTGGCAAATCTACGCAGAAGATGGATAATGGTCCACTGTTGATTAATCCGAAGCGTAGTAATCAGATTGTAAATGATGTAAATATTGATCATTCTGTACTTTTTGATATCAATGAAGATTTTCTTTTTGAGTATATGGCTGTCAAGTTTATTGAAAGAATGACTTTATCTTCGGATAAGTAAAGTCATCAATATAAAGACGACATAGAGCCAGAAGAAACTTTATACATTGATCATAAGGAAAATTATTTTCCTCCTCGTGTAGATGTTGGACCTTATGCTCAAAAGTTCCTGACATCTTCTTCTTATCTACTTCCGGTAGTTGCTCAATCACAAGCTTGTGTGACTTATAGACGTCATGAAAAATCTTATTTTGTGGTTCCGTCTAATAAGAAAAACAAGCGCCAAATTGTTTTTGACTTGGCTAAAAATATCCCTGTTGCTCAGGCAGATGAGCTGAAAGATAAAGACAAAGGAAGAATCCGAATTGACAAATATAGTCAATAATCCATCAAGATCATTCAGAATATGGGATATGATTTGAAGACTATGCAAGGTCTCAATCAAGGCAAGGGTAGACGACTACCATTATGTGGTGATCCGTTTTACTAGAAGACTCGTCTTGGGTTGGGATATGATCTGTCCCATATGTTTAATGACGATATACAAGAAAAATTCTCTTCTAGCTCTTCGCAGTCATCAGATTCGGAAGAAATCCAATTCGTCGAATTCGATATGTCTCATTCCTCATATGATGAATCTGGACAAATATTCTCAGTCAATATGGTTCAAATTGATGGTGAATCAGAGCCATTTGAGAATGATCCTTGGGCTCAACAGATGGATACTCAGTAGGAACTCCGTTTTGAACAGCGACAGCCACCTACAGAAGATGAGGTTATCCAGATTGATGTTGGAGATGAAACTACGTCCAAACCAATATTCATCAGTAAGCATCTTTTCGAAGTTGAAAAGGAAGAGTTGATAAAACTTATCAAAGAATATATTGACATCTTTGCATGGAGTTATAAGGATATGCCAGGGTTAGATCCTAAAAGTTGCTACTCATAAACTTAATATTTTGCCCAATGTTAAGCCTGTAAAACAACAGCAATGGCGCTTTAGACCAGATATGATGGATGCAATTGAAGTAGAAGTCAAAAAGTTGATTACATGTGGGTTTGTTCGTGAAGAGCAACACCCGGATTGGGTTGCCAATATTGTTCATGTTCTGAAGAAGAACGGAAAGGTCCGAGTTTGTATAGATTATCGAGATCTTAATACAGCTTGTCCAAAGGACAAATTTCCACTTCCAATTACTGATGTCATGATAGACAATACATGTGGTTTTGAATGCATGTCTTTCATGGACGGATTCTCAAGATACAATCAGATCAAAATGCATCCAGAAGATGAGAAGCATACTGCTTTTTGTACACCCCTTGGGGTTTATTGCTATACAGTTATGCCGTTTGGCCTTAAAAATGCCGACGCTACGTATCAACGGGCTAAGAGCAATATCTTTCAAGAACATCTACGGAAAATAGTTGAATACTATATAGATGACATTGCTGTTAAAAGTCGGTCAAAGAATGATGACATTCAGGACTTGAAGACAGTATTTGAATTGATGCGCCAGTATCAATTGAAAATGAACCCTACTAAGTCTTTCTTAGGGGTTTCTAGTGGCAAGTTTTTAGGATTTGTCATTACCTCTCAGGGTATCCATGTTGATCCTGATAAGGTTAAAGCAATTCTTGAAATGCGTCCTCCTCGTAATCTAAAAGAACTCCATGGCTTTCAGGGTCGTATTGCTTATATCAGAAGATTTATATCCAATCTCTCTGGGAGATGCCAACCTTTCTCCCGTTTATTGAAGAAAGGTGTATCATTTGTTTGGGATGAAGCGTGTCAGAAAGCCTTCAATGATATTAAACAATACCTTACAAATCTACCTGTTTTGGTACCTCCAGTAGTAGGAAGACCATTTTTGTTATATGTTCGAGCCTTGGATCATTCACTTGGCGCTCTTCTTGCACAGAAAAGTGATATGGGTCATGAACAAGCAATATATTATCTGAGCAGAATGATGGTCGGAGCTGAACACAGGTATACTCCTGTGGAAAAGGAATGTCTAGCCTTGGTTTTTGCCATCCAAAAGATAAGACCTTATGTGACAGGACAGACTATTCATGTCATCTCCAGAATAAATCCCATTCGAGTACTGATGAGAAAACCAAGCATTCTTAACTCCAGGTTAGCCACCTGGGCGATGTTGCTTACTCCTTATGACATGGTTTATATACCTCAAAAATCAGTAAAGGGTCAAGCATTAGCTGATTTCTTAGCTGCTCACCCTATACCAGAAACATCGAAGTTATATGAGGACATTCCAGATGAAGTCGTGGATTGTAACATGACTTTGAAGAATGACATATGGCAATTATATTTTGATAGAGCGTCACGAGTGGGACCTAAAGACAATATTGTCTCTGGGGTAGGAATCGTCTTGGTTTCTCCTGACAAAATGGTCATATACCGTGCCTATTCTCTTAATGAGCCATGCTTCAACAATGTAGCAGAATATAATGCTCTATTGATCGGTCTCCAAGTAGCAAAACAATTGGATATTGAATTCCTAGAGGCTTATGGAGATTCTCAATTGATCGTTAATCAATTTAGAGGGACTTATGAAGTCAGAAATCCTGATCTCATTCCTTATCATCAGGTAGTAGTCGACTTGGTCCTTTCATTCAAAGGATTCTTCATTGAATTTGTACCACGTTCTCAGAATATGGAGGCTGATGCTCTTGCTAGCTTAGCTGCAGACTTGGCTGTCCCAATCCGAAGGCAAAATAGAATTACTTTGTTGGACCGAGACTTGTTCTGTGTGAAGAATAATCTGCATATTGAACAAATTTATGTCACAGAGTCAAGTTCCCAACAGAAGGATTGGAGAACTCCATTCATTGATTATGCAGTTCATGGGATTTTGTCTGAAGATCCTAAAGAAGCTGTATCAATCAAGAGACGATCGTCTAGATTCTATTATGATTCGTCTTTGCATATGCTATATCGTCGTTCATATGTTGGACTCTTGCTGCGCTGTCTCTCAGAAAGTGAAGCCAAACAAACGCTGCAAGAAGCTCATGATGGTATTTGTGGTGCTCATCAACCGGGTCCTAAATTACAAGACCGCATTCGAAGAATGGGGGTATTATTGGCCCTCTATGATAGCAGATGCTATAGACTATGCCAGAAGATGTAAAGCATGTCAGATTCATGCTGATTTTATTCATCAGCCGTCTGAATTTCTATATCCTACAGCAGCCTTTTGGCCCTTCGAAGCTTGGGGTATGGATATCATTGGTCCTATTAACCCTCCTTCTGTCAAGGGACATCGATTCATATTAGCTATAACCGATTACTTTTCTAAGTAGGCAAAAGCAGTTCCCCTTGCTGAAGTAAAAACATCTAATGTGATCAGCTTCATCAAGCACCATGTCATTTATCGCTTCGGGATTCCTCGACGAATAATTCATGACAATGGTCCGCAATTTGCCAGTCAGGCATTTTATCGGTTCTGTGATAAGAATCGAATTCAGAATCTGGCTTCTACGGCTTATAATCCAGCTGCTAATGGTTTAGCCGAAGCTTTCAATAAGACGATCATAAAACTTCTCAAAATGTTTGTCTCTTCTAATAAACGTAATTGGAATGAAAAACTTGGAGAATGTTTATGGGCTTATCGAACAACAGTCCGAACTCCTACTGGTTTTACACCATTCTCATTAGTTTATGGATGTGAAGCTGTCCTCCCATTAGAAATCCAGATTCCATCCCTTCGAATAGCCATTGCTAATGAGCTAACTACAGAGAATAATGATCGCTTACGACTCCAAGAACTTGAAGGATTGGATGAGAAGCGTCTTCAAGCACAACAGCATATTGAGCTATATCAAGCCCGTATATCTCGAACTTTCAATCGTAAAGTTAAAGAGAGGGTATTCAAGATTGGCGAACTGGTATTAGCTGTTCGAAGACCGATGGTGATGACTCATAAAAGCAAAGGGAAATTCCAAGCAAAATGGGAAGGCCCTTATGTAATTGAGACTGTGTTTTCCAATGGCGCCTATCGGTTATCAAAGCCTAATGGAGATCTACTCATGATGCCAATCAATGGCAAATTTCTTAAGAAATACTATGTATAAAAAAAAAGATAATGAAAATAAAGTTTCTTTTATATTTATTTTTGTTCAAGACAAAAGATTAAGGACGAGGGTCACTCCCTTCCTTATTGAATACATAGTCAGCCAATGCATAGAAGGCATCGTTTCCTGAACACATGAAGAATTTGCAGACAGCCATCTTCGATGCTTCTTCTTCAGGAGTTTTCCCTGGCTCTACTAAGAAAGCAAGGATGTCTTGGGGTGGCTTAGGCGTAGAAGAGCTTCCACCTATTTCGGTTGGGCCTGATACAGTGGGTTCAACAGGGCACGTCTCAATGATGTCCTCAATTTTCCTGGAGACTTCATTCTTTTGCCGTACATCCTCGGAAGACATTTCCAATAGAGGAGGAGAAATAAGAATGAAATGTTACAAGCAGTTCTCACCTATTTATAGAAGAGGACTATAAATGAACCGGTCTTTGAAATTGAGAACCACCTTTCATTCCCGAAAAGACTTGTCCGTTCGTTCTATCAGGTTCATTCATTTAATTATGGAATTAAATCAATGTTTTCTTTTTTCCGAAAGTTATGTTGATTCATTCATACATTGATATGGACCTATATGTTCATGACATCTGTCTCGTTATTCCCCAGCTACCAAGGTTTGGTTAAGCTGATTTCTTGTCTCCTGGGAAAGGGATTTTATATCTTCTATTTTATCAATTGATTAGAAAGTGGGATTCGTTATTTATCATGTTTCCATGACCTCTGGATAAATACTAAATCTACTTACTTTTCCTATCTTTAATTTCTATTTGACCTCTGCATAGATATTAATCTACTTTTCTTTTGAGTTCATATATACTATTATGTCCATATTACCTCTGATAGTATTATATACTCTAAAACAGAAAACAAGATTTCATTTATCTATCATATCCATATTACATCCAGATAGATACAAATCATTGAGCATAGAAGAATTATCATTTCCATTCTCATATCATAAAAAGTCTATTACATTTCTTAGACTTTCTTACAAATCATAATGGAAATCTATTACATCTTGGATTTTTATTCTATACACACAACGATAACCTAATGGAGATTTATTTCTTCTTTGATCTTCTTCGTCGGATTCGTTGTTGGGGTCAATTCCTTGCTGTCCGAGCCTTTGTGGCGACCAGAGCAGTAGGAATCAAACTCTGGTCTTCTCTCTCAGACGAGAGGAGAATCCAGAGTATGGCAGCCCGAAGACGTGTTGCTGCCAATACAACTGGTAGAGTAGGGGCGGCCTTTCAGAGAAGATGGGAATGTATCCAGCATTGGGATACGATTCCTAATTCCGCCATGAAAGGAACTCTACTACCCAATTTCTTGGGTTAGAGTTTACTCCACCATCCAACTCTCTGTGTATAAAGGCTCTTCCTACCAACAGAGGAAGACCCTTCTATCCCACGAAGAGTTCTGAGTTGATTGATTTGCGCATCAAAAGCGCATGAGCTCCCTGATGTTGATGTCAGAAGAACGCTCCTTACAGCGTCAAAGTCGCCAATACCGGTTCTGGAAAAGCTCTTCATCCAAACTTCTACAGAAAACAACAGAAGTATCATCAGATGCGTATTAAACGCTAACTAAAAACAGATGACAAGGCTTTTTACGCCAGTGCTTCAGGTGTATCACTATTCAGCAAGGCTTTTACGCCAGTGCTTCAGGTGTATCACTATTCAGCAAGGCTTTTTACGCCAGTGCTTCAGCAAGACTTTTACGCTAGTGCTTCAGCAAGGTTTTTGGCGTATCTCAGGTGTACTACCATTCAACAAGGCTTCTACGCCGTTGCTTCATGTGCACTTCATTAGCAAGGCTTTTTACGCTCGTCAAAGAATTTACGCTAATGAGCAGCTGTTTTCAACAACAAAAATTTCGAAAGGCAGATAATTGCTTACGATCGGACTTACCACTTAAGTCAAATGGTTTTGCTCTAATAGTGGTTGAATCTACATCTGATGACTGGGCGTACAAAGGAACGCTGTTGGAAAGCATCGCCATTGTCACTTGTTGGAAAACGACGTTGCAAAAAGTTATCTTCAGAGGAATGAGAATGAGAATATATGAAACATTCTCGGCTATTTATAAAGATTGAAGAAACTGTTGGTGTGAGTTTATTTCGGGAGAAGATCCTATTAAAAGGCTCTCGTAACCACAAGACAGATGCCACGTGTTGGTTTGTTTCTTGGGAATTAACAACCATAGAAGCAGTCAAAAGAAGTAATTAAATAATTCTGTACATCAACAGATGAGATCAACATCAAAATTTTATTTATAAGGGGGGAGTGGCCCCAACAGATAAAAGAGTCGTAATACATAAAATATTATTTTTCGTCTCCTTCGTTGGGCTGACGAAGGGAGGCACCTAACTCGCGCATATTGCGAATCCCGGAGCGACGCATCAGATTAAGAAATGCCTCTGCATCTCCTGTTCCCTCATACGCAGTTGAAGGACCGCTATCGATGCGATTGAAGACTGCTGGAGTCAGTCCAAAGCACTCTAAAAGATTGTATGCTCGCTGAAAGTCAAGCCTGGAGCTCGAAACCTCTTTGTTGGTAATCTCGCTCTTAGGCGCCATGTCACTATGAGAATGAATGACAAGAGTGAAGAATTTTTTCTTATTTATACAATTAAATCAACTCTTCATATTTCTTGTTGGAAACTGCTCATTATTAATGCAAACTCGGGGAAGCGAAAAGGCATTCGAAAGTTTCGAGAAAGAAATTCATTATGACGGTTAAGTGTTGATCGACACTATTAGAAATTATGCCGACTGTTGGATGTCCCCGCTTTTATGCGGATGACTGTTGCGTATCCCAAATTTTACGCTGACTGGTCAAAACTCAATTTTTACGCTTCTGTTCAAAGTGTTCCAAATTTTGGAGATATTTGAAAACTTTGAAGGGGGTCTTGTAGGAGCGTAAAAAGTACTTCAAAGAAAGAGTCAAAGTGATAGATCAATCCACTCAAATTGATCTACTTTACGCCGCAGGGAGGTTAAATACTTTACGCCCAAGACAAGGCTAATCACTTTACGCCTAAAGTAGGCAGATCATTTTACGCTCGGGTCTACACCCATGGTTTTACGCCAAGGACAGACTAGCCACTTTTACGCTGGATAAAGCTGTCAAGTCTCGTATTTAATACAAACTCTGACATGGAGATATTAATGATGGCATATATCATAGAATTCAAAGGAATTTGTTTTTATACAGAGACCAATGTTGTCGTTTAGTATGTGGATTGAGCTACTTTATACTCACACTATGGCTTCTTTTACGCATGAAGACTATACGAGCTTTTATGCTCAACAGTTGACGTGTGCGTAAAGTCTATTTGATCTACTTTTACGCTCAAGGTTATTTAACAACCACTTTACGCGGGAAGCCTATGTCGGGGCTATTTTACGCCTAGTCTACTGCTTTACGCTCAGAGTACATTGGGGTTATTTTTACGCCCTATTCTTTCTGACCAGCTTGGAACGTGGTTTGCCTACATGGCTTTCATGCCACACATCCCGAAGAACGTGTGTACGTGCATCCTATTCTTAATGAAATGATGGGACACGTGTCAACATATACAGAGGATGACTTTGGTCGTGGGTGGCGATTGTTGGCGTAAAGACGGAACTTTCGCTGAGCTTTTACGCACAAGAGCCCAAGTCTATAAATGGACTTATTTTTCTCAAAGCAAGACAGACACACAGAGACAGACAAAGACAGGAGAGAATACAGAGATCAGAACTTAGAGATTTTGATTTTCGAGAGCATTCTTTTTCAACCTTTCTTCCAGAACAGAGTGAAGCAAAGCAGGAAAGCATTCGACCTCGCCATCAGTGCCCAAGTGCGTCGATATCTTTCTGGTGACTTAGTTCTTCCGGTTGTTCAACTTCAAGCATTGATCTTCATCATCATCATATGGTCCAAGGAACAAAGTGATCATTTACAGATCAGACTTCCATAGCAATACTTTTCCAGAATCAAATTTGTACTTCTTGTACTTTTTCTTGTTTTATTTTCAAAAGCCAATTTTTTCTGGCATTTTTGTTAAGTAAAACAGATCCTGAGGGGAATTCCATGATTTATCATTTCTTTAGACAAGCCAAATTCAAGATGTCAGAAAAAGCGGTGCTTGTCGCTTTTCTGATGATATGGCTTCGTTACTGTGTAGTCCCTTGCTGTTCAGGGACTATTGAGAGGATTAGCCGAGAGATGATACTTCCAGCTGTAAGACTGGCCTTTGGGCATCGTCTTGCATTGCTTCCTGCGATGGTCTGTGCTATCCAACGGGGTCTGCATCATTTTGTTGCGAACGCGATAACATCCGGGAATAAGAAGGATTTTGCTAGGACTGAGTTACCCTTCCATTATCTGATAGGGTGGCTGATACTGTACTGCCCCAGATTGATGAATGCTGGGCTAATGACGGATTCTTTGGCGGGAGATACCTTTATTTGGAGGTATAGAGATGCTGATTGGACTATTACAGGGGTACCTGCTTACAGAAGAGCTCTAAGTTTTCTGTAAAATTATGAATTTTTCAGAGTATCGCCTCTATCTGGTAGTGATCGCGCAGGAGATACCCTAGTAGGTGAGGGAGTACTCACTACCAGTCTCCCTATCGGATCATTCCGTTGGCTTCAGTCCATTAGGCCTTCCCATCTGGTGCTTAGGAACATGAACTATGCTTTCCTGGAGCCTTATTTGCCAATTCGCTTTCCACGACAATTCGACTATAGCCACCTTCTCTTGGGAAATCTCAGTCCTCATCTCCAGTCGATAGGGAGTCTGATCAATGGGGCACGTGCATGGGGTTACTATAATGCTGGATGTACAGGGGCAGTTTTTACCCTTTCCGACGATAAACCTGACACTCACATGCTCTTTGCTGCTGCAAAGTTCCATATCCAAGTCAATACCTTTCATTCTGGGTACGACCGTGAGCATAGTTTTGTATCGGGGACCAAGCTTGCCCCTACACTTGCTGATATAAGAAGAGCACGTACAATGGGGAGTAGCAGGAAAGAAGTCGTTGCGCCCACAATTGAGCCAGCTGTAGTACTGCAACAGAGGGTCGTAGTTGAAAAGCCTGTCGTTATAGCGCCTTAGAAGGAGAACATTGAAGAACCTCTCCCTACCGTTCCTCATAAGAGGAAGGCTCCCACCGAGCCGGTGCCACGGCCAAAAAGGATGAAGGTGGTTGCTTCTCGAAGGAAGAAGGCTACGGACGTGGGTGCCGGCTTGCCTCCTTCCAGAAGGTCTTCTCGGCAGACGGTGTTGGAGGCCACTGCCATTCGTGAGGTAGGCCCCTCCTTAGACTCCATAGACATCCTGATCAAGCCTTTGGAAGTTTTCTCACCTTTATGTTTGTCATTTGTACAGGACTCCAAAGTCGCGGTTGAGGTGGGTGCCTCCTCCTCCGAGGAGGTGGAGGTGGTGACAATGTCCCCTGCTCATCCTCGATTGTTGGATACAGGCGGGTCTTCTTCGGTTATAAGACCTGAACAACAGGGTGAGCAGGGGGGAGCCCAGACCATGATGGTGGTCAGAAGATCAGTTTCTCTTGTGACATATCTGTGGGAGATATGTCTGCAATAGGAGCTGCGATGAAAGAGCTGGACGAGATCCAATTCCAATTAGCTCATCCTCCTGCGGGTATGTTGCCTTTGCACTTTTCTTTGGATGAGATATTTAGACTTCGAGTTTGCGTACTTCTCGTGAGGCTGACCACGTCTGTGCGTTCCCTTGTAGATAAGAACAAAGAATCCTTTGTGGAGATGGTCTCCACCATTAGGAGAGGGACAGAAGTTGTTCCCGACCCCTCTAAATCTACTACTATGGAGGAAGCTGTTGGTGAGCCGGTATTGGCTTCAGAAAGAGCGGTCGAGCAGCCTGCTGAGGGGGCTGTTGCTGACACTGCTCTTTTTTCGAATGAGCTTATGGAAGAAACCAGGCCCGACGCTGCTCGGGGTCTTGACATTATTCCCCTTGAACAGTCTGGGTCTGCTCTTGGTTTCCCTGAGACCAAGATTGGCTGCACAGCCCAAGCTGGAGTTGAGCAAGCCAAAGGTACAAATTTATAAATTTTTGTCTCTTCTTCCGTCTTTCTTCTCGGTTACTGATGTATATATTGTTTTCTCTGTCAGGTTCGACTTGTTTTCAAGCGTTCCCTCCAAAAGTGGAGGAAACTCTCCAAGCTTCTTCTCCGACGACCTCCACTGAAGATGATGAGATGGCTCAGGAAGTCGTCAGAGCTTTCTATTCGGTGCTGAAAGTGAAACTTCTTGGATTCTTGAATCAGAACGTCGCCTTCGGCCCCGTGAAAGATATTGTAGAGTATCAGGTAGCAGCCCTCGAGAGCATAGCCGGGTATGAGGAGCGGGCCAGCACTCTGAGGAAGGTCTTGAATGACCTGGAGGGTCAGGTAGCTAAGTTCCGAGAAATCAAGCAGCGGAGTCCAACGTCACTGTTCCGTGCAGAGGACGAGGCTCTGATGATAGCTCTTCCGGCAGAGAAGGCTACCTTTCAGGCAAGAACGGATGCCCTCGTTCAGGAGATTGGCGGGCTGGCTGATCAGTACAGCCAGTTCAATGCTGCAAGTGAGGCACGTGCTGGCTCGAAGAACAGGCTGGCTATTCAGATCACTGAGAAGCATAATGACATTGCACAGATCAGGAACGAGATTACCCATTTGGAAGCTGACTTGAGGGCGACGTCATCTGAACAAGAGGATTATCTGTCCCAGGCTGTCATGACTGCCGCCGCTTCTGCCCGTTTAAAAGAGCATCTGGGCAAGTTGGAAGGGGAGCATCAGAGTCTGATCCTCTTTGAAGATGAAGCCGCTCGTCAAGAAGAGGCATTGCGCCGAGCAACTGTGAAATCTGAAGCCGAGATTGTTACTCTGAGGGATAGCATAAACCATCTGTGTATCCCGTAGATTTTTGTAATCTTCTTTTTGTTTTTGGCCATCCCGGCTCTTGTACCTCTTTTCCGTCTTTTGACAGACGTTTAAATAAATAATCTTTTCAAAAATGGATGTGGTTTTGTGAAATATCGATGCTAGAGGTAATGTGGACGTAGCAAGGACATTTTTGATAGGTATTCCGCTAGGGAAATTTTGTGTGGACCTATTACCCGTTTTATATTCGAATGTTTCGAATATAGATAATAAGTTGAATGAAGCTGCTAATAGAGGTAATATAGACATAATAGCAGAGGATGTTCTATATCTGACCAGAGATGATATGGACGTGGAAAGATACATAGCATTAGGGAGGAGTGGATAGTTCAGAGGTAGTGTGGACATGACTATCTTTGATGAATGCTTTGCCCAGAGGTTATGTGGACGTGGCAAAACATCTGATCATTCCGCTGGGGAAATAATTACCGGAAAATAATTCAGTGGTAATAGGGACGTGATTTGTTTTCGTCAAACCGAGTTTGGACGGAGTCAAAAAAGGGAAATGATTCTACTGGGGAAATATTTAGAGGACCTATTATCCAGGTCGTATTCAAGACTCTTAAAGTACGGATAATAGTTAGATAGTTTTTTTTGAATCATATAAACATCGTACTGTACATTTATATGACTGAACGTATGTGAACATTATGTTAAAGAGGTTACACATAGTATCTTTTCAGGAACTTGCCGTTGATAGGCATCATGAGCAAGTCACCGTCAGGCTTAGTCAGCCGGTACGCACCGTTAGAATACACCGATTCTATGACGAAGGGACCTTCCCATTTAGGCTAAAATTTCCTTTTTATTTTGTGTGTCATAACCATCGGTCTTCTTACTGCTAGGACCAGATCGCCGACTTAGAAGATCCTTTCTTTCACCTTTTTGTTGAAAGCTCTAGAAAGGCGTGCATGGTATAGCTCAATACGCTGTTGAGCTAATAGACATTTTTTGTCTAGCGCTTCGAGCTTTTGGAGTCGCAGACGGTAGCTCTCTTCAGTATTCAGCTCGCTGGCTAGGGCTACCCGGAGAGAAGGAATCTGGATTTCTAGGGAAAGAACTGCTTCGCTACCATAAAGCAGAGAGAATGGCATACTGCCTGTCGGAGTTCGGACCGTTGTGCGATAGGCCCATAGACATTCACCGAGCTTCTCGTTCCAATCGTGCTTGTTTGAAGACACGAATTTCTTGAGAAGTTTTATAATGGTTTTGTTGAAGGCTTCTGCTAGTCCGTTAGCCGCTGGATTGTAGGCAGTAGAGGCTATGTTCTGGATTCGATTCTTATTGCAGAACCGATAGAACGCATGGCTTGCGAACTATGGACCATTATCATAGATGATCCTGCGAGGTAGGCCGAAGCGGTAGATGACGTGATGTTTGATAAAACTGATCACGTTTGATGTCCTCACTTCAGTGAGCGGCATAGCTTCCGCTTATTTGGAGAAGTAATCGGTTATAGCTAGGATGAACCGATATCCTTTGGAGGATGGTGGGCTGATGGTTCTATTACGTCCATGCCCCCGGCTTCAAATGGCCAAGATGCTGCCGTCGGGAATAGAAACTCCGAAGGTTGGTGAATGAAGTCAGCATGGAACTGGCAAGCTCTACACTTCTTTGCATATTCAACAGCATCCGCTATCATGGTGGGCCAATAATAGCCCATTTGTTTGAGGCGGTCTTATAATTTGGGGCCTGGTTGATGTGCACCACAAACTCCATCGTGAGCCTCCCGGAGTGCATGCTTGGCTTCGATGTCTGATAAGCATCGTAACAGTAGCCCGTCATAAGAGCGTCGATACATCATCTTGGTAGTTGTGTCGTAGTAAAATCTGAGGGATCGCCTTTGGATGGATACTGCTTCCTTCGGGTCCTCGGAGAGGATTCCATAGACGGCATAGTCTATAAAGAGAAATCTCCAGTCTTTAGCATCGACGCTTATTTCTGCTGCGTAACTGTAATGAATATACAAGACATCTTTCACACAGAATAATTCTCAACCAGACACTGTGATCGACTACTGAGTATTGGTAGGAACGGTCAAGGAAGCAGCAAGATCGGCTAGAGCATCTGCTTCTATATTCTGTAGTCGAGGCACGTACTCGATAAAAAATCCAGCGAAAGTAGATGCCAGCTCGATTGTTGCTCGGTGGTAGGGGATGAGATCTTCGTGGCGAACTTCGTAATCCCCTCGGACCTGACTAACTATTAGCTTGGAATCACCGTAAGCCTCTAGATAGTCAACTCCCAGTTGCTTTGCCAGTTGAAGGCCGATTATTAGGGCATTATATTCGGCTACATTGTTGGTGCATGGTTCCACGAGAGAATATGCATGGTGTATGACCAGATGATCAGGTGACACAAGCACAACACCTACTTCAGCCACAATATTTCCTTTGGGCCCTGTTTTTGATACGCCGTCAAAGAACATTCGCCAAATAGGGATTTCTTCAGTTGCAGTGTTAGACTCCACCACTTTGTCGAGGATTTTGTCGTAAAGTTTGGACGACTCTGGTACCGGATGAGCTGCTAGGAAATTTGCTAATTCTTGACCTTTTTTTACCTTCTAAGGGACGAAGATCATATCATATGGGATCAACAGCATTGCCTATGTAGCAAAACGGGAATTTTGAGAACCCGGCTTAGTCATGAGTATTCTGAGAGGGTTGACTTTAGATATGATGTGGATAGTCTGCCTAGACACGTAGTGGCGTGTCTTTTGGGTGGCAAATACTAGTGCAAGGCATTCCTTCTCCACCGGTGTGTATCTGTGCTCAGCACCCACCATTGTGCGGCTGAGGTAATAAATTGCCTATTCATGGCCGCCTTCGTTCTTCTGAGCTAAGAGGGCACCAAGGGAATGAGCCATGACGCGGACATATAGTAAGAAGGGCTTTCCCATTATTGTGGCTACCAGTACTAGAGGGCTTGTAAGATATGCTTTGATGTCGTCGAATGCACATTGACATTGTTCAATCCAGATGAAAGATATGCCTTTCTTTATGAGCTGAGTGAATGGTTGACACCTTCCACAGAGGTTCGAAATAAATCGTCTGATGTAGGCTAGCCTTCCTTGTAGTCTGCGTAGCTCTTTGAGGTTTCTTGGAGGATACATGTCGAGAATAGCCTTCACTTTCTCCGGGTCCATATGTATACCCTTTGAAGTGATGACGAAACCAAGGAACTTGCCGCTGGAGACTCCCAGAAAAGACTTGGTTGGATTCATCTTGAGTTGGTGTGCACGCATTAGTTCGAACACCGTTCTCACGTCTTGGAGGTGGTTGCCCTTCAGACGACTTTTGACTGCAATATCGTCTATGTAGCACTCTACAGTTTTGCACAAATGATCGCAAAAAATTGTGTTCATGGCTCGCTGGTATGTTGCCTCTGCATTCTTCAATCCGAAGGGCATCACCGTGTAGCAGTATACCCCCAACGGTGTTCAAAAAGATGTGTGCTTCTCGTCGTCTGGTAACATCTTGATCTGGTTGTAGCCTGAGAACCCATCTATGAAGGACATCCGTTCGAAGCTGTAAGTGTTGTCGATCATTACGTCGGTGATCGGTAGAGGGAACTCATCTTTCGGACATGTAGAGTTCAAATCATGGTAGTCGATACAGACTCAAACTTTACCGTTCTTTTTTATGACTGAAACGATGTTGGCGACCCAGTCTGGGTGTTTATCTTCGCGAATGAATCCACTGGCAATGAGATTCTTGACTTCATTATCGATGGCTTCTATGACGTCTGGTCGGAATCGTCATTGTTGCTGCTTCACTGGCTTAGCTTTAGACAAAATGTTCAGGTGGTGCACGGCAACTTTAGGGTCCAGGCCTGGCATGTCCTCATTGCCCTATGCGCAGATATCGATATATTTTCTTATAAGCTGTATAAGATACTGGCGTTCACTGTCAGATAAGGTTTTGCTGATGAAGATTGGTTTGAAAGATGCTTCATCTCCTAGATTGACTTAGATGACTTCGTCTTCGGTAGGTGGTTCCCGTTGTTCGAAGCGCAGCTTCCACCTGATGTCCATCTTTTGAGCCCATTGTTCGAGTTCAATTGATTGGACGTTATCTGTAATTTGGTCGACAGAAACCATGTTGACGGACAGAGTTGCTTTGAACATGTCACCGATGCTGGATTCTGAATCCCAGAGGGAGGAATTGGAAGAATGAGAACAATGATCTGCTTCATCATCTGATCTTTTGGGAGTTGTTGGAGGAGAAACATAGTCCAAACCAATGCCACTTTGTTGGTAGTAGTTCTTGGGTTTACCGGGGGGAGCAAAGTGTCGTATGGGCAACCGTCGTCCTCAGCCGTAATTTAGCCCTTCGTCGCTTTTGATGTCATATCCCATATTCTGGATGATATTCTTGGACTGCCAACTATACCAAAAAAGTTGTATTTTTCCAGAGTCATAGTCATCTTCTATGTTGTACTTAGGAGGAGTAGAGTTTGGAACGAACTTTCTTTCGCCAATTATACGACCGAAGATGATTAGCTCTTCATCTTTCTTTCTAGCTGGAATGATGAAGTAGTGGATATCTTCTGGGCAAACCTTTTTCCGTAGGTGAGGCATCGTGACCGGCATGCAAAGGTGTGGTCCTATGCCGTTCTCTAGGGCGTATATCATATCTATGTAATAGTTTACAGATTGATAGACATCGGAGTAATTCAAAGATAAACCTTTACTAAGGAAATATATAAGTTCTTCTTCAGGGATAACATCATCCGTTGAAGGTACATTATTCTGAGTATTGATATACTCAATGAGAGGATCATCATCTAGAAGAGGAGCCACACTCTTGGCCGAGTTCACCACATAGGGTAATTTTTCAGGATTGGGAGGACGGGCATCA
The DNA here is from genome assembly GCA_029216955.1 of Iris pallida. Classification (NCBI taxonomy): domain Eukaryota; kingdom Viridiplantae; phylum Streptophyta; class Magnoliopsida; order Asparagales; family Iridaceae; genus Iris; species Iris pallida. The sequence continues at coordinate 17,298,691 of JANAVB010003400.1, read as the reverse complement.
GTAGGTTCCCCCTGGTTCTTTTTCTGAGAGTGATGGTCAATGGTTTGACATTGCCGGGTTTCTTCTTCTTCACCTAGATTGTTAGAGGCTTCGGGGTAACTTTTGGAGTAGTACGCCCTTTGACTCGGACAATCAGGGGACCACCATTGGAGAATGGAGGTGCTTCAGCTTCATTGTCAGCTTCATTGCCATCATCCATAGGGGGTTGAGATTGGTAAAGTACCGAATCTCCATAGTAAGCTTCGATGCCCTTGAAAGGATCGACGTCAGCAAACTCTGTCTTCACGACACCGTCGCTGTTGACATACTTGAAGCACTAGTGAAGTGTGGAAGGGATGATCATGTTCTCATGTATCCATGGACGTCCCAGCAAGATGTTGTAGGATATATTGGCATCGATCACATAGCAGGAGACCTCCGTTCGGAGATCACCGATCTGGCATTTGAGACGGATCTTGCCCAGCGGATGGCTTCGACCAGCATTGAAAGCCATGATAGTTGTGTTGGTTACGGATAACTTGTGCAGAGGAATTCCCAAGATTTGGAGCAAGCTTCTAGGAATGATGCTGAGGGAGGATCCTGGATCGATGTACATGCGGTCCACCTTGATCGCCCCGATATACCCTGTATAGTACAGGAGTCTATCATGACGATTATTTTTTAGTAGCATGTCCTCCTGTGAGAAGGTGATGTTGGGAACCACTTCCATAGTACTGTGACAGTGGGGACAGGAGATAGGATCTTCAGCGGAAGCTTTGACCTCAACGAGGTAAGAGTCGACATGTAGCAATGCCTCACTTAAGGCCTTCCGTATTTCTTTGGAGAGTCGTAATAGATCGAACAGAGACAACCTGGCTGGTGTATTGGCTAGTTGAGCCAGTATGTCAAAGTTGTAGGGTCGATTCATACCTTCTGGGGCTGGCACCTTTAGAGATTTGTCAAACCGTGTCTCCTTCTGCTTGGATGTGGTTTGAGGCTTGGACGGGCCGACTTCTGAGCCTGTTGGGGCAGCAGGAGCTTGGGAAGGTAGTGCTTATTCTTGTGCGGGATCGTACGTCCGAAGATAAGTCTTTCCCGATCGCATCTCGCCAAATAGAACCTCGTAGATGGGGGAGGATACCATGTGGCATGGCTTAAATTTTTTGCCCTTTCCTGCTTTGGGAGGTGCTACCCCCTGCGTCACTTCTTGGACGAGGTCCGGATGGACCCACATGTTCTCACCATATCCAGTTGTGAGTGGGAACAAGGTTGAGTTGCGAGCTGGTGGTAGGTTGACGACTTCCATCATTGCCTTGGGGATCGGGACCGCGCTGTCTGGGACTTCTATAGGAGGAAAGTTGCCAAACTGAAGAGAGATCATGTTAGCAGATACAACCTTGTCTTCATCTTCGAGGTTGATCACTTGGCTGTCGATAAGCTGTTGTATCTTCTTCTTCAGGATGATGCAGTCTTTGGTGGAGTGATGCACGTACTGATGGTAAAGACAGTACTTGGGATCATTGAATTGGCTCGCCTCTGCATGACGTCGTGGTGGGGGCAATGTCAGCTTATTGCCCTTCGTCAATGTGTGGAAGATGGTGATGACATTGTCTTCATCGAAGGAGAAGGTCTCCTTAGGCTTGTTGGAGGTACCTTAAGAATTGGAAGCTCCTTTAGATGTGTCGACTTTCAGGACTTCTTTCCCTTTACCCCCAAGAACAGGGATAGTCTGAGGATGCTTGCCTTTGTCCTCAGATTTGGGTGTATTCAGCTCCAGTAGCTCCAAGTTAGGAACATCATTTTCAGCAGCATCAACGGCCCCAATGAAAGCGGGTCGTGTATCATACTTTGTATACCTAGACAAAACTTTACTGTAGGAAGGAAGTTTTGTCGACAAGTATCCATAAGTTCTGAGTCTGCTATACCGAAGGGTATCTTCAGTGCTAGTCGTCTGAAGCGTTCGATGAAGGCAATGACAGATTCAGTCTTCCTTTGCTTGGTCTCGATGAGAGTGGACATACTAACTTGCATGCCACTCTCGTAAAACCTGTTAAGGAACAATCCCTCCAAGTCTTTGAATGAATTGATACACCCGTCAGGCAGACTGCAGAACCATTCGAAGGCTACCCCCTGCAAGGTGCTAATAAACAGCTTCGACAGGAATGGATCATCTCGGGGCAAGTGTAGAGTTTGCGTGTTGAAGTACGTCATGTGCTGACAAGGAGAAGTCAAGCCGTCGAATGAGTTCAGCGTCAGCAGCTTGTAGTTAGGAGGGCAGGTAGCGTTCTCCCACTCAGGGGGATACGGTTTAGATATCCCATCTTCTGTAGCTCGTCTTTGTGTGAGATAGTGTCGAGGCGAGCTATCAGGGAATCAATTGCATCTTGTTGATTAAGCAGATGTTGGGAAACAGCCGCTGAGCGGTTGTCAGGTGTTGTCGGTGAAGGACCACCCCCTGTATTTGTAAGATTTGGAGGAGGTACAACAGAATAATACTCCTTTTGTGGGACATGAGGGTGGTTGCTGTAAGCCCGACTAGCGTGGGCTGAGGCATTTTGTTGAGGTGGAAGAACAGCTCCAGCAGCTTGGAACGCCATGATACTGGTAAGCATATCAGTGATCTTGGTGAATACTGTTTCGAGACCCTCTAGCCGGTTACTAGTCGGATCACTGGCTTCTTTAGGTCTTTCTCTATCCGTCATGTATGTAGATAGCATGCGAGGATGAACAGAGGAAGCAGTACAATTGGTGCTGATACTGTCTGTCTCCGAGTGGATAAGTCTTTTATCTTCAGGTAGAGGAGGTAGATAGTCGCCATCAGATTCGGAGGGATCATCGTCCTCTGGGAGGCTACCCTCAGTGTGGGGGTCATCTGCTTCAGATTCTGAGGGAATGCTACCCCCGGCTTGGGAATCTTTGTCGTCCATACAGAATTTTGCCTTTGATCGAGTGCCCATATAGACTCCTTCAGATATGACAGCCCGTTGGCCATCTGTTGGTAGACTTCGTCTTCTCCTTCTCGTGGAACTGAGAGAGAAGGTTGGGTTGGTGGTCCACCGTCTTTGATTAGGGCTTCCGTAAGGGGGACCCCATGAAGCCATATTGGATAAGACACATAGTGGCTTCTCGTCGTCAGAGAAGTGCAGCCGTCGAAACACGAACTTTTCCTGAGGCACTCTTCTATACTTTTGAGCAACAACAGTTGATAACAATATTAGCGCATGGAAGTGCACTATGAATTGTTATGTTCTCACTCACTTTACGCTTATGATTTATCATGTCGTGCAAGTCAGCGGAATGGAGTTTTGTCTTACAACCCATGTTATATGCATCGCCGAGCTTTACATGCGGGTTTGTAAGGAGAGTAGGCGCATCCAGACTTAGTTTATTTGCAGGGGCAACCCCTACACCTAAGTTCTGTGATGTCCTTGAAGACAGCCCCGTGTTATACGCGTTGGGACCTGTCTTTTTGTTGTGGGCGCATAGGCCTTGGAGACTGGGCTTAGGTGCATGCTTCTTGACAGCATGTTTGAGTCGCCTTGATGTGGGCGCAGAGTATGGATCCAGAGAGCCTGGGCGCATAGCTTTGGGCGCATGACTCTGAGTTCCCAACTTGTTGAAGATAGAAGTGTTCTGGTTGGGGCTATGCACCCAAACACTCCCTTGGACGCATGGCTTTGGGCGCATGCTTGGTAGAGCAGCACTATTTTTCCCAGTTTTGCCTCCTTCGTTCGTGAGCCTTGCCGGGTCTGGCCAGAGTGCCACACACCCCGATCCTTGGCATCGTAGTATTTTTCTCTGCCAAGTCTCGAGTGTTGAATACTCTGTTATTGGTTGTGGAGGGAAGAAGTCACTGGGCTAGTAGAGCCCGGAACGGTGTGAGCCTTCTCCATTTGGGGAACTTTTGTGGCAGAGTCCTGCACCCAGGTGACAGAGTCCTCTAGTTGCATATCCTCTAGGACACTAGCAGGATATACGCAGCGAGCCTTCGGAAGCCAAGTCTTGCGAGACTTGTTTGGCTTCGCTGATTTTGAGAGAGTGGAGCCGTCCCTCGAGAGCATCTCTTCGAACGCCTGCTGATCGAATTTTACAATCAGCATCTTCTGAGTACTCCCCACTTTGTCGGTATCGGATTGCGTCACCACCTTCTTGTAAGAAAAAAAAGGCAGTCCCCAGCAGAGTCGCCATTTTTGTGGAGACACACAAAAAAAGAAGAAGAAAATGCTGTCTTTTCTTTTTATTGGCACAAGGTACCACAAATCGAGTACGCCTGAGAGATCCTGCGCTGAGGATCCCCTAGTATAAAAAAAAGAATTTTGGGGAATGGGATGATAGAGATCGAGCGACAGTTGCTCCTTTACTCCGTTGACACTCCGATTACAAAAGTGGGAGAAAACCTAAGAAAATTGCTAACTCTCGGCTCACTGGCAAGAAGTGCAGCAATTTGGCTATTGAAAATGCTCTCCGTTCTGTCTGTTGAAGAGGGAAGAAGCCCCCCTTTGATAGCCGTTCTTGGGCTGGAAAGATGTTATGCGCCCACATGAAGAGACATGCTGGTTCTTACGTGGGCACATGGTCTTGCTTTGGTCACATAGGTGTAGGCGCATACAGGCGGCGAGATCGTGGGTTGGTCGTGGTGTTAACGTGGCTGCATGCTTCAGTGCACAACTGCTCGTGGAGACTGACGTGGCTATGCGCTTCGGTGCACGTTTTGATCGTAGCTTTGACTGAGTCAGGCTTGGGCGCATAGCCATGTCTCAGGCGATGTTCCCTCCTTTCGGGGGAGCTAGTCTTGGGCGCATGGAGCTACACTTGGACTGGGCGCATGGAGCTTCATTTAGTGGGCGCATGGAGTCGTACTGGCTGGGCGCATGGACCTGCTTTGAATTGGGCACATGGAGCTATGTTTGCTGAAAATTTTTCATGCTTCTACAACCTTGACACTCTTTGTTATCCCTGTAACACTCTAAATTGGACTGTACACAAGTATTTGACACTACCCTATAATACTTTGACACAGAAGACATTTCACTTGACACAATTACAAGTTACACTCTATATACTGAAACACTTAACCCTATGCTTAAACCCTGTCACATTAAAAACCTGAACCCCCTTTCCCTTTAAACCCTTCACTGCAGACACAAAATCAGAATCTATATACCCTATGTTCACTGAACACATATGACACTATTACGATGTTTCTAACCTACATAAACCTACACCTTTGACTGAACTTGTATGCACACTTGTTCCCCTTTCCTATATCTATATATACATTGTGTTGTATAATTATATAGAAACCCTATGTTATGTTTTATATAGAAATGAAATGCATGAATGAATGATTAAATGTGTGAATGCATTGACATGTAAGTATGCAAGTACGCATTTGTAAGGTATATTTATAGGTCAATACATAAATGTATATATATATATATATATATATATATATATATATATATATATATATATATATATATATATATATATATATATATATATTTATATATATATATATATACGAAAAAAAAATATATATATATATATATATATACATATAACAATATATATATATATATATATATATATATATATATATATATATATATATATATATATATATATATATATATACATATAACAATATATATATACATATAACAATATATATATATATATATATATATATATATATAAAATATATATATATATATATATATATATATGAAATATATAAAAAAATATATATATATATATATATATATATATATATATATATATGAAATGTGTGTAAAAAAAAAAAAAAAAAAAAAAAAAAAAAAATATATATATATGAAATGTGTGTTGCCTTTGTAATCTTGTGATTGTGATTGTGTGATAGTATAGACTTGGTTAGGCTTAGTGAGACTTGTCTGGGTTAGAACCTAACCTAGTTGACCTAGTTTGACTAGTGTAGTTGACTAGAGTTGACCAAAGGATGACTTTAGTCTAGATTGACCCAAACATCATGTAGAATGTATTATAATTTTCTATATTACCATTCTGGACATGTTGTGACTTGTGCTGTTCTAAATAGGAGTCAGACACCTCTCTTCAGGCAGTATATTCACTTCAGATACTCAGGATATCAGTCAAGTACATTCTCTGACCGTTTCATACTTGCTAGGACTTATATTCTTGCTCTAGATTACTTTACTTGATGTTATCACGATGGTAACATGGATTAGTACTATATGGACCTTTTCATGCGATGTTATCCCCCTCGGGAGCATCGGATACATCATGTCATGTGCGTTTCACTTTCATTATGTATTCCTGTGCTTTCACCATTCATGTGCACTCTCATGATTCATGTACTCTCATGTTCATGAAGCCCCTATGTTACATTCATGTGCACCTATTTATGGGCCCCCATGTGATATTATGTACAATAACATAACTTGAACGGATTTTTGTGTATTAATTGGGGATGGGGGAGTAGAAATGGTCATGTGAATGTTTCCAAAGTAGTGTAGCCATGTACAAACTCTCATGTTTATTATCAAGCCATTTATATGTCTATCTTGTACTCTAAATCACTAGTTCACTGTTAGTTCTTTACTTATAGTAGATATTTCTATTACAGTCACCTCTTTATTTCATGTCATTTTTTTCAGCGATTCATGTATCTTACCTATTGCATGCTTTATTTTTCTGTCATGATATGAACTGTGTGAGATGTACTATGCTCACTCCTGTCCTGACTGGACCTGTTGAAAATATTACAGAGGACGAGGATGAGGCGTGTTGTACCACCTACTACGGGGCAGCATTAGAGGACACTTGTGACTTGGACCTCCAGCAGGATCCATTACCTGCTGACGACACCCCAATAGTTTAGTTATCTTATTTCAGTTGTGTCTCGTCTGGATATTTGTATTAGAGATTTTGTGATAATGTGGATTTGTGGAGTTGTTAGATGTTTATCTTAGACACTTTGGATTCTCTCTTTTATCATATTTCATCTGTGGATTCAGTTGATATTCTTATCTATCTTATCGTACATCTTCCTTAGCTGTGATTAAGATTTGTACTTATATTATTCATCCATTCGGAGAGTATAACTGTGTAATGTGCCTTAAACTGTTAGATGCATGTGACCTAGGACAACGTTCTACCACCGACACTGCGGCGTAGGCTGGACATACCCACTTCTCGTGCTCTTACACTAGGGTGCGGGTCGTGACACCAGGTGTTAGCTCCTCTCATGGCTAAGCTTCATAGAAAGGCTTTAACTCATATGGTCGTCAAACTTTCAGGTAGGGCCCATTAGCCTATCAGGGTCAGATTGTCGAGAAGGTCTCCACAAACCCCTCCGGGACCACAAGACACATCGACTGCAAGGACATTAGCTCCTCTGGTAGCCAATCTATGATGAATGACCCCACACCTTCTCATGTAGCTATCCCATATAAAGAACTAGGGAACTATGTATCTGCCTATACTGAGGTACCTTCACTTGATGATGTAATCCCCCGGGATAAGATCCCTTCTTTTATCAATAAAAGGCTTTGAACTACCCTAATCTTCCACATCGGAATGCTACGTATGCTCTAGATAATTCCTTAGGAGCGTTGAAACACAAGTAACAACCATCAATACTATAAATCAGGTCATTCCATCTCGAGGTGCATGTTATGTGGTTTCGTCCAGAAAAATAAAGAAAAACCTATAATCTTTGGTGGAGTATATAAATTCTTCATACTAAACTTTACAAAATCTCATGCTTCTCCTGACGTTTGAGACATCATCAGGGACACCATTGTCTAGGGCCTATAGAAGTTGGATGGGCAGTAGAGTCAGAGATGGCCGAGCTCGGCGCTGTAGTAGCCTTCGGTGGAGCAATCGTCACCCCTACAGTTAAACCTTAAGCCACCGATGGGTCTTAATCATCTTCTTTCCGTGGAGACTCTAACCAAAGTGCCCACGAGATTGGAGCATTGTTTTTGCCCGAGTTGATCTCCGACGGCACCGGCTAAGTTCTACATGGAAAGGTGTCTCTGACGGGGCAACTCATGTTACGGTCCCCACGGGACGTAAACAGAAGCGGGACCTCCTACAATAGGAGCGTCACCAGTATCTAGACCTGTATTAGAGGCCTCGTCAACATCAGAGTCTGCTGTTACTGGGGCAAGGGTAGGACTTGGCATCGGAACTGCCTCCTATATTTCACTTTCGTGGAGCGACCCAACAGATACTTCTCCCTCAGTTGCCTTGGACAGGCTGCCACCCCCGGTCGGTGACCCCTCTACTTCTACTCCAATCATGACTTCGAGGAGATCTCTCGGTCCTTACCCCTTAAGGGGTCTATTGACGGTCCCTACAGCCGCTACATCAGCATCAGCAGTAGGTTTGTTCGGACTCAACAAAGATCCTTCCTGATGTGTATCTGCAAACAAGACATGGTTACAATCGACACCAAAATATACAGTTATGTATAAGTAAAAAAAGGTACCTAATAGGCCCTCCGAGGGTTGGTCAGTATTTAGTACCTTCAGCAGATCGTCGAAGTCGTCGTCCACGAAGTCGAAGGAAGAAGGAGTCTCGACCGGGTGTCAGCATCCTGGGCCTCTCACCTTGAGCGTTCTTGGCTAGAGACAATAAAGGAATATGCTCTTCAAAAGAGGCGGCGACTTCCTTTTCAAAATATTCGTCTAAATCCCGCTTTGAAGACTTGGATTTCTTTTTTGTTGCCTGCATATAAAATAAAGCACAATAAATGAGAAAAGAAAACTTTATACCTTGATGGGTATCAATTCATTTACCTTTAAGGGCGAATGCCCCTTTTTTCCTCCACGGGCAAGGGAGGAGCATTCACCACTCCCGCAATTTTAGACAACAAGAGTTTTCTAGACCTCTTTGGAGCAGAGGAACTCGCTTCAACTGTGGCACGCCTCTTCAAGCGGGTGTTCGCAGGTTCCTCCACCAGCTCTTCTGCCTCTTCCTCTGGGGTAGCCGATGCCTTCTCCACTACTTGGGCACCAGAGGGAGATACGTCCAAGCCTCCATGATCGTGTTCGACGATTTCTTAGTATTAGTCCCAACGATGAAGCTCTTTTCTCAATTATAATCGGGAGATAGAGCGTTCACCAAACAGTAGAACTTCATCGTAGATTATAAAATATGGAGTTTAGGATTCAGTAGTGGCGCTGTGAAGCGTACTTCCGTACACCCAGCATTGTAATACTGCAAAGCTCGGGCTCCATCCAGCAGGCTTTCGATGTACCCCAAGCAGGTGCTCGGGTTGTTCAACATCAACTGGCTATAGTCGAATTGAAGGGCAAAATGGCTTTGTAAATATGGTTTAAGGAATACATGATTCATGTTCCGATAAACCAAGTACGAGGGTCGGATACACTACAACCAACGTAATCCCCACGTCAGTAGATTGGAAGCATCGACGCCTGTGTCCTCTAGATTCTCATAAGCTTCAAATCGCAAATAGAAAAGGGAAACCTTAAAAATGTTCCACTCGTTCAGATGGGATAAAATATTCTTGGATACCGAGACACCGACATATAGCCACTTCATCTGCAGTAGCGGCAGATGAAGGCATCGCCCTCGACGTGGCTCTCTTCAAGACCAGGGCTCATTATGTTAGGGTGGTATAGTATCAAACAACCAATTAAATAATGATAGGGTAATTCCACCCGAGCAAAATTTCCACCCGTCCCCTGAAGGACCTTCCCCGCAAACTCACGCAAACCCCGTTGAAGGTTACAAACCATTACGGTGAGCAGAGCCAAGAGATGGCCAAAGGCTAGCTTCACGGTGGGCAAGATAAGATTTTTAGTCACTCTTTCCACGGATCCTCACCAACCAGGGAACACATAATCTTGGAGCCAAATCATCAGATAGGCAGCTAACCTTCTGGGACATCTTTTGCATGTCATACCAGAAGTAACTATATATATCAGAAGTAGGTGCCACTCTTACATCTATTCAGGGACACTTCTCGTCCAACTCTGCCATTCGAGCAAAGATGTCTTCGCAGGTTGTACCAAAACCAGTGCTAATGTGAAGCTTCTTTGGATCATCGTAATGCTGGGTAAAGACATAATCTCTCCAAGCAGTCACATTGGGGGAGCCGTTGTTTTGTTATTTTGCTGACACACATGATGATGGACACCATTTCTTTATATACGACCATCATTTTTGGCTCCATTGCCTCCAAGCTAAAGAGCTCCTCGTTGGTTGGAGAATATTCCTCATATGGCTCAGTACCCCAAGGGAGCCTCGAGACTTCAAACATTTCATAGAGCGCTAGGCCCATCTCTCATCCGGGTGTGTAGAACGTCCGGGTACGGGGATTATATAGCTTAAGGAGAGACAGAAACATATGTTGGTTCATCTCCACGTCAAATTGAGTAGCCCATATGGCGTAATACAAACCAAGCTCCCTGAGCTTATCATTATATTTTGTTAAGATCCACAAAGTCAGATCATCCCACTTTAGTTCATGGTGGCACCAATCCTCAACCCAAAACTCGCCCTTCGGGTACGAAGCCTTGGCTTCCAGCATAAGATTCACAAAAATCAAAACGCCAAAAGCAAAAGTATCCGAGGGCACATCATTGAGTAGACTCCCGGGGTATAAAACTTGTAGGGAGTATGATGGCCTACCTCGTCCATAGGTAAAAACAACCTTCTAGTGTGAGCTGGAATCACTTTTGAAAGATCCTATAAGTGTACCTTATTGGGTTAGAGTAAGTTCCCAGTCTATCTGCCTCTTCGAGGCCAAGCAAGTAAAGGCTGACAATGGCAGCTGGCTCTCGATTTTTGGCACAAATATACGGATGCCTTTCACATCAAAGAACCATTCTCCTTTTATCTTCAAATCTTAGCTTCGTAGGAAGCCAATCCGTCCCCAAATAGAAACTGAGCTTCAGATAAAATGTGTCGGCAATACCAGCAATAGGGATCTTACCCCTCTCCATTATTATTTGGAGGAAAGCAAAGGACTATTCCTTGATCAAAGCCATCCTCTCTGGTGGATGGTTCTTCATGATCATGGCTTTGGCAGAGTTGATAACCTCTTAATTAAAGTCCAGACCATCTGGCAGAGGGAGTAATCAAACAAGATCTCGTCTAATCTAGGCAAAACCATAGACACTACATAAAAGGACAAATAAAGAATAAACAAAAAATGACTTTTAAAAACAAAACCATGCTCCACCCATTCATGGCGCATTTTCGTTGGCAGCACGCACATGATAGATTCTACACCAAGCGAAGCTTTGCATCAACACATCTGAATCTATGCGCATCTGCAAAACTTGGCTTTAGCCCATCTTCCGGACAGAAGTCCATGCGCGTCCGCAGAGTTAAACCTTGGTGCATCTTCAGGATAAAAGTACATACGCATTGGCAAAGTGAAGCTTCGACGCACCTTTAGGACCAAATTCCATGTGCGTCGACAAAGTGAAGCTTCAACGCATCTTCAAGACAAAAGTCCATGCATGTCAACAAAGTGAAGCTTCGGTGCATCTTCAGGGCATATCTCTTAAGCTACGCACATTCACTTCAACGAAGCATTTCATTGGTGCATGTTCTAGATGGTCACCCATCCATGCGAACTGTGTACGAATGACTGTGTGTTCAAACGACCCTCAACTATGGTCACCCACCTTCAACCTCGTTGCATACATGGGGTAGTTAGATTTTTTGGGTAAAGATAAAGTAACGTTCTCTCTCATATCTAAGAAACCTATTTATAGGCAGAGCCACGTGTCATCGATGAAGGCAAATCATGACACATAAAATTCGAAAATACCCTGACACTTTGAAGTGCTTGTTTAGGGGCGGCACATAATCTCTAAAAAATATTATCATTTATTTGAAAAGCTATAACCTATCACGTGGCTGACCAAATCCTCAAATACGCCCTGCAAGCCATGCGTCCTTCAAGCCATGGGCCCTTTAAGCCTTGTGCCCTTTAAGCCATGCGCCAAGTTTCCTCACATACTCAACAAAGTCTGTTGGCACATTTAGCCATAGTCAAATTAATTTCGATAAGTGTCTTAAACTTCGATCTCCATATGAAAAGAAACAAAGAATACAGATTGCATCGTCTCTGAGATTTTATATTTATTATGTATTTTTCTATTTATTGAGTCTAGAATATTTGTGAATCGGGGTCACTAGCAATTAGAAGTCTATCCTTAATTCTGTCCTAAACCAAACCTATCTTGAACCAAACCAAAAATATTCTAGTTTTGATTCTAAACCAAACCAGATCCAAAAAGCAAAAGGCCCTGGAATTGGGCTAACCGAACTCGGCCAGAGTTCTGTCCGAACTCGGACCGAACTCGGTTAGACCAAATTACTCCTGGTCAGAAGCTTTACCTATTCTCGTAGATCTCAAACGTTTAAATTTTTTAACGTTAGGGTACCGAATTCTGCCCGAACTCTGTCCTACAAAAACCTATAAATAGAGAAAAAAATTCATTTCTATACACTCATTCAATTTTCATCTTCTCTATTCATTTCTAAGCTTCATATTCTATTCCAAAAGCTTTAAACATCAAATCTCCAAGTCAAAAAAATTCTTCTAAGTGCCGATTGTTTCCAAGTTAGAGTTTTCGAGTTGTACAAGCTTGGCGTATAAAAGCTTTCTTCAGAAAGGTGTTGAAGTTTGTTTGTGGGCTTCGGATAAAAATACGATGGTTATGAATTTGGCGTGTTCTTTGGTGCAAAATATGTGGTGTAATCTCTATTCAAAATAGTGGATTCAATCATCGGGTCGAGACTCGAGACTGGACTAGTCATCACAGAGGGAAACCAGTATAAATCTGATGTCTCTGCGTATTGCTTTTACTTCCTAATTTTACTGATTTACTTGCAATCATTTCATATATATATTGCTTTACCTGCTTAGAGTTAAATTTTTTAATTGTTAAATATTCTCCGCTGCACTCTATTCACCCCCTCTAGAGGTGCCATTGTTCCTACAATTGGTATCAGAGCGAGTTTCTCTCGACGAAATTTATACTCCATGAGATATGGCATCCCTATTTTCAAGCAATAGTGAAGGTCAGTCAACCAATAGGCCACCTTTATTTGATGGCACAAATTACACGTACTGGAAGACATGGATGAGCTTTTTTCTCAAGTCACTTGATTTCGATTTATGGTCGATTGTCGTCAATGGTTATAGGAAACCTCTACCTATTATGATAGATGGTGTTCTAGTTGACAAACTATTTGATAGATACACCGATAATGAAAAGAAACAAGCTTGTCTTGGTGCAAAAGCCATCAATGCTTTATTTTATACTATTGATAAAACTGAGTTCAATAGAGTCTCTACATGTCCTACGTCCAACGAGGTTTGGAAACTTCTTGAGGTTACTCATGAAGGTACTTCACAAGTGAAGGAATCCAAAATCTCACGACTTACACAAGAATATGAGGCATTCAAAATAAAGCCTAATGAGGCTATTACTGCTATTTTTACTAGCTTTTTAGATATTTTTAATCCTCTAGCTTCCCTTGGCAAAGGTTATAGTAATCATGAGAAGATTCAGAAGATTCTTCGGGGACTACCAAAAAGCTGGAATCCAAAAGGGACGACCATTATAGAAGGAAATGATATCCCGACAATGAGTCTTGAAACCCTGACTAGAAAGCTCATGACACATGAGTTGGACCTTCAGGATTTCGAAGATCAACATTCAAAAGAGAAGACAATAGCATTCAAGGTAAATCACAAAACAATCTCTGACGACGAGAGTGAATCAGACGCCTCGGACAACGAACAAATGGCCCTGATAACAAAGAACTTAGAAGATTCCTCAGACATGAGAATTCAAACAAAAAGACGAAGGAATTCAAAGATGATGAAGAACTGAGTTGTTTCAGCTACAAAAGAATAGGTCACATAAAGAAGGATTGCCCTGTTATAAGAAAAGGAAGCAGACACGATCAAACAAGCAGACATGATCAAACAAGCAAGATAAGGTCAACAACCAAAAACTATGCAAACAGCAGTATCTGGTGTGAAAGTGAGGCTAGTGACTCTGAAGAAGAAGATAACTCTCGGAGCTCAACAAACCTATGCTTCATGGCTACAGATGGTAAGGTAATAAATAACCCTCTCTATGAAGAATTATCTTTTGATGAATTATGTGAGACTTTCTATGATCTATTGCCTGATCAGAAGAAAATGATATACATGTACAAAAGTGCTAAGAAAGAGCTAAAATTTGTACAGTCTGAATTTTCAAATCAATCTAGGATATTAGAAGATATCAAGGATACTCCTATTGACACAAATGAAATTACTTCTTTAAAGCTAAGTTTGCATGACCCTATTGAAAAGCTTAAAAAAGTGAATCAAGAAAATGCAAAACTTAACGATCTTTATGAACTAGAGAAAAAGAAGTATAACATTGCTATTCGAAGAATAGATGCACTTACGAACCAATTAAATGAAACCAATGACAACTCTAAAAAGTTAGAGATTAAACTGGACAAACAAGTCGCTAGACCAACTGCTCAGATTAACACTAGTCAGAAGGCTAAAAACAAACACCACACTAACAACACGACTGGTAATGTTAGAAATCATGCTATGTGTATGTTTCCACACACTAAGAATGCACACAATGTTTCAAAAACTCATATGCATGATTTTTAAACAAAACCTAGCACCAACACTTATGCTACATGTCATTATTATAGATTAAAAGGACATGTGTCAACACAATGTAAGATTAGAAAGCTAGTAGATATGAATGTGTATAAATGGGTTCCAAAAGCTAACACATCAGGACCCTCAAGAAAGTAGGTACCAAAGGTTACATCTTCAACCTGTGTCATAGGTGGACCCTTCTCCTCCCACTAAAGCAAGTGAATACTCGATAGTGGTTGCTCCAGGCATATGACAGGTGACGATAAATTTTTTGCAACTCTTTCGATGAAGAAAGAAGGCTATGTCTCCTTTGGAAACAATCTTAAAGGTAATATCATTGGCATTGGTGATATAGGTATCTCTCCCTCTCCTATTATTAAAAATGTTTGCTTAGTAACAATATTGAAACATAACATGTTGAGTATCAGTCAATTAGCTTATCACGGTTATAGAATAAATTTTGTTAAGAATAAATGTTTTGTCTATGATAAAACCTCTGGAATTATTTCATTTGAGGGAATAAGAGAAGGAAACATATATTTGCATATTTTTCAGAAAAGACTAATAATACAGGAAAGTTTCTGTCTACAACACAAGACAAAAGCTGGATTTGGCATATGCGTCTTGGTCATGCAAACATGGACACGATTGCAAGATTGTCCACCAAGAAACTAGTAAGAGGCTTACCTGAAATAACTTTCAAGAAAGATATGATCTGTGCTAATTGTGAGAAGAATAAGGCATCTAGATCATCTTTCAAATCAATAAACGCTGTACGTACCTCTAAACCCCTGCAATTAATTCATATGGACTTGTTTGGACCAAGTAGAATCGCCAGTCTTGGCGGAAAGCTTTATGCTTACGTAATAGTCGATGACTATTCACGATATACTTGGATTTATTTTTTTGCAAATAAGAATGAGGCCTTTTCAGAGTTTGTATCTTTCTGTAAGAAGATGCAAAACGAGAAAGGATTCATGATTACTCGTGTTCGAAGTGGTCATAGAGAAGAATTCGATAACCATGAATTCAAATCTTACTGCAATTCAAATAGATTATCTCATGAATTCTCTTGCCCCAGAACTCCTCAGCATAATGGAGTTGTAGAAAGGAAGAACAGAACTCTTGGTGATATTGCCAGAGTTATGTTTAATCAGTACAAACTCCCTAAGTACTTTTGGGTAGAAGCTGTCTATACAGCATGCCATATATTGAATAGAGTTCTTGATAGACCGTTCTCTAAAAAGACTCCTTATGAATTACGGTTTAATAGAACTCCTAATATCAGCTATTTCAAGGTCTTTGGATGTAGATGTTATATTCTGAATACAAAAGACAACTTGGGAAAATTTGATGAAAAAGCTGATGAAGGAATTTTCTTGGGATATACGACGAAAAGTAAAGGATACAGAGTATTCAACAAAAAATCACGTACTGTTGAAGAATCAATCAATGTCAATTTCGATGAGCTAAATGTCAAAAGACAATACGACAGTGACAATGAAGAATAAAATCCCACAATAGAGGAAACTCCCATAATAGAAGATGCTTACACATCTTATTTGGAAAGTTTACCGAAACGTATGCGATTTACACCAGACTATCCCGAAGAACTGGAAATCGGTGATGTGTCAAAAGCGTAAGCACTCGTTCCAGCTCAAGACAATTGGTAATAGCAAATGTTGCACTTATTTCCAAAATTGAACCTAAAAATATTTTAGAAGCATTTTCTGATGAATTTTGGATTTCTGCTATGCAAGAGGAACTTAACCCGTTTGAACAGAATCAAGTTTGGGAACTTGTTCCCAGACCTATTGATCATCCGGTCATTGGTACTAAGTGGGTGATCCGAAATAAGTTAGATGAGAATGGCTCAGTCACACACAACACAGCATGTCTAGTAGCTCAAGGCTATACTCAAGAAGAAGGCATTGACTATGATGAGACATATGCTCCAGTTGCTAGATTAGAGTCCATTCGTATGTTTTGTGCTTTTACAAGTTTTCATGGTTTGAAACTTTTTCAGATGGATGTTAAAAGTGCATTTTTAAATGGTTTTATAAAAGAAAAAGTTTTTGTAAAACAACCTCCAAGCATTGAAGATTTTAAATTTCCTGATCACGTATTCAAGCTTCGGAAAGCTCTCTACGGTCTCAAACAAGCACCTCGTGCACGGTATGAGCGCCTTAGTTCTTTCCTATTTGAACACGCTTTTTCAAAAGGGAAGGTTGATTCAACTTTGTTTATAAAATCTTTTGATAAAAACATTTTATTAGTACAGATATATGTAGATGATATAATCTTTGGAGCTACTAATAAGATGCTATGTAACGAGTTTGCTAAGTGTATGCAGAGTGAATTCAAAATGAGCATGATGGAAGAATTAATATTCGTCCTTAGACTACAAATTAAGCAGAGTTCACAAGGGATATTCATTAATCAAGCCAAATATACAAAAGACTTGCTAAAGAAATTTGATATGGAAAACGTCAAACCTATTGGCACTCCAATGGCAACATCTACAAAGCATGATATAGATGAAAGCGGTACACCAGCCAACATACGTAAGTACAGAGGTATGATTGGCAGTTTACTATACTTAACTTCTAGTTGTCCAGACATTATGTTTGTTGTATGTTTATGTGCTAGATATCAGGCTTGTCCTAAAGAATCACATGTAAGTGCTGTTAAGCGTATCTTGTGATACCTTAAAAAGACTTTGACAACTGGTCTTTGGTATCCCAAATTTGATTCGTTTGACCTGATAGGTTACTCGGACGCATATTTTGCTGGATTCAAAGTCGATCGTAAAAGTACCAGTGGTACATATCATTTTCTAGGAAAGTCCTTAGTCTTCTGGTTTTCTAAGAAACAAAATTCAGTTGCATTATCAACTACTGAAGCTGAGTATAAAGCTGCAGGACGTTGTTGTGCACAAATTTTGTGGATAAAACAAACTTTGGAAAACTTTCAATTATCCTTTCATCATATTCTCATTTACTGTGATAACACTAGCTCTATAAATCTCACTAAGAATCTCTTATGTCATTCATGCACTAAACACAAAAATTAGACATCACTTTTGAGAGGCCATGTTTTGCAAGGTGATATTGTTTTAGAATTTGTTGATACTAAACATCAACTAGCTGACATATTCACAAAGCCTTTGGCTGAAGATCGTTTTAACTTTATACGAAGAAATTTAAAAATTCTGGACGTTGAGGTAATATAATATAATATCATTATTTAATGAACATGAATTCGCTAAATTTATTTTGGTTATAAGTCGAAAGGGCCCTTCTGTCTCACAAGTGTAAATAACCTAAATCGACACGGTGCACTAGTCTTCGGACTACCGCTAGCTGGGATCCGACCACTATAACTAACCCAAAGTAGCTATAACAATTTATAGAAATTAATTAATAAATATTAAATTATTTCCATCAACAAAATTATTTTTTTATATTTATGTTAAAAACTATCACACTGTTTCCAACTCTGTCTTGAAACCCTAGTGATCGAACTCGGACCGAACTCGGTCTGGGCAGATTTTGAATAGAAGCTGGACAGCCGACCCCTCTTCTATTTAAAACCTCTGCATCATCATCTTCTTCATCAAGCACCTCCAAACCCTAACCGAAAAACCCTAACCCTAACCTCCTTGTTCTTTCTCATCCAAGCTCTTCAAGGTTTCAAACTTCGGATTCGGAGCTCTCTCGAGGTTCTCTTCCACTGTTTACCATCAATTTCGGTATCTCTCTCTCTTTTCTTTCTGTGCTATTTTTTAAACGGCTCCCAAGCAACTTATTTCTTCTTAAAATAAGAGGAAGGTTGATGAAGGTTCGTCCTTAACCCCTCATGAGGCAGCCTCCTTTTCACTTTACACTACGCCAAGACCCGATGGAAATTTATACGATAAATTTATTTTTGTGTCCCAAGAAGCTTCGGACTCTTGGTTCACGATTTTTCATAAGAGAAAAATCTGTCCGGGTGCTCCTATAAACTTCACACTATTTCCTGATCACTCTAGCATATTCACATATCATCATTTGCTAGATTTAGTTCAATCTACTTTTCCTATTTATACCAATGCTATTCGTATGTTTTATTGTAATTTCTCGGTCACAAAGGGCACGGTGAAATCTAAAGTTGGTGGAGTCGACATTGAGTTCGATGCCAATGATCTCGCGATCATTTTGCACGTACCCAATGATGGAGAAAAACTTATAGAGATTACATCTGTTGAGTTTCTCGAGGGAACAACTTTTGATTCCTTCCGTTATTCGCTCTGTGCACCGAATCCTTGACCCTATGGCACTCTCCGCCCTAGACATATGAACAACTACTTCTATGATCTCCATCGCATGGTGTTCTCCACTATCCTTCCTAAGAACAATGCCACAGATGAGATTTCATACATGGAACTCACAACAATTTATCATCTTTACTTCCATGTTCCCTTCACTCTACCCAAGACTATCATCTCCGCTATGGATCATTATCATAAGACCTCCTCGCGACGCCTTCTATACGCGATATATCTTCCTATCATATTTCAGTATTTTAAGGTCAGACTTGAGGACTGTGCTGAGGATGCTGCTCATGCCTATCTTCATGAGCATCGTCGCCTAGCTCAGCCTGCACAGGTTCCACCTCCTACAGTTGCTCCTACTTCCACTAACTCCCCGGCTACTTATCCTCCTGCCGGTGTTACTCTTGAGTCCCTTCAGATTCTCATGTTAGATCAGTTCGGGGCTATAGATTTTCGTACTACCCTTCAGCTCCAGGCCATCTCAAATACGATTCATGGTTTATCATATAGCCTTGCTCACAACCCTAGTGGCCCCATTCCAATGGTTCGTGATCCATCCAGGCTTGGCTATCGCATTGATGACCGTGAGGCACAGCGTTACTTTGATCCTGCTGCCGTTCGATATGACCACAGTTGATCTGCTGAGACCGGTCCTTCTAGTGCTGCTGGTGCTGCAGCTGCTGATGGTGATGAGTATGATAGTTGAGGATATGTTTTTTCCTCGTGATAATTCAGTGACTTTTTGTTATGTTTTGATTTTATGCATGTATTAGTGATAAAATCTTCTTTCAAGCATTATCAGTTATGACTATTTTATTTTTTTGGTGATGTATGCAAAACTTTTTTTAAGTTTATGCTAATTATTCCATGCATGTCATCTTTTGTGGTTTCATAATATTGTTATACCATTTTGCTATTATAACAAAATGGGGGAGTAAGATTGATAAGATTTATAAGATTAATAATTGATTGATATTTTCATTTTTTTTATTAAGCTTAAGATTTCTGATGCTTATTCACTGTATTACTAATTTAGTTTGAAAGAATATTGGTTTAAGACTCTACATATATAGTTTCAGCAGAATGTTTTATAACGGGGGAGTAATAAGACTTGATCGTACACTACGGGGGAGCATTGAACATTGCATTGTACCAACTGTTTGACGGACAAAAAGCTACTACCGTACCTTCCGTACTCATCAAGTCTAATTCCATTTCAAGCTGAACCATTCTTTAAGTATCAATCGTAAGTTTTGTCATATTATCAAAATAGGGAAGATTGTTGGCACATTTAGCCATAGTCAAACCGATTTCGATAAGTGTCTTAAACTTCGATCTCGATATGAAAAGAAAAAAAGAATGCAGATTGCATTGTCCCTGAGATTTTATATTTATTCTGTATTTTTCTATTTATTGAGTCTAGAATATTTGTGGATCGGGATCACTAACAATTAGAAGTATATCCTTGATTCTATCCTAAACCAAACCTATCTTGAACCAAACCAAACCTATTCTAGTTTTGATCATAAACCAAACCAGATCCAAAAACCAAAAAGGCCCTGGAATTGGGCTAACCGAACTCGGCCAGAGTTCTGTCCGAACTCGGACCGAACTCGGTTAGACCAAATCACTCCTAGTCATAAGCTTTACCTATTCTCGTGGATCTTAAACGTTTAAATTTTTGAGCGTTAGAGTACCGAGTTCTGCCCGAACTTTGTCCTACAAAAACCTACAAATAGAGAAGAAATTTTCATTTCTATACACTCATTCAACGTTCATCTTCTCTATTCATTTCTAAGCTTCCTATTCTATTCCCAAAGCTTTAAACTTCAAATCTCCAAGTCAACTCAATTCTTCTAAGTGTCGGTGGTTTCCGAGTAGGAGTTTTTGAGTTGTACAAGCTTGGCATATAAAAGTTTTCTTCAGAAAGGTGTTGAAATTTGTTCGTGGA
The DNA here is from genome assembly GCA_029216955.1 of Iris pallida. Taxonomy (NCBI): domain Eukaryota; kingdom Viridiplantae; phylum Streptophyta; class Magnoliopsida; order Asparagales; family Iridaceae; genus Iris; species Iris pallida. The sequence goes on along the minus strand of JANAVB010003400.1, from coordinate 17,277,775 downwards.
CTTCGGATAAAAATACGACGGTAGTGAAGTTGGCATGTTCTTCGGTACAAAACACGTGGTGTAATCTCTATTCAAAATCGTGGATTCAAACATCGGGTCGAGACTCGAGACTGGACTAGTCCTCACAGAGGGAAACCAGTATAAATCTGTTGTCTCTGCGTATTGCTTTCTCGTTCTGATTTTACTGATTTACTTGCAATCATTATATATATATATATATATATATATATATATATATATATATATATATATATATATATATATATATATATATTATTTTTTATTTTTTTTAATTATATATATACATATATATATATAATATATATATATATATATATATATATATATATATATATATATATATATATATATATATTATATATTATATATATATATATATATATATATTACTTCACTTGCTTAGAGTTAAAAAATTTAATTGTTAAATATTCTTCGCTGTACTCTATTCACACCCCCCCCCCCTCTAAAGGTGCCATTGTTCCTACAAAGTCAGCACATCAAATCTATTTACTTTCAACAAATCAATATCTTTGAATAACGTACACGTACCACATGTCATTCAACTTATTTCGAATCATGGACGGATGCTAACCACCCAAGATCTCATCAACAAAAGAATCTAAACAATCACCACATATCAGCTCATCCGCAGCCCAATACTGTAGTTACAACAGATTCAGTTCAAACTTTCCATGCATGCAGCATACCTATGTGAAAAAATTCCATGTGCACAACATTTCTACGTGTAAAATTCCATATGCGCAACAAATATGCGTTCATAGATGTATCATTCCACTATCTATAAATAGAATGATCATTCCTTTATTTTTGGTCGCCCTCCGGATATTCAAATAGTCAAAGCATAACTTAAAAGAGCAAAACTGCCGTCCAGTCGAAGACTTGCAATATCTTTTTGACCATCATCGGATCATCAACGGAGTAAAGGAATCAGAAGCAGCATTTGATCTCCATCGCCACACGTCCCTAGAAAAGAAGAAGATTATATTCGAAGGATCCCATCGAGGATCAAAGTTGCACTCTCTTCCGTTTGCTTAATATAAAAGTTTATTCCAACTTTTCAATGGCAAACAGCGACTCAGTTAGACTAGATTTGTACTGAATTTGTCTCAAACTTTATGACTTTTGGCATGTTATTATTTAAGACTTGTGTTTGAGAAAGTTGACTCTTAGACTTTCTTTGGATTTGTGCTATATTTATGTTAGATTTTCCTGGATATTTTATATCATGTATTATCTTTATCGTGTCATTTATCTTCTTGACAGTCATTGTGATTGAGTATGAATATTACTATTATGTGTCCTCTTTTGGAGTTGAGTTATATTGACAGGTTATGATATTTATTCATGAGTTATAGTTAGTAGAATTTATTTAGACAATGTTCTATCGTCGATACTGCGACGTAGGCTTGGTCTTATCACGCACGTGTGCCCTTACATCGGGTACGGGTGTTTTTAGTGGTGGCCCATGTAGGTCAGGCTTCGTAATTAGTACGATGTCATTATAGTGCAATGGCTTAGTTGCACTACTACAAGCCTACGATAGGATATAGGAAATAGGATATTAGGTTGAGAGAATACTTAATCACAAATTAGGATTCTTCGAGAGATTTCTGGGACGACTCCAGAGAATCTTATTATAAATCCTATCTCGAAATCTGTTTTCACTTGTTTTCATGTACTCTTCCTTATTCGTCGTTGAAATTGATTCTTGATGTTCGTTGTTGACTTTTATTTTGTATCGAGATGAATTTCATGGACTAAATTAATGTATATTCTAATGATATATTTTAATGAGGATAGTGAGAAAGGCAACCGTCTGCCTTAGTTGTGGAGTCTAGAATTTATCAAAGCCATATTAGCTAGCGTGGCGAAGAAAGAGAGCCTGATTTTTTGATATATTTCTCTTGGTTATAGAATTTAGAGTTTTTGTAGCCAAGCATACGACAGTAAAAAATTCTAGATACGATGATTCTAGAGGTATGTACCTTAGTTATGGACCCGATAGTTTATCACAACCATGTTTATTGGCATGGCGAGGATTCAGGGCAACATGATTCTGGATAGACTTGTATGGTTATCAGATTTTATCTTAAATTGGTTTTTTCATATATCGTCCCAATCATTCCACCAGGTTATCATTGAGTTATGTTCCATCACCCTAGTAGCTCAGTGTAGAAATATCTTTAGTTTATCTAGTACTTAAGTTCTTTATGGGGCTTCACCTTTATTAGTTTCTAGGCAGCTTCTTTGGTGTAGTAGCTTAGTAACTTGTAGATAGGTTGTGTCAAGTTAAGTATCAATGTTGATTGTAGGGAGTATAACTTGTAGGTCTGTGAGTGGTTCCATTAGGTAGGTGAGCATCAAGTATCAATATATAAGCCTAGAAGTAACTCACAATGCAGTACCATTTGTAGCAATAGTTTTAAGATAGTTGTCAGATTATAGATATCAATTGGTATCCTAGAGTATCAAGTATGCGTCCAGTCTAGTTATGGCGTTAGTGACTATGTTCCAAGGGTGGCTAGAGGGTGCAAGTGTCCATGATGTATAAGGATTTTTGAGTAATAAGTGATAGGTGTAACGTATCAGTTTAATATTAGTGGGTATTATCGAGGGTGATAATATTAGCTAGGTGTATCAGTGTGATATTAAGTACAGGTTATTGCAAGGGAGTATCATAAGAGTTGGAGTGCAGGTGTCTAAAGCAGTGAGGGGTCCAGCTAGGCCACCTGTAGCACAACAAATTGCCCCGCACCAATAGAGGGAAACATCCCAACAGGGAAGGACTTTTGCGATGACGGTCGAGGGAACCGATGCTATAGGGGATCTGTTAATCGACTCTCTTCTAATCTTCTTATTTCTTATCATTTCTATTTATTGATCTGTGTGATTCCTAGTATCTTATAGTTTGCATTAGTAATCTTGTGATATATTATAGTTAGTAGTAACCCTTGATAGGGACTAAAATATTATGATAGATGAAGACCATAGCCATACATGTTTGGTAATTTTGGTTGTTCTTCTCAATAGAATTGTATGTTGTATAATTTTAGATAGGATTTTCTTAAGACCATGATTTGATGGGGGCGTCTTGACCATAGGAAGGATTATAAGAATATGAGTAGACGAGATGTATGAGTGATATCTATATTTTGGAACATGAGTTATTCTTCATTTCGTGCCCTTCTTTCATCTTAAATTTCGAGGACAACATTTTTCCTAAGGGAGGTAGGATTGAAACTGCCACTTTCAAATATAGGAGTATTTTGGTAATTTTTTAGCTTGATTATTTTTCTTTCACATATATTATTTTATATTAATGGTTGCCTAGAATTATATTAATGTCAGTTAGTGGCTTGCCAATTAGATTTTTGCAAGTGTGAGTGCTAATTATTGTCAGTCATGACTTTAGCAATTGGAATTTATTAAGTTTAGATGTCATGAAAGAAATATTTCTTTTAATTGTAGAGATTCCTTCCTTTAGTTAATTAAATTCCATTAATGACAAATGGAGAGGGACAAACTTGATATTTTGGCAAAACTAAAACCTTACTATAAGAGATAATTTTTAATTAGTGATTCACCTATTCATTGTATTTCACTCACTAGACTCAATTTTTCCATAGCTTCTTCTTTTCCAAGCAAACCCAGTTTCCTACTAATTCCACTCAATCTACTTCCAATTCCATTCATCCTCACCATCATGAAGGCTTAGAGCATTGCAGTGCATAAGAAGATCCATAGGAGAGAAGCTTGCTAGGAGATTGTATACAACTCATCCCTTCTGTGTCTAAATTCAGAGTTCTTCAAATGAGCGAGACAAGTTGGGTAAATCTCTATTCTTCACCAATTTCATTGTTAGGAATACCCATTGAACCCAAAGGAACCTTATCATAGGTGGTTTTAAATTATTGATGATAGATCTAGTAATAGAAGCTTTAATTTTATAGATCTAGATTTTTATCATGGGTAGTATTGATTTCAATGCTCAATTTGTACATATTATGAATTTATGACACTAAGTGTTCGATACGTGTCCCCAAAGGGAATTTTCGTGTCATTTTTAGTCGAGATTGGATGTATGCATCCAAAATAGGATACGCGGTATTGTGTTATGGTATCCCAAGATACATACAATTAGATTTGGGTGTATACATGTGTTTTTGTCCAAAATAGTACAAATTCGTCATAGTATTTATCCTTGTTTTTAGTAACCATAGCAACTTAGAAATGCCATAACTTCTAACTTAGGACTCCGATTATACTCCAATTTTTTTAAAAGAACCGTATCGAAGTTCGCTTTCCAAATATATATATTAACAGGCCAAAACGTTCTGAAACTTTCTGTAAAAAAGTTTGAGTCTTAGGTGTTCGAAAGATGAAGAATGCATTTTGGTGTTTTACCTCCGATATTATGACTAGATTTGTACTGGATTTATCTCCAGCTTTATGTTTCTTGGCATGTTATTATTTGAGACTTGCATTTATGATAGTTGACTCTAAGACTTTCTTTGGACTTGTGCTATGTTTATTATTTATATCATATAATTATCTTTATCGTGCCATTTATCTTTCTTATAGTCATTGTGATTGAGTATGAATATTATCATTATTTGTTCTCCTCTTGGAGTTGAGTTATATTGACAGGTTATGATATTTATTCATGAGTTATAGCTAGTATAGTAGAACTAGACAATGTTCTATCGCCGATGCTACGGTGTAAGCTGGGCGTTGTCTCGCACTTGTGCCCTTATATTGGGTACGGGTTATGATAATTTTATTACTTGCGTTCTTAGGACTTTGCACTTCATATCGAATCCTATGAGAAATGGAAGAGTATTGATCATTTTCTTATGCGACTGCAGGTGATTGCTTAGGCACAGTGTAGTGTACAAGACCTCTTTTTCTTAGCCAATTCAATCAACTGTGAGGGCTTGGCCTTTCTCTTCTTGACCTTCTTGCTCTCGAATCAATCAACAATAGCGATAAAAATGAAATATTAGATGTAGATGCATGAACATAATGTTGAAATCCTTAATTTGTAGAATAGTGAATTATAGAACTGTTATATGTTTACTTGTATATAACTGTCATATCATGAATTATTATATGCTTACCTTGTCATACCTGCTATATAACTGAGTTAAGCAATAATTGTATCAATGAATGAGTGTTGCAACAAATATGCAAAACACACTGGAAATGGTTAATGTTCTTATCAACTTGTAGACCATGCTTGAGTAACTAGTTTAGTCTAGCACGATCATGGACAACTTATGCACAATAGAGTTAGTTCCTCAAACTGTTCCCTAGGCCAAGGAACCGATTTGACCTAGGAGGAACAAGGATAGCAGTGCTAGCTTAAACGGTACGGGTGATTCGAGAACTTTCAAATAGGGCTCAACACCTACTAAAAGGATCGTCGTCTAGTCCAGCTATAGGCCAAGATGGCTTGACATTTCCAATTACCTTCTGTAAGACCCCTAAATTTTAGGGATTTATTTTGATATTCAATAGGATTAATTATTATTATACATATATTTCCCCTTTCAATTTTGACCATTAATTATCCTTTTCTGTGGCTTAAATTTAAGGAGCACAACATAAGTCGGTTGCTTCAAACAAATTTCATATGCATGGTCTAGGTAAATCCACCTTCATTTATACCTATCATGTCCCACTCAAACATGCCTTCTTGTACTTTATTTTTATTGTGCAATATTCTGGCCAAAAGTCCCAATTCTATTACCCAACTTATTATTGTTGTCCATTCTAATTTAAATTGGAAATCCAACATCGACTCAAATCTTTTGACCTAATATATGGTTTTGATATACTCGTAGCCTACTACACGTGTGCCACTTGTGTTCTACTAAATTGAATTCTCATGTCTTACTTATACAAAAAATTCACAAAAGACCCATTTATTAGACTTTCGGTATCCAACTAACCAAACTGACTTGAACTACTCCACCTAGAAGTGGTAGAGCCTATTCTAGATTGCCTTAATCTAATGCGACTATTTTAGGTTGATTTTTATCAATTTTGTATAGCCAATATAGATATAAATCAATGATTACATCAACCATAAACAATCAAATCTTTATTTATGGAATCCATAAACCCACCAAATCCCCCATATATGCAGCCCATATTAATCCCTACCCTATCTCATATAAAAACATCATCCAAGACCCTCGGGCCAGCCACCCTGAGTCTATCCAAAACTCCTTAGCCGACCCGCTTTCCTAGTTGCCCTCTTCTAGGTGTTGTTGTTGCAAACCGTATTGTCTGCCCCCATTCCAACTACTTCTAGGCTGATAACCAGAGCCCTACTTCCAGCACACTCAGCCGAGCTACCCAGCAGGTTAGTGCTGTTTGCACCCTTGTTACCATGCCTTTTATCGATCAAACCTCCACCAAACTAACTCTATCATGTACCCCTATGTGTCCTCTATCATCTCCAATTGCCAAAGCACGTGGCTCGCAAAGTTTTGTCCGGGGCAAGAATTTTATGAAAGTTGGTCCAAGCTGAACCAATTTTCGTACATCGTTGTATGCACCATCTTATGATGTGCCAAGACCGTAAATAATTCCTTGATAATGATCCTAACACATCCTTCTATTATCCTGTTATTCTATATTTTGATTTGATTTCGTTAAATTCTATGCATGTTTGTACATCCATCTTCGTAGGATAACCCGTTGAACACCAAAAACTTAGTAAATCAAATTGTAACTTTACCATGTGATAACACCACCTTGACCTATTCATTTTCCAAGATATAAATCATGTCTCCTAGGTTAGAGATCTCTGAAATTCATCTTTTTTGTATTTATTCTAGAACATAAAATTATATTGTGTATGTACCGCACTACACCAAAGCAAACGATTTGCGACAGTTAGAGTTGTCTAATAATGATGTATTAAAACTGTCATTACATTTTTGATGGACTAAATTGTTGTTTAATATCAAAATCTATATCACCAAAATAGTAGGTTTACATGTGATAGATTGAAATAGTTATTTGACATCCAAATTTTGCTAAAAATTTTGGCTCCAAATTTGGCTCTTGAATTTTACCCCCAAATCTGTGACCCCTCCCGCTGGAAACCCCATAAAAACTTTTCTTTCTCTACCTCTTTTCTTCCTCTCAAAACTTCTCCTCCCCCTGCCCGTTGAACCCGCATCAAGAAAATTCCTTTTCGTACCTCTTTTCTTCCTCTCAACCCCCTCCCCCTCCCGTTGGAACCCGCTGGAAGCCTATGGTAATTCTCTTCTTCTAAACAAAATTTTCTCTCAGAAACTTTTCCCTTTTTCTCCTTGTTATGTGGATTTGGGTGTGGTTAGAGAAGAGAAGGGAGGAGTTGTAGTTGTAATGGTGATGATAATGGTGGTTGTCGTGTCTACGAAGGTGGTGGTGGTGCTACCTCCAGCCTCATCAGGATGGGGTCTTTCGATGTCGTGGGCGATGAAGGTCCTCTAGGACTGGATACGGAAGAAGACGAAGATGCTCAGGATCGTCGAAGCCCATGTCGTAGATAGAACGGAGGTTAGGCTCTACGGTACGTTCGGGTCTCCAAAGAAGAATAGGGTCGCTGTAGTTGGTGATGAAGCTGGTGATCTAGGGGTCGGCAAAGTTGTGGTGTTCGAGAAAATGTCGGACCGAGTCGGACTTGGAAGGGGATGTAGTGTGGGATTAAAAAAATTCTAACATCAAAACTCACTTCACAAAGGAAGTAAATTTGGACCGTCGGTCAATTATTTAACTTTGCACAATCATACACGTTAAGCCGGCCTAGGTGCGAAGGTAAAAAACCTACCGCCTTAACCCGAGTAGTTTTTCCTGGTTGGGGCGATGGTTGCATAGGCGGTCGCCTACGGTCAACTTTATACTTTAAGATCATGATTGACTGGACACACATTTCTTTTGGTCTGGATGGAGGAACCAACCACGCTTGGGTTGCTTGTAGTGGGATCTACACTTTGGTTCCCATCGTTTATCGTAGGATTTGCAATGTGGTCCTGTGAGGGTAAGGTAGTAGTGGTGGGAACCAAGTTACTATGATTGGTACATATGACTGACGTTCTTCATTCTATTTTCAGATGTTTGTTAATTTGTTTCATTATGAAAATGTTGTGTGCTTTGCTCTTTTTTGCTCAAGTGATGCTTTACGATATGATATGTTTGAGTTCAATAAATACTAATGGAAAATAATGAAACCAATATTGACTTGACATTACAGGAAGCATGTTTTTGTGACATTAGTCCATAAGCATGGGCTCGGATATCCTAGGAGGTAGCCTCAGGGCTACATGGCAGAAGCACTCAATGTATGTGCGTATATGTTCCTTCTCCTTCTGGATGATGTCCATGAGAGTCGATATTGTCATGTCCTTTCTTCCTGCATAAAATCGATTAAGGAATAAGCGCTTCAAGTCTTCAAACGACGAGATGCAATTATCCGGAAGGCTGCAAAACCATTCGTAGGCCACCCCCTGCAGAGCTCCTACGAAAATGTTGGTAATCAGAGCATCGTCCTTTGGTAGATGATCGGTTACTGAGGCGAAGTACATCAAGTATTCGACGAGGAGATTCCTTTGCATCGAATGGCGTGAGCATTTGCTGATTGTATTTGGGAGGATAGATCACGTTATCCTATTCGACAAGATATGGCTGCCGAATTCCTATCTTTTGGAGTGATTCTCGCTTTTCTCTGGCATCATGGCGAGCATACAACTCTTTAAGGGCTGGTTGTACTTCACTCGATATTGCAGGTCCCGTTGTTGATGGAGTAGATGACGGAGGCGCTGCTTGGCACACGATACGAGACGCATTGGACCTGCCATTGGTACCCGGGTCTTGGTTTGCAGGTGTGGAGACAGTGGGTGTCAATTTCTCCTTTATCTCCAAGATGACGAAAGCCAAGGTCTTCATAGTTTCGTTCAACATATTTAGGCCTGTCTCAAGGGCCTCTATACGCTTCTGTTGACTGGATCCTTCGCTGTTGTCCATGTTGTCGCCTTCGGCCATGAATACGGATATCATGTGTGGATAGGTAAAAGGGATCGTAGATCTTTCGCTCTCTGGTTCAGATGCCTGAGTCCCGTCATCTTGAGGATAAACCGGTAGGTTGCAATCATCCTCAGACATTGTAATTGATACCCCCAGCTTTTTGGCTGCTTGCGCCTACAGAAGCGTTTATGTCATACAATCCTTCATTAGGTTAAAATGAGGGATTATCATGAATTGTGGAGGGTTGGCTATCCCCAGCTAATGTTGTAACTGATGCGTCATCTCCTTGCAGCAAAGATCCTGATTTGGAGCGCGTGCCTTGTAACACACCCGTACTGGACAGTGCCGTATTGCTACCCCCAGGCCAATTTTTAAGTTTATTGGCCGAAACGGGAGGATTCTTGGAAAGCTTCTTGAGAGACGGAGAACCCCGTGCTACGTTGCATAAAGCAACACGGAGTTCATCTTCTTCTTCACTAGACGCCATCGGTCGCAGTCTTTGGAAGACGGACCGCCTCTTTGGTTGCGACGGGGCTGTTTGGCAACAGCAACAGTTGATGGTGATCTGGGTACAGTTGTGCCTTGATTTAGACATGTCCTATGCCGCAGACTTTTTCATTGCTTTACTCTTTTGGAGAGTTGTTGAGGTCTCCATTACTATATTCCTTTTCTGCGCACAGAGAAGCTGCGTGTAGGAGTGAGGATGTGGAGATAGCTTCCCTCTTCTTAGTTCCTGTGCATGAGATACACTTAGGCCCTGACCAAAGAGTTGCTGGTGAGGTAGACTCCTTCTACACTTACAAGAACACTGTTCGCACGAGTCTATCTCCATCGTAGGTACCCCGTCACTTGAATAACGTGAATGAGCGCTCAAGTGACAGTTGGTTTTTATCGGTCGAGGCTTCGAAGCACTCGAACCAGTTTTATATAAATTTTTGTTGGTTGTACGCATAAATGTTAATATGGGCCTTCGGTCAGCTGTTGGCAGAGAACATTGATCGTGTAAGGCGCGTGTCGCCTTGGACTTCTTCCTACTACCCCTAGAAGGTACATAGTATTCAGAATCCAATAGAGTGGTTGGCATTACACTTTGCCCGTGTAAGGCACGTGCTGTCTTGGATCTCTTCATGTTACCCCTAGAAGGTGCATAATATTTAGAATCCAATATAGCCTTACCTGATGGGTAGGCAATTCTGTCAAAGATAGAAGTTCTCGGCTACGCAGCATCCTCCGTCACTAGGTGGGTCATTGTACACTTCTTCTGGCGTTGTATTTTTGTCAAGCCCGCCATAGGGGAGTCGCACTTATCACTACACTTTTTCGAAGCGAGAATTGAGTTAGATGGCATGGCAGCAGCAGCCGAAATCTTCTTGGGGGCTTCTTCATTCAGGGGGTTCTAGAGTGCAGTCCCCTCCGTCATGCTGCTCGTTACAGCAGCCTTTGGCACCCAGGTACGTCGAGTCTTCTTCGTTTTTACGAAGCACTTCAAAGGACTCAACTTTTTTTTAGAAAGAAGATCTTCAAAAGTTTGTTGGTTGAAATGTACGATCAACGTCTTCTGAGAACATCCCAGCAAGTTGTCGTCAGATTGCATCACCACCTTCTCGTTGGAGAAGAAGGAAATTCCCAACAGAGTCGCCATCTTGTTTACCATGACAAAAGGTTATATAAACTTTTTATATATTAAATGTGTAAAGAGTACAATCAATTCCAAATAGAAGATCTAAGTAGAAAATTGTTGGGAAAGTGTGACGGTGGAGATCGAGCACTGTAGTGGCTCATGTACTCTGTTAACGATCTGACGACGAGTTGAACTTGCTCTGGCTATCTGGTACTTGCAATTGAAACTCTGGGTTGCCAATCAAGAGGACGCTGAAGTTATGAAAATTTTGAAGCCTCTTTATCGAAAGAAAACTCCTTCTATTTATAGGCAAGCACATATCTAATGTGCATAAGGATTGTGCAGGAACGCTGCACGTGTAGATATGAAAGAATCTTGAGGTTGTAAGGTGAGGGCTTCTACGGAGCTGACACATGGCGGACGCTGGAATTCTTTTTTATCAACATCTTGGGGAGTTATCAACATAACTAAATAAACGACACATGGCATGCGTTTAGTGTTGATTGGATGAACCTGAGTAGATTATGTTCCTATCCTCAAAGTTGGATTTTGTCCTTATCTTAAGGGGCCATTGGTTTAAACAAACCGACTAGATATGGCCAACGTCCGTAGGAACAAACTCTGTCCTTATCCATGTTTTAAACAACCGATAGGATATTGCTCTTACCAACGGAATCAAACTCTATCCTATCTTAAGAGTGGTGGTTTAAGCAAACCGATTGGGTGATATCTAATAAGATATAAGTACTCGTTTGTGGCCATGCAGTAGAATGTTACCTCACAGGACTGCACATCTATGCGAGCTGCGCTTCTAGTGAGGCTTCAATGTCACTGTGCTTTTGGGCGACGAATAGAATGTGTTTTTAAAGACGATAGGGTCACTGTGCTTTAGGGCGACGAGGAGACTGTATTTTAGACGATGGAGTCACCATGCTTTTGAGCGACAAGTAGACTGTGTTTTAAAAATGACGAAATCACTGCTCTTTTGGGCGACGAGGAGATTGTGTTTCAAAGATGACAGAGTCACCGTGCTTTGGAGCGTCGAGTGGACTGTATTTCAAAGATGATGAAGTCACTGCACGTTGGAGCGACAAGGAGACTTGTGCCTGAGGCAACAAAGTGTCAGCTGAAGGAGCCATTGAACGGGCTGCACTTCTGGGTGGGATGGAAGGAGCTGCGCTTCTGGGTTAAAGCGAGGGAGCTGCGCTTCTGAGTCGAACTGAAGTGACTGTACTTCTGAGTCGAGCTGAAGTGGCTGAGCTTCTGAGTCGAATTTAAGTGGCTGCGCTTCTGAGTCGAAGAAGCTAGTTTTTGTCGAAGTCATAAAAGAATTTAATGACTGCACTTTTAATGGATGAGACAGTCATCCTCTTCTTTAATTATCGCCGTTATTTGGGGAATTCAAGAAGTTTGTGGCCTAGGATTCAGTCAAATGAACCTATACAATGAGATTCATTGTGCTGAGTCCTAGGTTCATCTTATTAATTTGGGGGACTTTGACCGGTTGACACGTGGCATTTGGGGTTGGCCCATACTCAGCCTATATAAAGGGGAGCTTTTCTGAAGATTTACGTCTACTGTTTCTTAGCATTCCCACCGTCATGCTCGATCCCAGCTTAGCTTTGAATGGTCGTTAGCCTTGCATAAGTCGACTGTTGGTTGTGAATCTCTTCGTTCAAAGAAGCTATATCCTTGTAGAAGAACTGCTACTGGATTTTGAGATGCCCTTGAGTGTTTAGCATGGGGACTTCGAACCTGAACAACATCTTGGACGTCTTCGAGGTTGAAGCTACGGGTTTGGATTTATTACCAACCCGAAGCACCATAGGTCGTGTTCTACCCTGCTCAATAGCGACAGCAGTGGTGCGAGCAGGAGCTGCATTCTTGCTCGGGCCTATAACTACTTCATTAGCCATATTGGAGTTCCTCCACATCTGGTTAGGAAGTGGTTTGCTCTGACGAGGAAGTGATTCGCTCTGATGAGCTGCGCGTTTGAGGGGCTGTGCACTTTCTGAAGATTGCCCTCATGTAGGCTTTAGGTGTTTTAGTCTTTATATGTAATCATGAAGAATTTGTAATAGATCTTTGTAGACATGATTTTAATAAAGAACTTTTTATGCACCATCTCTGTCTGTTGTGTCTTTTTTTATTGTCTGCGCTTTTGGATACCTACGCTTTTGTGAAGTTTATGACTTATCACCTGTGCTCTTGTCATGGCTGTGCTTTTTCATGCTACTATAAGACCCCCTTCAAAGTGTTTCGAACTTGAGTCAAGATCAGAATACTTTGAACAGAAGCATGACACATGTCCTTTGCAAATAAATGTCCAACACGTTTGATGACAGGCTTCCGTCACGCTTAGCCTTCCGTATTAAATGCCTTGAGCCATCGTTTCATTAAAAGTTGATCATAACTCCTCGTTTCTAGGGAACGGCCATTATGATCTCAACTCTTAATTCCCACATCGTTTGAAGAGTCTCTTCGAGAACGAAGTGTCTTCTTTTGCTTACGAGGTCGCACCCTATAAGTAGGGGTTGTTTGGACAGAGAAAAGCTTTCTTTCTTTTTCCTTCCAACAGGAGCTTTTTGTCATAGCTTTATTCTTCCTTCGAACACTAGCTTTCCCGCCATGGCTCCCAAAAATCAAGAACCACGAAAGCTCCTGCGACGACTGCGGCGAGGATGAAGATGGCTAGAGGAAAGCGGCTAGCTTCAGAGGCCATTGATGTTGATGACTCCTCGGCCGTCGGCATCGTAGTTCACAGCGATGTGCGGCCGCCTATCGCAAGTAATAAACTTTGGTCCTTTGTTTTGCTGATGCAAATGAGCATCTACTCCTCGGAGTGTCGTCTCGTAGATGTGCTGAAGCTTTTTTTGCCGATGCACATGGATACTGGCTCTTCGGAGGAGTGTCTGTAGATGCGCTGAAACTCTGTTCAACTGATGTACATGGTCGTTACTTTAATAAAGTAACGACTGTAAGATGTGCTAAAGTTTTTGTTCACGCGTAGGATTACTATGCAGTGCATGCGCGGATTTTCCATCGCTAAAATGCAGTTCTGTTAAGTAGCATCTCCGCAGATGCTTCTGTGAGCACCCTGAATTTTAGGGTTTATTTTTAACAATTTTCTAAATGTATTTCTTTTGTAAATATTGTTATTTAATTATTTTGATTATTAAATGTTCTTTTTCATGACTTTGATTTCTTGAGCATCAGAGATGTCAATCTCTGGAAACTTTCTTTATGAGTTTGTAGTAGACAAGATTATCTTCATTATGATATATCATGTCCCACTCAAACTTGTCCTTTTATATTCTTTTTGCACACACAACTTTCGGATCAATTTAGGCCATTTGACTACTCCCACTTTTATTTATGTTTGTCATATGCACATTGCCATGACTTTTAATTTAGGAGCACAAGACTAGTCGTTTTCTCAAAACCAACTTTACATGCATGATCTAGTCAAGACAACCTACACCCATGACCTTCGTGTCCCACTCAGACACGCCATCTTATGCTTCATTTGTATCGCACAACTTGCCTGACACAAGACACAAGACACAATCTTGATTCACCCCACAGAATCACGTTTATTTCCGACTTGAATTGGGGACACCATTTCGACCCAAACCTGTCGACCCAAGATATAGACACAGCCCACATTAAGCCTACTATGCACATGACACTTGTATCCCATTTGTAACCACCACTTTTCTAAAAAAGGGTATTTTGGTAATTGTGTGATTTATTTTGTTTTTGGATTCATTTATAATATTTTAATTGGTGTTGTGTATGTAGTCGGTTTAACCTTAGATACCATGATTAGAGACTAACCATGACATGAGAAACCTAATTACCTGTCGCACTCATTTTTCTAATTAGGAGTATTTTAGTCATTGAGCATTATTTTAAATTTATTTAAATGTTAATTAAATTGATTGTTGTATGTTTGGGATTGGTACTTTGATAGGACCTAGATGGTATAACCTTAGTCAACCTTGTCTAGAACCCTAATAATGTGATTAGTTTTATTATTGGCTTATTAGATTTAATTTAGAATTTTTACCTATTTTTCTAGAATTATTTAATGATTTTAAAGTCATTTTTATAAGCCTTTAAAGTTTTTGTCATTGGGCCTTTGTAGCAACTTAGGAGTGCTTGGCCCATGACTTAACCCTAACCCTAATACCCCCCTACCCTGTAAACCCCCTAAATTTCTACTACGATTTTTTTTTAAAATTATTTTTGCACTTCGTATCTGCACGTCGCATACGAGTTCGCATTGTTGTACTTGCGCAGCGTGCGAGAATTGCGTTTCGTATTTGCTCAACGAGTGCGAATATGTGTCGAGGTACATATTTTAGGAAAATATTTTTTTATAAATTTTATTTTATATAGGAAAGTACATGTTCAAACAAATGTGATAAATATTTTCTATATGCTTAAAATTTTAGGAAGCGTGGCGTTGATTTGCCAAAACATTATTTTACTTTTTTTTGTTATAAAAAGATTTTTATTTTTATTGTCCAAATGTAGTGGTAAGTTAGAACTATGAGAAATAATATGTGAGTTACAAGAAATTAATTTCGTGTAAATGTTGATTTCGAAAACTAATTATAGCATTTTTATTTATTTATAAAAGTTATTCCATTTATTTAAAGAATTATTGTATTTTCGAAATTTCTTATTAATATATTTCTATTATATATATTTTGGAAATCGAATATTTAAATAACTATGATTGGAAATGATTTTTAAGTAGCTTTAAATTAATAATAGGCTTTACCTATATTTTATTTGGATTTGATAAGTTTATTTTAAATCGGTTTGAAGCATAATATAATTATCTAATGAAAACTTAAATCAATCCTTGTCCATATCTATATAGGAGTATCACGTCCTATATAAGGAGAACTCCTCTTGGTTCCTTTGAAGAGAACCCAAATAAATTCACAAAAGCCAAATTTCTCCACCCGATTGTTGTGCATCGTGTTCGTGTTCCACGTTCTTATTCCATATAAATACAAGTACACTGAATTCTCGTGTCGGACACACCTCGACACAATCAAAACCAAAACATACGTCCTCCATGACTGCAGCAACCCGCCTCTACCATCGCCATTGCCCACATCTCACCTCTCCTCTGCCTCCCAGCACCCGGCCACAGGCGGTCGACCCAAACTTCACTACCAGTCACCATCCCCGTTACCATCACCAATCGCCACCGCCTCCCGAGTCCGGCAACCTAGCCATCATCCCGATCTAACACCACGCTTCCGCCACGGCTATCCCAGGTCGCAACCACCATCAAAAATTTCACCACCTCCCCATAAGAAAAAGCCCTAAAAATTGAAAATGGCCTAAACTCTGGTCGCTGGCGTCCAGTTCCGTCCCAGCTTTGGTAACCGCCTCTGCGACGACCGCCCCGCCTTGCCACGATGAGCTTTCCGTCGCCGAAGTGGTCGCCGTGCCTACCCAGCCTCCGACGAGCAGCGTACCACTGGCGCCACCACTCGTCCCCCACTGCGTCGATCGGGCTCCGTCCCTGTTCCCGATCGAGGCAACTGTCGGCGCCTTCCCCACGCTGCTTCCTGGCGTCCGCCAGCACCTTGCCGTGACCTCCCAAGCCCTCTCCGGAGAAGCCTCCGCAGTGAGTCCCCCTCCTCACCAACACCCGACCTTCCTCCCTCTCTCCCGTTCTCTTCCCCTCATCGTTTTCTCTCACTCAGGAGAGGTTGGAAAACCCTTTTAGGCTTTTACCCAAAGGTGCGTTCAACTGTTGTTCCGAGAACAGCATATATTGCTCATTCTTCCTTTCCTTTTTTTTAATGTCGGTTATTATTATTTTAATAGTTAAGGTTAAGAGTGAATATTACATTGTTGTTAATGGTATTAGTAATCATAGTTATTATTAGAAAAATCTGCTTTTCTTTATTTTGATGTTATATCCTTTATTTTTAAGTAAATAATTACATATTTATTTTAAAAGAAATGTTTTGATCTGTGTATCTTCAAATATTACCTAAATTTGTTATGGTGGTGACCTAAAAACTTCTATTATGACAGATTTTTTAGTCAAAAAAAAAAGGAAATATATATATAAATAATAACAATTTTTAGTTTTCAAAGTGTTTGTAATATTTTGAGCAAATATATATATATATATATATATATATATATATATATATATATATATATATATATATATATATATATATATATATATAATTTTCAAAGTTATAGATATATTTGTTGCTTGGCCCCAAAAAGATTTCAAATTTATATTTGTCCTAAATATTTTCTAGATCTCATATTTTTTTTTCTAAAATATTTTACAAATGGAATATGGACAACTAGGGTTTTTTTCGTAAAAACAATTTTTGATTTTTAAGTATTAACTAAAAATATATTTTCAACAGAAAATCTAGTTTTCGAATATTATAGATAATTTCTAAAAATTTGTATATATATATATATATATATATATATATATATATATATATATATATATATATATATATATATATTTCTAAAAATTTGTATATATATATATATATATATATATATATATATATATATATATATATATATATATATATATATATATATATATATATATATATATATATATATATATATATATATATCTTACCCCAAAATTCCCTCGACTATCACCATTGAACGTGACTAACCGTGCTCCCCTGTCTTCTTGCGAATTCGAACCCTGTGTGCAACAACCATGGCTATTGGACTATTAGGATAAGTCAGAACATCGCACCACACCAGATGACACACCAGGCAAGATATCTTGCCATAATTTACTGTTTATAAATTAGTCTGCATTTATTTGTTGCTTATCAATGTGTATTTATTTCCAGTTCTTTTAACTGTACCATTATTACAGTTCCTGATCTAGTGCCTGCTCAGTGATATTAGTTGTATTTTGTTATTATCCTTTGATTGCATATGGACCTAGAGTTACGGGACTACCGCTAGTTTAGTGCATTACATAAACTTTGACACAGTTGTACCACGAGGATGTGTGAGATGAGTGGCATGTAGAGGTCTTTGCGTGTTGGCTGATCACCCGTGCGCATGCGTTAGGTCTAACTGCCAATAGTTGTATATTAGAATACTTGATGGTTAGTAGTGTTACATAGTCGTGGATGCGACGTGATAGGTACATTGGGTAGGAAGAACATTTTCTTGTCGTATGGGCTTCGATTGCACTTTCCTTGTAACCCGGAAGCTCCGCTGGAGATACGGGTATGATTAGCCTCTCAGGTTGGCCACTGTCGTTTTTGAACGTCATACGCTTTGGTCACTGGTGCCTAAGTGGGGACTATACCAGATCCCATTTACAGCCTGGGCTCATGCGACGAAAGGTTTGTTCTTAACTGCATGTTCACTTTAGTATGGTTAGATTACCTTATTGTTGTCTTGTCACTTACTTTTATTTGTGGCATATTTTACATTCAGAATTTATATGGCATGTTTATTATATCTTGTTACGTCCCTCTGAGGACCTGGTTATCTCTCCAGGTGTGTTTTGTGATTGTCTGCAGGGGCTCTAGCTAAGGCCATGATTTGTGCTCTATTTTTTTCGAGATGTTGCTTTTGGATCGTCATCTCCTTCGCTCGACCAATTCATTTTCCTTGTATAATTCTTCCTTATTTAAATTAGTTGGTAGTAGATTTGTCTCCGCCCAACGATTGTATATATGACAAATTCAAAGTTGTTTTTATATCATTATTTAACTTTATGGATGAGATTTAGTGCCTTAGTTACCTCATTTTATAGCTTTTGTATACATACGACGGTCCATATACTTCGTATGTATACAGCTGGCATGATTACGATTTAGTCCTTCTATTTTGGGACTGGGACGTTACATGTTTTTGTGGTGGCCCATGCAGGTCACGTTTGTCATTTCGGGTACATGACTGTACCGAACGGGCCTGCAATATAGGATTAGAGTCTAGAATCTCATCCACCTACTTGACATCCATTTTTGACTACAAATTCTGAACTCTCGTTCGACCTCCTTGGTTTGCATCTTGCTTGACTCCTTCTACCGTAAATTCTTAGTTTCGTGCTTAGTAAGATGACTACACTAGTATATGCTCATAGGTTAAACACATGGCTAGAAGGTTACATTGACAATTAATATGCATTGAGATTTTATTTGAGTTATAAAGACACTTATTTTCCTAGAATTATGATCTTAAGGATTAGTTAATTCTAAGTTGGGTAGTAGCATAATTTCGCTTTCAAAAGATAGTTGGAATTTTATTTTAATATTACAAGGTGGTATACACAAGAGGATAGCTAGATCAAGAAAATAAATTAATTTGATTTTGAAGGTCTTTGAAATTATTTATGAATTATTGAGTTATAGATATGCATCTTTGGATGGATATAAATTTGATTTGAGAAGGATCTTAAATTTTAAATGTTGAAGTAGGATTTACGATTGCCCAAACTTTGAGGACGATTGATAAATTTTGGTTAAATGTTTCTTGAATTAAATTATGTCATATGATCTATGAATTATAAAGTTATTTAGATATTTAGATTTCGAGTTTAAAGCCTTGATTATGGATATTTAAATTTTGGTAAAAAAAAGAAGAAGAAGGGATTTTTGGCTTTTAAAGGTTTTAGAATACTTGTGACTTACTAGAAGTTAGATATACACATTGAAGGATATAGAATTAATGCTTGAGTTATTTAAATTTTCTATTCTGTAGTATAAATTTCGGCTGATAAACTTATTTAAATGTTGAGTTTAAGATTTAAAAAAAAATTAATTATTCGATTTGCGATATACAAGGGTTGTTTCGAGATTGAATAGAGATTTAAAATTTTGATTAAAGTTGACAGCCTAAGATAATTAGAAATTTTGGTGGAGTATCTTGAGAATTTTATTGAGAAACTTTTGAGGAACTTAAATTTTTAGATTAGATCATATATTAGTGAAGGACCAAGAAACAAGCAAGGTCACCCTAATGAGATACAAGTATTCCACAATAAGTTGCCATACCACCTATGATTATGATATTGCATATACACAAGTATAGTTAGTCATCGACCAAACTGTATAATTATATCTTTATCTTGCCTTACTCGATCTTCCCTTAATTCTAGATCTTATTCATGACATTCAAATCATTTGAAACTTGAAGTGATTAGAATCATTCCCTCGACCATACCCTTATCTATGAGACTATTTTCTCTCTAGAAACTATGTCTCTAACTTATCTTGATCTACGAGATTTCCTAAATTATCTTTATTTCGTGCTTTAACCTTTTATTTTTGTGCACTAATTAGTACCTTATGAAAGCCCACTTTCTATTTTGATCATTTGGTGTTCCCTATCGTGACTTTGATATTTGGAGCACAACGCTAGACTTTTCCTTCCAACAAATTTCACATACAAGATCTGGACGAGCTCACCTTCATGTAGGTATATCATGTCCCACTAAAACACGACCCCTTGTACTCTATTTTATGATACGACTTTCGGGTCATAAAGACTAAACTATAACCCTTACCATGGTACCGATATACTTTTGACTACATATATGGACTCAACCTCGATTCAATTTTTCGACCAATATATGATTGTGATCTACTAAATCCCTTAAATGCTTAACCTTGCATTTTATCTTGACTACTTAACCCTTGTCATTTTATTTTCATGTCTTATCTCGATTCACTTAGACACATAACATCTTTCGCTCTTCAATATTGCAACCCTTACCCTTCTCCCTTCCAATTAAATTACTTTACTTATATTTTACTATGATTTCTCCATAGTTTATGCAACCTTGTTTCTTGTATGATTCTCTTATGCGAAATGAAATTTGATCATGACATTCTTGGTTTAGTAGAGGTTAGATTAGAAAACACCACAGCATGGATAAATAATATAGTTGGTTAAGATAATTACGAGATTACGAGGTATAGATTGGACCTAAGTGAAAATGTGCGATAAATCCAAATAGATGAAGTAAGGAATGTTATATTGTGTTTTGATAAAACACTCAAGCGTAAATACTTCTCGAATTTCAAAATTTGTTTTTAGGTAACTAAATATCGAGTAAAGAATTTTCTAAAGTGTTAGTGGTTTAGGAACCAAGTTTATATATAAAATTTATGGATGCAAATTTTTGATAAAGGCAATGTTGACGTTGCCTTCGATAACATATAGTGTTATGATGATATTAGTTTTCAAGGATAACCAATTGTTGAAGAAAGAAACCTTTACATTTTTTATGCATGGAGAATTAAGTTATGAATATGAAGTTAAGATGAGTTTCATTTCTACCATCAAAAGAGAAGATTGTTGAATTCAAATTTTCGAAAGAGACTAATGAATGTTTTAGGAAATTTTCAATTATGATGATAGAAGATTGAGTTATGAAGGTATACTGTTAGTTTTTTTTCGAGATCTATCGAACATTGAAGACGGACTTCTATTTTAGTATCTATGGATGCATTGTACATTGACCAATAAATACAAATTTGCAGTAAAAAGATTTTAACTTTTACTTAGGCCAAATTGGTTGAAGGTTTTAGAATTTTAATTTTAGAGGAAATTATAACTTGGGAAGATATATATAAATAAGCTAGTATAATGGAGATTATGGAATTCAAAATTTGAGACTACTTAAAATTCTAGGACAAGATAGAGGAAGTTAGAGTACATTTATAATCATATTTGTTTTGTTAAATTTTTAAGGGAACGTGGAATGGAAGTAATTTTTGGAAAGAACGATTTATGATAAGAGAGATTACATGAATATTGATGATATCAAAGGATTAAGGAGTTTATTACCTGCTTATGAGGTTGCCCCTTTTTAAGGTTAAAGTTAGGATTGATCGAGCTTAGTCATTGATTGGTTGTCATATACATGATCATAATCTAAACTGAAACTATCGAATTTTCTGTTCTAGTCGCTCAAATGACATATTGTTATTGCCGAGGTATAATTTTTCGATAGAAAACTGAAATATCGTAACAATTGTACAAACAATCGTTATTACGTAACACTTCACAGAAGGTACGTAGTAAAATCCCACAAGTGCTACCCTTCACAAAAGGTGCACAGAACGTAACACTTCACAGAAGGTACGTAAGAGAGATTCCACAAGTGCTACCCTTCACAGAAGGTGCACAAACAGAATTCTGATAATATCAACGCAAACACTTCACCGAAGGTGCGTTAATAGAATCCTGACAGAACCAACAAAGAAGATGACTGGCGAAGATGAGGTAACTCCTGCTGGGGTGAATGAACCACCGTTGCTCAAAGCTTTATTCGCCCCACACGAGCACGAACAGCTTTCAGGAACCAGCAAGTTCACGAAGAACTTCTGGAACGCTCGTAAGTCAATATTTG
The DNA here is from genome assembly GCA_029216955.1 of Iris pallida. Taxonomy (NCBI): domain Eukaryota; kingdom Viridiplantae; phylum Streptophyta; class Magnoliopsida; order Asparagales; family Iridaceae; genus Iris; species Iris pallida. The sequence goes on along the minus strand of JANAVB010003400.1, from coordinate 17,255,687 downwards.
AGACTTGAACGGGCTTCCTGGACTTAACAGACTCCCTCAACTCTCTTCTTGGTGCATCTTTCAAAGGAGGCCAAGGGGCTCTATTTATAGAGTGGAGTTGAGACTTCACCTCTTCTCCTATACAATATGGGACTAAAATACCAATACTCAAAAATAGAGTTTGATATTTTAGATCATCCCACAATCAGCATAGAAGTGTGCCAGTCCACGCCTACCCCCCGAACACTCACGTGCATACACGAGACATCTTGGAGTCTGTGTCCGAGTCCGAGTCCGCACAACAAAAATTAACTTGCATCCTTGTTGGATTTAATCCTTTTTCCTTCTAGGAAAATACTTCCACATGGCACAAACTTGTGCCCCACTACACCTCATGTGCACACCTCAACACAAGCAATGCATTATATTGAGATACTCACCATTTGGTGTAGCCGATGTGGGACTATCTTTTCTAGTCCAAAGGCAAAAACACCAACAATCCCCCACATATCTTAATATATGGGTTGAGCGTCCCCCACAGTTACTGCCCATCATGCATTAGGAGAGATGTCGCTACGACTTGAATCTTCCCGTATAGGTTAAATAACAGCATAATACAAGAATGGACTAAGCCTTGAATTCTGCACCATAACTGCAATTCTTCCTACTCACATAATGACATCAACTGTGCTTCTGGCTGCACATTGAAGGCCTTGTGCCAGCCTGGTTTCAGTGTATAATTTTTAGGCGTCTACAAGTTTACCCTCAAGAGACGGCCTGATATCTCTGTCCATACACTATAGGTGAGTTCTTTATAAAGAGTCATGGCATGAAGCATTGCGCTTCTTCGCGATGCTACGCCGCTATGACATGGCTTAAAGCCGAGGCTTTACCCCACCTGGGTACCTCATCGTAGTGTCATACTACTGTAGCATGAGGTCACAGGCCTCTTTGTAGTGCCAAACTACCCAGCATGAAGCCTTGCGCTTCCGTGCGGTGTTATGCCGCTATGACATGGCTCACAAAGTTGAGGCTTTACCCTACCTGGTACCTCTTCGTGTGTCATGCCACTGTAACATGAGGACATCGTCCTCTTTGTAGTGCTGTCTACTTCTCTTTATTACGATTATCATACAGCATTAGGCTACCTGCCTATTTGCGGTGCTACTCCGCTGTGACTTGGCTTGCAAAGCCGAGGCATTACCCCTACCTGGGAACCTCATGGTGGAGTCACCCCACTGTAGCATGGAGTTACACTCCTTGTAGTGCTGCGCTACCGTGCTTCCTGTAAAGCACTCCAGGCATTCACTCTGCCTGAGAACTCATTAAGGCATTTAAGCCAACCTTCCCACAGGATCCGTTTTTCGCAGAAAATAACAGTAGACAACAGTTGTTTTAGGTTCGTAACCACTCCATGTCACATAGGACAAGTACCCACCATTCCTGATATTCTTCTGGTTAATATTCCTCCCTTGAACCAAAAGCTAGATGCCTAGTAGATTTTTCTTTGAACTAATAGCATAAAACTTTATGGTAGGAATATAATAACACAATATCAGAATGCCTTCAAGCCCATTTTACAAGCTGTGTCATCGACCAGCTGGCGCTTGAGGCCCTTGGTGAACGGATCCGCCAGGTTCTCCTGACTCCGAACATCAATCACTGCAATAACACCTCTCTTGATAAGATCGTGTACTGCTCTGTGCTTCAACCGCACCGTTCTCTTCTTCCCGTTGAAGAGTTCATTTGATGCCACTGCTGCTGCCGCCTGGTTGTCACAGTATATCGGTATTGCCGGTATCTGCGCCCCAACCACCGGAAGATCATACATGAGCTCCCGAAGCCACTCTGCTTCATCTGCAGCAGCATCCAATGCAAAGAATTCAGATTCCATGGAGGAGCGAGATAACATAGTCTGCTTCTTCGACTTCCACGATATAGCAGCTCCGCCCATGGCGAATACGAATCCACCTGTGGAATACTCGCTCTCCATATCTGAACACCAGCTAGCATCACTGAAGCCTTCCACTACTGACGGATCTCCGCTGTAGAAAAGTGCATATGTCTGAGTTTTCTTGAGATATCTCATAACCCGTTTCACAGCTTTCCAGTGCTCAACGCCTGGATTGCTAGTGAACCGACTCAGCATTTCCACTACAAAAGCTATGTCAGGCCTTGTGGCAGTAGTAGCGTACATCAAGCTTCCGATGACGCTAGCGTACTCCAACTGCCTGACGCTTTCCCTCGAATTTGGCTCCAGCTTCTGATCACTCCGATACGGTGTATCAATAAAAGGAAGATCTTGATACCCGTAGCGAGTGAGCATCTTCTCAATATAATGAGATTGTGACAGCGCTATTCCAGTGCCTGTCCGGATGATCTTGAGCCCCAAGATTACGTCGGCATCCCCCAAGTCCTTCATACTGAACTTGGTCGAGAGGAATTTCTTTGTCTCTGTGACGCAGCTTAAATCCGTACCTAGGATTAGCATGTCGTCCACGTAAAGACATACGATTACTCCTCTTCCGTCAGCAAACTTCGTATAGACACACTTGTCTGTTTCACTGACCCTGTAGCCATTTGACCTTATCACCTTGTCAAACTTCTCATGCCATATTTTGGGAGCTTGTTTTAAACCATACAGAGACTTCATCAACTTGCAGACTTTGTCTTCCAGACCTCTGACGACAAAACCTTCTGGTTGTTGCATGTAGATCTCTTCGGTCAGCTCGCCATTAAGGAATGCCATTTTCACATCCATCTGATGTATCACCAGCTTGTATATTGCTGCTAGAGCAATTAACAATCTGATGGTTGTCATCCGAGCTACTGGAGCATAAGTGTCAAAGTAGTCGATCCCCTGCTTCTGAGCAAACCCCTTGGCCACAAGCCTGGCCTTGAACTTGTCAATGGTTCCATCTGTTTTCATCTTCTTCTTGAAGATCCATTTGCATCCGATGGATCTTGCTCCTTCTGGCAGGTCAACCAATACCCATGTGTTGTTGGACGTGATTGAGTCAATCTCGTTGTCTATCGCCTCCTTCCAGAATACAGCATCTCTGGTCTTTATCGTCTCATCATAGGTAAGCGGATCTGCTTCCACATGATAGGTGACGAAGTCATCTCCGAAGTCTTTCGGCCTCCTCGTTCGCTTAGTTGACGGCTCAGCGAGTTCTGGTTCAGCTGGTGTCTCCTTGACGACAGCTTCATCTTGGACTACTGGTTCATTAAAGACTTCTGTCTGTTTTGTACCCTCATCATTCTTCGGAAGATCCGCGAGAACAATATTCTCGTATTTTGCAAACTTGTCTTCAAAGTATTCAGCATCGCGAGATTCGATGATACAGTTTGACTCGATATCAAGGAATCTCCGAGCATCACTCTTCTCGGCATACCCCAAGAAAATTGCCTTCGTAGTCCTTGTCCCCAGCTTCTGAATCTTCAGATCCGGGAGCTTCACATAAGCTAGACACCCCACACTCGAATGACATTCAAGTTAGGTCTGACTTTGAACCAGAGTTCATGAGGAGTTATGTCGGAAGTTGCATATGGCACTCTGTTCAGAATGAACGTTGCCGTTAGTGCAGCTTCTCTCCAGTAACACTTTGGAAGACCCGCAGTCAACAACATGGAGTTCATCATCTCTGTCAACGTTCTGTTCTTCCTTTCTGCTACTCCGTTGGATTGAGGAGAGTACGGAGCCGTTGTCTCATTGATGATTCCATGTTCTTTGCAGAATGATAAGAATTCATGAGACCGATACTCTCCGTCTCGATCACTCCTTAACCTCTTGAGTTGTTGTCCAGTTTGCCGCTCAGCCTCGGCCCTGAACTTCTTGAACTTCTCGAATGCTTCATCTTTAGACTTGAGCAAGTAGACGAAAGCATACTTTGAAAAGTCATCGATGAAAGTAATGAAATACTTCATCCCGACCTTTGTAGAGAATTGTTTGAAGTCACAGATATCTGAGTGAACCAACTCTAGAAGATCTGTACTTCGATGGACCCTGTGAAAGGGTTTCCTTGTGATCTTCGTCTGAGCACATACTTCGCATTTCTCTACCTTACCCCCACACTTGGAGATAAGTCCTAGACTAGACATTCTGTTAATCCTTTTACAATGAACATGTACTAGCCTATTATGCCACAACTCAAGAGAATAATCAGAAAAAGTGATTGCATTTATATTATCATGCTGGGTTACAACAAGCTGAATCTTGTACATTCCTTCAGTTTGGAAAGCTTTTCCGAAGAATGTACCCTTCTTGGATATCACCAACTGGTCAGCATTGATGTCCATCCTCAAGCCTGTGTTGCAGAGCAGACTTCCAGAGATCAGGTTTTTAGCAATTACTGGAACATGCTTCACACCATGAAGCGTGAAAGTGTTTCCCGATGTGAGTTTCAGCTCCACCGTCCCGATCCCTAGTACTTCAGCTTGTGCCTGGTTTGCCATTATGACCTTCTCTGAAGTTGGCTCATAAGAGACGAACCAGTCTTTGTCTGAACAGACATGGCAGGTCGCACCAGTGTCTATCCACTAGTCCAAGTCAGCCCCCACAGTTGCAACCTGTGCTATCATGGCAACTAGATTAGTAATCATAGAAACCTTACTAGGCTCACCTTGTTCTTTGGGCTTGGACTTGCATTCGAATTTGTAGTGGCCCTTCTTGCCATAATTGAAGCAAGTCACATGGGACTTGGACTTCTGCTGCTTGAAAGCAGGACCCTTCACTTTCAGATTCGTGAAGTCCTTCTTTTTGCGATGAGAAGCAGCCTGCTTCCCCTGGTACTCTCTGGTTTGGACCAGATTTGCCTTCGCCAGTTGTTTGGACAGAGTATCCATCTTCTGTTGAGAGCGCATCTCGTCCTCAACATGGATCTCTTACAAGAAATCTTCCAAGCTAATTTCCATCTTCTTTCGATGCATCCTTGCATAGAAGTTGCTCCATTCTGTAGGAAGTTTCGCGATGATCCCTCCAACGACAAACTTGTCGACGAGGGGCATGTTCTCGTCTTCTAGTTTCTGACGCAACTTCAGAAACTCCTTCACTTGGGGCAGCATCGCCTTCTCGTCTTCGAAGGTCCACTTGTGGTATTTTTCTACCATGAAGATCTTGGACCGGTTCTCGTCATCTTCATAGAGCTTTCCCAAGGAGTCCCATATCTCTTTGGCAGATGTCTTCTTGGAGTAGGACTCTGCCAGAGAGTCTTCCATGGAATTGAGTATCAGTAGTTTGCATATACTGTTTTCTCTCTTCCACTTCGCTTGCTTGGTCGTAGCAGCGGCCACAGCCGCAGCAGATCCAGTGGTTGGAACGATCGGTTCTTCTTCTGACAGCACGTGATCAACATTCACGAGTTGAAGATTTAAAGTGACCTTTCGTCTCCGTATCTGAAAGTGTTCGCCATCGAATTTTTCCAACTTGTTAAAGCCGGTATCGATGAGCGAAGCACGAGAATTATCCATCTTCTGAATAAAGCTTTGAGATTGTTATTGCCGAGGCACAATTTTTCGATGGAAAACTGAAATATCGTAACAATTGTACAAACAATCGTTATTACGTAACACTTCACAGAAGGTACGTAATAAAATCCTACAAGTGCTATCCTTCACAGAAGGTGCACAGAACGTAACACTTCACAGAAGGTACTTAAGAGAGATTCCACAAGTGCTACCCTTCACAGAAGGTGCACAAACAGAATTCTGATAATATCAACGCAAATACTTCACCAAAGGTGCGTTAATAGAATCCTGACAGAACTAACAAAGAAGATGACTGGCGAAGATGAGGTAACTCCTGCTGGGGTGAATGAACCACCGTTGCTCAAAGCTTTATTCTTCCCACACGAGCACGAACAGCTTCCAGGAACCAGCAAGTTCACGAAGAACTTCTGGAACGCTCGTAAGTCAATATTTGAGACTTGAACGGGCTTCCTGGACTTAACAGACTCCCTCAACTCTCTTCTTGGTGCATCTTTCAAATGAGGCCAAGGGGCTCTATTTATATAGTGGAGTTGAGACTTCACCTCTTCTCATATCCGATGTGGGACTAAAATACCAATACTCAAAAATAGAGTTTGATATTTTAGATCATCCCACAATCAGCATAGAAGTGTGCCAGTCCACGCCTACCCCCCGAACACTCCCGTACATGCACGAGACATCCTGGAGTCCGTGTCCGAGTCCGAGTCCGCACAACAAAAATTAACTTGCATCCTTGGTGGATTTAATCCTTTTTCCTTCTAGGAAAATACTTCCACATGGCACAAACTTGTGCCCCACTACACCTCATGTGCACACGTCAACACAAGCAATGCATTATATTGAGATACTCACCATTTGGTGCAACCGATGTGGGACTATCTTTTCTAGTCCAAAGGCAAAAACACCAACACATATTGCCATAGAAATATCGCTCGCCTCCTCGTCAAATATTTTGTTTGCATTCTCGTCCCAAGAAGATCTCGTACAGCTATTCGAATAAACTCTTTCCATCCCCTTCGCCCTACCTACCCTAATTACTCTTAAATTTCGAGAACGAAATTCTTTTGAGTTTGGTAGGATGTAAACCCCCTAAATTTCTACTACGATTTTTTTAAAAAAATTAATTTTGCACTTCGTATCTGCACGTCGCATACGAGTTTGCATTGTTGTATTTGCGTAGCGAGCGAGAATTGCGTTTCGTATTTGCTCGACGAGTGCGAATATGTGTCGAGGTACATATTTTAGAAAAATATTTTTTATAAATTTTATTT
>JANAVB010003400.1:16891450-17243950 GCA_029216955.1 Iris pallida | reverse complement strand
TACTTTCTGATCTCCTTGATAGTGACCCGATGGGGTGCACCCTTGACTTTTAACCGGTAATTCATTTTTAACCTTGTTACTGGATAACTTGATAGTGGCCCGTGGCGGCGCTCTCCTGACTTGTAACTTGTAACCTGACTTGTAACTTGACTCGTATAATCAACTCTGACTCCGTGGGTGTTCATTCTTGCTGCTTGTGCTATCCACTTGTCTTGTCTTGCATCATGTCTAGGACGTGACTCCCTGGTTACCACGGTCAGGGATTCATACTGAACATGGATTAGGGTAATGATTAGATCAAAGTAGAACATGGAGAATCTCCAGTCACAAGCAATCTCGTTATCTGGGCACTTTAATGGACTTGTAGCTTGCCGACGAGTAGAGCACATTTCCAGCACACTGTCATGTGTTGCACCTCTAAGTCACCTAAGGGTATATCGTCTCCTGGGCGATGTACCCAACCATACTCTCAACCCGCGGAAGGATAACTAGATAGTCTGCAGGGCTTGGGACTGGAAATTCTCATTTGCATCTTGCTTGTAACTAGGCTTGTGATAACCCTAGTTAGTTAAGTAGTAAGCCGTAGTATTTGCTTTACCGCTTGTAAATGGATGGTGTCTAGCCCCGTCTAAGTCTCGTCTAAGTCCCTGTACTTGGTACTCCTGTACATGATTGTTTTACTTATCTTTAACAATAAATGGATAGAGACAAGTGCTATTCAGGCGAAGGGTTACAACCTCGGTCCTTGTTTGGTTTACGGGTCGTAATCTGGTTTCCGGAATGGTTCCATGTCCCTAGTCGTTTATTATCCGGCTGTACTTTTATTACTTGTACTTTTCTTCCATTTTCTTATGTTCTGATATGCTGGCTTTTGTCCTTATTTCGTGGCCTCCTTTGTGGCACTTGCTCTTTCTGGGGTTTGACCCAGCTGGTTTTGTGTGGCCAGATTTTGGAGCAGCACCCGAGGATCTACCGAACCTCCAGTCCGATGGTGGCGACTAGAAGGAACCCGGGCTACGAGTGGGTTTTCCATTTTGTTTCACCTACTACATTGTAAATTTATTCTTTTGAGGCGTTTAGCCAACGAGCACCTGTTAGCTCGATGCACCTTTACTTACTGTCTGCCTACGGGCTGTAACATGATTAACAAATTCTAGGGCTGATCATGTATGACTTAACTCTTGCTAGTCCTCGTATTTTGTATGACTAGCTTCATAATCAGCTGAATATGTAATATTTGGGATGCCTTTTATTGTATATTTGGTGGTCTAACATCTTGTAATTATATTACTTGCTTGAGATTGAGACAATAGGCTTGACCTTAAGAGACCATTGGCTTGTAGTAAACCCTCATATCTAGACAGCCGTGACCGTATAGCGAGGTGGATTCCATTTCAATATACGTAGCTGGCTATGTACGCTCCCGCTCTCCAGTATTCTGGTTATGGGGCGTCACATAGTTTAAGTGGTGGCCCATGCAGGTCTTGGCATTCAAGATATGTGAGGGTTTACCGAATAGATGTCTCAATCAGTACTCTTCTTTGATCTCCATTCATATCCTCTGAATCTCTGGATTTTTTCCCTGATCATGTGCTTGTATCGTTGATCTGTCCTGGTCCTTGCTTATTGTTTTCCCTGTGTCGTCTTCTTCAGCGGTACGGTACCTGACCCCGCCGATCAGCAAGGTGGAGCACTTCCCGTGGACCAGCAACCCGGAGATCAAGCCCAGCATTCCGGAGTAGCCTCCAGAGTTGTCCCTCCCGGAGGAGAGCCCCCAGTTCGGCCCGTCCAGCCTGCAGAGCCTGACGATGGCACCTTGGTAGGTCTCATCAGGACGTTGATAGATTCCCAGGATTGTAGAGGAGACGCCTTGCACCAGGTAGTGGCAGATGCTTTGACTAGAGGCGGTCATCCAGGGAACAGCGCGGCCAACAACTTTAAGCGCTTGAACCTTCCATTCTTCGATGGCAGTGAGGATGCGATTGCCGCGGACGCTTGGCTTCAGGATACCGAGGTGATTCTGGAAGCAGCTAGGACACCTGAGAATGAGAAGGTGGCGGTGGTACGCCTACAGTTGCTGGACTTGGCTCGCAGTTGGTGGGCAGCGTAAGCTATGGGATTAGTGGCACCCATTGCTTGGGCGGTGTTTAGAGAAAGATTCTAGACGAAGTATTTTGATGTTGTGGCTTGGTACGACCTACAGACGAGATTTACCAACTTGAAGCAAGGAGGCAGAACGGTCGACGGTTATGCATCTGAGTTTTTTAGACTCAGTAGGTTTGCCCCCACCTTGGTGGCAACCGAGTTTGATAGGGCCCAGCGGTTCCAGCAGGGGCTGCATTTGGAGATCTTGTTGGCGGTTGAGCAGTTCGAGCACCAGACGTTCGATGCGGTTTTGAGAGCAGCTAGGAGGCATGAGTACACCTCCCAGAGGATCGTGGATAGGACCGGAGGTAGGAAGCGGTCCCACAGTCAGATGCACCAATCATCAGCTCCAGCCCCGGCAGCTAGGAGTTTGACCATTGGAACTCTGAGGCAGGCGGCCTCAGTGACGTCGGTTCAGCATTCAATCCCGACGTACCCGCAACAGCAGAAGCAGAAGCAGACTTCCGCGATGGGATGTTCTCATTACGGGAAGCCAGGGCACGTGGTGGCAGATTGTCGCAGGGCGCAGGGATTGTACCTGGCTTGTGGAGCGGCAGATCACAAGATAGGAGCCTGCCCGAATAGGGGTAGTTCGTCCTCTTCTAACCTAACCAGTCCATCGGTTAGGGGACCAGCACCTATGCAGCAGCAGCAGTACCCGAGGCCCTTGTTGCCTCAGGCCCAGGCATTTCATCAGCAGAACCAGCAGCAGTATACCCAAGCCCAAGTGCAAAGCATGCAGAGAGGTTTCCAGCAGAGGGGACCCGCAGCAAGAGGACAAGGTCAGACAATGATGATGACTATGGAAGAAGAAGTTGCACCAGGTGAGGTAGTGGCAGGTACTATTCTCGTCAACTCCTCTCCAGCATCGGTATTATTTGATTCTGGTGCATCGCATTCATTCATGTCTGCACGATTCGCGACACGGATATGATTGGAGCCCGAGTCATTATCAGTGAGGCTCAATATACTTACTGGTAATGGTCTTGTGGGAGTAGATCGAGTGTTTTCCTCGTGTCGGGTCGTAGTTAGCGGTAGAGAGTTCCCCGCTAGATTTATAGAATTTTCTATGGCAGACTATGATATAGTCTTAGGAATGGATTGGTTGAGGAACCAGTATGCTAGGATAGACTGCCATGTTGGCAGGGTTATCTTTAGTATTTCAGGCGAGCCAGAGTTTTTATTTTCCAGAGGCGTAGTGGAACCATCTTCTCCAGTATTGTGGATGGCCGTAGCAGCAGTACAGTTACCCAGGATAGTTGAAGAGTTCCCAGATGTCTTCCCAAAGGAACTTCCAGGGATGCCGCCAGAGCGGGAGATCTATAGACTTGATCCCCGGGACAGCACCAGTATCAGAGAGAGTCTACAGAATGGCGCCTTCAGAGTTGGAGATTTTGTACAAAATGATTGAAGAATTAAGGACCAAGGGATTCATTCGTGCAAGTGGATCGCCTTGGGGAGCCTCGATGCTTCTTGTGAAAAAGAAGGATGGTACGTCCAGGCTATGTGTAGATTATCGTGTCTTGAACTCAGTGACAATCAAGAATAGATACCCTCTCCCGAGGATAGATGACTTGTTTGATCAACTCAAAGGGGCTTCCGTGTTCTCGAAGATAGACTTGCGGTCAGGATACCACCAGATCAGAGTCAGAGAGCAGGACATCCCGAAGACAGCGTTTAGATCGAGGTATGGGCATTGGGAGTTCCTTGTTATGCCCTTTGGAGCGACCAATGCGCCAGCCGTATTCATGGACCTCATGAATCGCATTTTTATGCCTTACTTGGATCAGTTCGTGATCGTGTTCCTAGATGATATCCTGGTCTACAGCAAGAGCGAAGCAGAGCATGAGCAGCATCTCAGGATCATCCTTCAGACGCTTAGAGAGCATCAGTTGTACGCCAAGTTCAGTAAATGTGAGTTCTGGCTCGATCGCATTTCGTACTTAGGTCACATCATTACTCGAGGAGGAGTAGAAGTGGATCCCCAGAAGATTGTGGCTATCGAGTGATGGCCAGTACCTAGTTCAGCGGCAGAGGTTCGCAGCTTCCTTGGATTGGCCGGCTACTACCGGCAATTCGTATCTGATTTTGCAAGGATTTCGGCGCCGATGACCCAGTTGACCCGCAAGGATGTGCAGTTCGCTTGGACATCATAGTATCAGGAATCATTTGAGAAATTGAAGTGAGGTTTGATAACGGCTCCCATTCTCACACTTCTAGATGGGACCGGAGGATTCACAGTTTATTGCGACGCTTCAGGCAGAGGATTGGGGTGTGTCTTGATGCAGCATGGGAAGGTAATATCTTATGCATCACGTCAACTTCGTGATCATGAGAAGAATTACCCGACCCACGACTTGGAACTGGCAGCAGTCGTGTTTGCACTTAAGCTTTGGCGGCACTACTTGTACGGAGATAGAGTGGAGATATTTACTGATCACAAGAGCCTGAAGTATGTTTTCACCCAGAAGGACCTTAACATGCGGCAGAGAAGATGGCTCGAGCTACTGGTGGATTACGATGTGGACTTGTAGTATCACCCAGGGAAGGCCAATGTTGTAGCAGATGCGTTGAGCCGGAGAGCCGGAATTTATTTCCTAACGGCGTAACCAGAATTATTGGAAGATCTTCAGAAGATGGGAATTGAAGTGGTTCTTCCCACCAACGTGGCGTTGATGGCCAGTCTACAGGTTCAGTCCAGCATAGTTGAGAGGATCCGGATGGCGCAGTCTACAGATTCCAAGATTCAGCGACTCAGAGCAGAGTGTGAGGCAGGGAGGAGTCCAGAGTTGTGCATTCATGAAGATGGTACACTTCGGCACGGCACTCGTCTTTGTGTACCCAGTGGAGATATCAGACAGGAGGTCATGGCAGAAGCTCACAGTTCATAATATTCTATTCATCCCGGTGGCACGAAGATGTACCATGATATTCGTCAGCATTTCTGTTAGAATGGCATGAAGAGGGAGATAGCCCGGTTTGTCTCTCGGTGTTTGGTTTGCCAGCAGGTTAAAGCTGAACATCAGAGGCCCGCTGGACTTCTTCGGCCCTTGCCGATTCCAGAATGGAAGTGGGAGCATGTGAACATGGATTTTGTGACTGGATTGCCTAGATCCCCAGCTGGTAGAGATGCTATTTGGGTTATAGTTGACCGGCTCACGAAGGTGGCTCATTTTCTCCCATCCAGAGTTGGGCAGTCTACGGCTCAGCTAGCAGAGATGTACCTCAGGCAGATTGTCAGGCTTCACGTAGTGCCCGTCAGTATCACCTCGGACAGGGATTCAAGATTCACATCACACTTTTGGCGCAGCCTGCAAGAGAGTTTGGGAACTCACCTTCAGTTTAGCTCAGCTTATCATCCGCAGACCGATGGTCAGTCAGAGCGCACAATCTAGACTCTTGAAGATATATTGAGATCTTGTACCCTTGACTTCGGTGGTTCATGGAAAGATCACCTGCACCTGGTGGAATTTTCGTACAACAATAGTTTCCAGGCCAGTATTCAGATGGCCCTGTTCGAGGTGCTGTATGGTAGGAAGTGCAGATCCCCGCTAGCATGGGATGATGTTGGAGAGAGACAGATGCTTGGCCCAGAAATGATTGTCCATACAGTTGAAGTGGTCAGAGGGATCAGGGATCATCTTCGAGTTGCCCAAGATCGCCAGCGACATTGGGCCGATGCCCATCGGCGTCCCTTAGAGTTTGCTATCGGCGACCATGTATTCCTTAGGATCTCGCCTAACCGCGGCGTCATTCGCTTTGGCGTGCGGAGAAAGCTTAGTCCTAGGTATATAGGGCCGTTCGATATCCTGGAGCGAGTAGGAGATGTATCCTATCGTCTTGCTCTTCCGCCGTTGCTGAGTGAGTTGCATGATGTATTCCATGTGTCCCAATTACGACGGTATATCCCGGACCCGAGCCATATCCTAGACCATTCGAAATTGGTTGTTGGTACCAACCTTTCGTATGAGGAGAGGTCCGTGTCTATATTGGACCGGAGGGAGAAGATACTCAAGAACAAGACTATTAGCTTAGTCCGTGTTGCTTGGGGTCATCACTCTCTAGGTGAGTCAACGTGGGAGCGTGAGGACGACATCCGATCGCGATATCCCGACTTGTTTGACTCGTAAGGTATAATGTCTTCCTTATGCCTTATGCTTTCCATCCCTTGCTTGCATGTATGACTGTATGATTGAACTGCTTAGTGTAGTTGTTGGTGCTTAGTGTAGCTGGCTCTTACATCTCTAAGCATCTTGATTTAAATTCCGAGGACGGAATTCTTTTAAGGTGGGTAGAGTTGTAATGCCCGTATTTTGGAATACGTATTTTAATTAGGCTTACATGTATTTCGGACCTGTATTTTTTTTCTCAGATTCGCCATGGTGAACAACATTAGAACTTGGCATTTTGTGATTTGGAGTTTTCATTTTTCTAGATCTAAGTTTTAACCATTTTTGGTTTTTCTTGGTTTTGATCTATTAAACTTAGATTTTTCCTTGTTTTGAGGCTTCCATGTGGAAGAGAATTCAATTTTACATAAGTTAGAACTTTGGAAATCCAAATTTGGTTTTGTTTTGGCCAAGTTATGAAGATTTGAAGTTTAGGGTTCTTGGGGTCTTCCTCTCGGCCTGATGGAGAAAAAGACCTCGGCCTGCGCTCATTAGCGCATGGCCGGATTGCGCAACCCCTCGGCCAGCGCCTTGCGCTGGGATGACTTGCGCTGGCGCTTCTTAGCTCCAGCGCCTTCCTCCCCTTGGCGCACTTGACTGTTGCGCCGCTCGCTCCCAGTGCGGCTCGGCTCCTGCGCAACCCAACCGTAGAGCAACTCGACCCTGCGCAGCTTGACTCAGCGTAACCTGCACACAGCGTACCCTGCCGTCAGCGCAATCCGCTCCCAACGCAACCCGACCCAGCGCAGTCCATCCCTTGCGCAGTCTATCCCTTGCGCAGTCCATCCCCCGCGCAGTTCATCCCCTGCGCAGTCCACTCACTTGCGCAATCCATTCCCCCTTCGCAATCTGATCCCCTGCGCAACCTACTTGCCCATGATGGTTTGGTTTTATTTCTTGAACTTGCTTCTCTTTTGTGGATTAGAGTTTTGAGATCTTGTTTCACACCACACGACTGTCTTACCCCAACACAAACTGGCACAGTTTTCGGTGTTTTGCTTATGACTAGTACGGTTTTCGTGATTTCTGTGAAGTATGATTTTAGTACTTTCTGATCTCCTTGATAGTGACCCGATGGGGTGCACCCTTGACTTTTAACCGGTAATTCATGATTAACCTTGTTACTGGATAACTTGATAGTGGCCCGTGGCGGCGCTCTCCTGACTTGTAACTTGTAACCTGACTTGTAACTTGACTCGTATAATCAACTCTGACTCCGTGGGTGTTCATTCTTGCTGCTTGTGCAATCCAATTGTCTTGTCTTGCATCATGTCTAGGACGTGACTCCCTGGTTACCACGGTCAGGGATTCACACTGAATATGGATTAGGCTAATGATTAGATCAAACTAGAACATGGAGAATCTCCAGTCACAAGCAATCTCGTTATCTGGGCACTTTAATGGACTTGTAGCTTGCCGACGAGTAGAGCACATTTCCAGCACACTGTCATGTGTTGCACCTCTAAGTCACCTAAGGGTATATCGTCTCCTGGGCGATGTACCCAACCATACTCTCAACCCACGGAAGGATAACTAGATAGTCTGCAGGGCTTGGGACTGGAAAATTCTCATTTGTATCTTGCTAGTAACTAGGCTTGTGATAACCCTAGTTAGTTAAGTAGTAAGCCGTAGTATTTGCTTTGCCGCTTGTAAATGGATCGTGTCTAGCCCCGTCTAAGTCTCGTCTAAGTCCCTGTACTTGGTACTCCTGTACATGATTGTTTTACTTATCTTTAACAATAAATGGATAGAGACAAGTGCTATTCAGGCGAAGGGTTACAACCCCGGTCCTTGTTTGGTTTACGGGTCGTAATCCGGTTCCCAGAATGGTTTCATGTCCCTAGTCGTTTATTGTCCTGCTGTACTTTTATTACTTGTACTTTTCTTCTATTTTGTTATGTTCTGATATGCTGGCTTTTGTCCTCATTTCGTGACCTCCTTTGTGGCACTTGCTCTTTCCGGAGTTTGACCCAGCTGGTTTTGTGTGGCCAGATTTCGGAGCAGCATCCGAGGATCTACCGAACCTCCAGCCCGATGGTGGCGACTAGAAGGAACCCGGGCTACTAGTGGGTTTTTCATTTTGTTTCACCCACTACATTGTAAATTTATTCTTTTGAGGCGTTTAGCCAACGAGCACCTGTTAGCTCGATGCACCTTTACTTACTGTCTGCCTACGGGCTGTAACATGATTAACAAATCCTAGGGTTGATCATGTATGACTTAACTCTTGCTAGTCCTCGCATTTTGTATGACTAGCTTCATGATCAGCTGAATATGTAATATTTGGGACGCCTTTTATTGTATATTTGTTGGTCTAACATCTTGTAATTATATACTTGCTTGAGATTGAGACAATAGGCTTGACCTTAAGAGACCGTTGGCTTGTAGTAAACCCTCATATCTAGACAGCCGTGACCGTATAGCGAGGTGGATTCCATTTCAATATACGTAGCTGGCTATGTACGCCCCCGCTCTCCAGTATTCTGGTTCTGGGCGTCACAATTTCCCCTTCGTAAACCCAACATTCTTTCTCCCCTATACATATATGTGTATATATTAGGATATGTTTATATATATGAAGTTTCCTTTTAAATAGACTTGTGTATATATGTATATATATATATATATATATATGGTATATCATATAGTTTTATATATAACCAATTTATCTCAATTTTGTACCCCAGTAGCAGCTCTTCATCAACACACACACACATAATCTCTTCTTCACAAGCTTAAGTATATGTGTGTATGTAGGTATATATATGTGTATATATGTAGATATATTACCTTGAATGAATGAATATATATATATATAAAATATATATATATATATGAAATTGTTTGCTTGTGAATGTAACCTAGGGATTATTGAGTCAGATTAGGATTGACCCAAGGAGCCTAGAATGGCCGAGTCGACCGACAAGTTGACAAAAGTCAACTTTGGGTCAAACTTGATCCAAATCGACTCAAACGAACTTAGAATGACTTGAAAACTTGTGCTTGACCAAAAAATTACTAAACGGACTAGTTGACTTATTGTTGACCAGGTTTGGCCTGAGTTGACTAGGTTTAACCAGAGTTGGCCAAGGGTTGACTTTGACCTAGAAGGACAGAGAATCATGTAGAATTGCATTGTAGGCATTCCTTATGACATTTTAGACCTTGTTGTCAGTTGTGGTTGCTTTAAATAGGATTACAACACTCCAGTTTAGTTACACTTCCTCATCAGCAGCTTGGATTGCTAGGCAAGTACATTCTCTGACCGTTTTATTCTTGCTTGGACATATTTACTTGTTATATACTAGTTTACTTGTTGCTGTCACGATGTTATCACGGATTAGTACTATATGGATCTCTTCATGCGATGTTATCCCCTCGGATGCATCGGGTATATTGTGCTCATGTACTTTATCATATGCATTGTCTATTCATTGTATTCGTATTTATTCATGTATACTCATGTGACATTCATGTACACTCATGATCATGTGAGCCTTTATGTATAATCCATTGTTCATGTGGACTAGCTATCCATGTGACATACTACTTTCATGTGCAATAACATAACCTGGACAAATCCTTGTGTACTGATTGGGGCAAGGAGAGTATTTATTTGGTTATGTGATCTACATTATTTTTATATACAACTCTAAACTAGATTTAAGTTATGTATGACCTAAGCCTGTTTACATAACCAAACATGTGCTCTAAACCACGTAGTTAGTTCAGTTTTCTTATCTATATCATGTATATCTATTTTCATATATCATGTTCTCTTTTACAGTCTCATTTCTTTATAGCAGTTCATGTAAATTATTCTATAACTTGTTTCATATTTCATTTCATGTTATGATCTGTGTGAGAGATATGTATTCGTTCATGTCCTGACTGGACCGTTGATAATATTACAGATGATGAGGATTGTTGCGATACTTACTATGGAGCAGGCCTAGTTGACACATGTGACCTGGACCCTCAGCAGGATCCAGTAGTCGCTGAGGATTTGCCATTAGCTTAGTCTAGACTTTCCTCCTTATCTAGCCTTATAAGATATTTGAGATTGTATTGAGATATTATTTATCGTGTTGATAACATCGAGACTTTTCATTTTGTTGTATTTCTCTTGTGGATTTCATATCTATATTATCGTGCTGATTATCTACCTCTAGTTTTGTGATTGAGATTGTATCTTGTGATTATCCTCCGTTTGGAGAGTATATCATTTTGTGATAGTTGTGATTGTGACCTAGAACAGCGTTCTACCGTCGACACTGCGGTATAGGCTGGACGTACCCACTTCTCGTGCCCTTACACTGGGTGCGAGTCGTGACACGTTTTTAGTGGTGGCCCATGCAGGTCCAGATTCGCATAGTATGATGTCGTGGTAGTACAGCGACTTAGTTGTACTACTACGAGCATGCTATAGAGTATAGGAAGTAAAGTATTAGAATGAGATGATACTCAATCACTGTTAGGATTCCTTGAGAGATTCTTGGGACGACCCTTGAGAATCTTATTTAAATTTCGATTTGAAATCTTTTCCCTTGATTTGATTCACCCATTACTCCTTGTTATTGAATTTGATTTTGTTGGATTCATTGTTGAATTTTGAATCTTGATGATTAGTTGTTAACTTTGAGTTTGTATTTAAATATATATAATTTTCTTTATCTTATTTTTGGAATTTACGGTATAACTTGATAACATACTTGATAAGGACAGTGAGAAAGGTAAATGTCTACTTTATTTGTGGAGTTAGAATTTATCGCAGTCATATTAGCTAGCATGACAAGGACGTAGAGCCTGATTTTAGATATACTATCTTAGTTATGGAATCTAGATTGTTTTGCAGCCATACCGGTTGGAGTGGTAAGAATTCTAAATAACATGATTATAGGGTGTATACCTTAGTTACGGACTATATTGTTTATTGCAGCTATGCTTACTGGCGCGAAAAAATTCTAGCAACATGATTTTAGGAAGACGTGTATGGTTATCAGATTATATCATAAAATTGGTTCATTCCTTTTGAACAGATGAGCAAGAACAGATTTTATCATTATTTCTTTCTTGCCATTATTTCTTGTATTACTATTTTTCCTTATCTTAGTTAACTCTGTCCCAATTACATCAATCACCTATCTCGTATCTAATTCTGTCATCTATATTTTGAAACCATTGAATCTCCATACCTTTTTACCATGGAAAGGTCGAGGAAGTAACGTAAATCATCTAGCTCGGAAAGGATGTAATTTATTAACATATGGTAATCTTGGTATGAATCTAAATATTGGTCTTTGATATAGAATTTTGAGATAGAGGTGTGGTAAAAAGTGAGAATGAAATCAAGAGATTTATATTATCAATTTAGGAACAATCACACTTAGAGAAATATTTTGGATATAAATAATTCATAGATGTATTTCCTAACTGACGAGGATATTCGAGGTCAACATAGTTTTGAGGACTTGGATAAATTTTGGTTATTGATTCTTGAGACATTTTACTTTAAGGCTATGATGTTAAAGTTAGGGATTTAGTAATTGAAAAGAGATTTTAACTGTATTCGATGGCAATACGAAATTGAATAAGATATTGCAAGAAAATGGCTAAGAACAGAAAGAACACAAGGATTTTTGAGTTATAAAAATCTAGAGATTTTGTGAAATTTTAAATTTAAGGAGAATAATATTTGAGGGTGTACGTTGAAGGAGATATAAAGGTTGATTTTAATGGAAAATAAGTTTTTGTAAGGCCTAGTGGTTTTAGAATGAATAACACGAGGAGAGTAATTTGAACAAGTTCAAGGATTTCATAAAACTTGATTTAGAGGTTTCGGATCTAATTTAAGACAAGGTAAAAGAATTTGGATTTAAAAGATGATTAAGTGGTTAGTATTGAGTGCTAATAAATAAAAGGGTATGCTTCATGAGTAATGTTTTGGAATTTAGGAATTGAGCCTATGATGATCATGACAAGGTTAAATCTTCATAACAAAATGGTACAAATTCTTGGTGGTAGTCATATAAAGGTTGATTTTCATATTTGGACTTATGGGATAAAGATATGATTGGCAAATGATGATTAGATAAGCTTGATGGTATCAGAGAGAGTAGATTAACTTGACTTCCTTATGAAACCTTGTCTTTTGTTTTTCCTATCAAAAGGTGGAAATTGACTTATTCCATATCTTTGAATTATCCTTTAAAAGTTTTCAATATCATTGAATCCTAACTCCTTTGATCACGACCAATCAACTTTGGTCACCTTTTCTGGTCATATTAATATCCTGGGTCGTACTCAATTGAATTAAATTTAATTGTGACCTGGATCTCCATCCTTGGATGCTCGTGCTCAGACTTCAATGACCTTATTTCCCATCTTGCCCAAATCTTGATTTACCCAGAGATTGATCAACTTAGATCGTGTCGAGACAAAATTTTCTATTATATATATCGTGATTGGATTTCAATGCTATTGACAGTCGTGCTTTAAACTTTCGATTTTGTTCATCCTTAGAATAGTAAAGCTTTATAGTTAATTCCTAGTTGTTTTTTGATAATTACCAGTTTTCATATAAGATGATAGACTGCCTTACAGCCAATGATTTATTGTATTCCTTATCTTTTCTAGTATGGCACCCATGACCAGAGTCTGTCCCCAGTGCACAGCTGCAGTTCCGGATGAGACCGAGATTGTACTTCCCTCTTCCATGGCTCAGGAGGTGTTAGCAGCCTCACCGGAGAGTTTCCCTCCATCTCCTGTCCTTCATGAGAGGGCTGCAGTTCAGCCGGAGACTGAGAGACTCCCTTTGCCTTCTGGAGTGGTACCCCATGCTATTCCTGATGGGGCTCAGATTTACAGACTTCTTCAGGATGTGTGGGAGGTACAGAGACTTCAGGCTGAGCTTATGAGAGAGCAGAGTCTCAGTATCCAACTATTGTGGGACTTTATGCATTTAAGAGGAGAGCCTAGCCCCAAGAGGGCGAGGAGAAGTATATACCTAGAGCCTCAGGAGTACCCCGGCTTCCAGCCTGGACCAGCCTATCCAGTTCAGATTCCTGTCCAGCAGAGGCTAGTTGAGCGAGTGCCTACCTGTGCCTTCTGTAAGAAGCCTGGGCACGTATGAAAGGACTGTAGGAAGAGATTAGGATTGTGCCTATTTTGTGGGTCAACTGCACACAAGATACGAGACTGTCCTACTACACTTGTCCCTAGTCAAGGCCTATCGCCATGAGAGAGTTCCAGCTACCAAACCTAGTAGAGGTGAGTTCTTGACTAGCAGGTACATGATCGTCAATAGGTGTACAATGTGTAGGGGCACATAATGAAATGTACTTTCGTACAAGTGATACGACGATAGATGTACATACGCACAAATCAGCTTTGAGATAAAGGCCTACGGCGCAGTAATCATATAAAATAAAACTTTGCTCGGTAAATAAATACGGAGAAGGGGACATGATCACGTACTCTACTAACAGTTTTCCCATATCCCAGATTCTAAACATGTGAGAGATATATAAAGACTGTCCTAAGCATGGTAGGGACTGAAAATAATACAATATGTGAAGATTTTAACTTTCTACCCCAAGGATCAGTATTTAATCATGGTTAGATCACAGTTCAATGTTGTAACAGTATGTAAAGTTTGCAGAGGTACTTGCCTTTAGCAAAGCAAAGCAGTGATAGAAATGCTATAGATGTCTGGTGACTCGTCACTGTAGAAGTAACACATAAACTTAGTTTTTATACTAAGTTAAACACTAAGACACTAGTTGTGTGATACGACTTTCTGACTGGACACCTAGCCAAATGATGACTTTAGCATAGGAGACCAATGTGGGGTGACACAATATCCAAACTAACTTTCTAGGGTCTTTACACTAGTGCGGGGTGAGGTCCAATACTATAATAACTCAAAACAACACAAATCATTGTAAGTCGTAACTATTCAATAAATAAATCAAACTGTACACTGTGTTCCAACAATTTTTGAGATAGACAAAAAGCTCAATTTTACAAAAAGTAAAGTACCAAAATGATCCTTGTTAATTATAGAAATTTATACTAATTTTTCTGGAATTTATAAACCCTCATAGATATTTATTAAAAATCGGCAAACATATGTATCCCAGTTTATTACATTCATGTTCATTTCATGTTTCGTATATTTAGTTTGCTAGAATCAGTACTTGCTTCCGTCCTGACAGGATAACGTTGTAGGTATACTTACTGAGGAGGAGTTGCTTTGTGATTCCAATTATGGAGTTGCTGCCGAGGACCACGCTTTATCTTACGAGGATGTACCTGCGGGAAAACTCGTCTAGTTTGCGTAGTTACTCGGGGTTCCGAGAGTAGTCATATTGTTAGACTATGTATTTTGTGACTGGACCTGTATCCAGCTTTACATTATGGATTTATACTTGGAACTTACTTATATACGAGATGACTTTTGTGTTTGGAACTTTTCTGACTCTTTATTACATATAGAACTGTTAGCACATTTTAGTCTTATCTTATTATCTTTAGAACAGCTTACTACGCTTTATCTCAAGCGTAGGCTGGACATGACTCGGGCTGGCCCAACAATTCGGGTAGCAGATCGTGACACTATTTCTACTCCCCTATTCCCAATCAATACACAAGAATCGAGACAAGTTATGTTAAGATTCATGATTTCACTGCCTCATAAATGAGAGCACGTGAAATTAATTCATGAAGGCTCTGTGAACATGAGAGTACATGAATCACAAAAGTATACATGAATAGTAAAAGTATAGAGATACATGATGTAAGTGAAACACAAATGACATGAAGTATCCGATGCTCCCGAGGGGGATAACATCTCATGAAAAGATCCATATAGTACCAATCCGTGTTACCAACGTGACAATATCAAGTAAAGTAATCTAGAGCAAGAATATAAGTTCTAGCAAGTATGAAACGGTCAGAGAATATACTCACCTGATATCATGAGTATCTGATAAGTGTAGATGTCTAGACAGAGTAGATGAGTCCTATTTAGAGCAACACATGTCACAACATATCCAGAATGGTAATATTGAACTTTACAATGCATTCTGTATGATTTCTAGGTCATTTTAGACTAAAGTCAACTCTTGGTCAACTATAGTCAACTATACTAGTCAAACTAGGTCAATCTAGTTAGGGTTTGGTCAACCATGGTCAAACTAGTCTAGGTTAGATATTTCTAGGTCTTTCTAGGCTAAGGTCAACACTTGGTCAACTCTAGGTTATCTAGTCCAGGTTTAGTCAACTAGGCCTAGCCAAAACCAAAGCCTATGCATACCAAGTTTACCAAAGTCACATATACATACCACTAGCACATATATTCTATATATTACACTCAACCCAATCTCTAAACTACCATATATATGTACACACCAAACTATATAATCATAGGCTAGTACAAAACCTATATATACAATACATATATACTTGCAATTATATATACATACATAGAGAGAAATGTGTGTGTGAGTATAGAGATGTGAAGTGTGTGTGTGTGTGTGTGAGAGAGCATGGTAAGTTGAATGTCACATGGCAGTTGTAGGTGTGTGTGTTAACATGGCAAGGGTGTCAAGGTAGAGAGTGAAGTCTCTAATTTACAAATGTGTGTGTGTGTCAATGTGTGTGCTCATGTGAATGAGTGTACATGCTCAGTTTTTAGGACAACAAGTAGAGGGCTACTGTTAACATGGAAATTCGATTTAAACGTTCTCAGGTTTATGTGTACAACAAGGGGCTAATATAGGTTCAGTTTGTGTACATCAAGGGGATAATATAGGTTCAGTTTGTGTACAGTAAGGGGGCTAATATAGGTTCAGTTTATGTACAGCAAGGGGGTTTAATATAGGTTCAGTTTGTGTACAGCAAGGGGGCTAATATAGGTTCCGTTTGTGTACATGAAGGGGGTTTAATATAGTTTCAGTTTGTATATTGTAGTGAATAGGCTAATTAGTGCATTGAATTCTCAATTTTATCAACCTACTGTAAAGTACTTTATACCTATCTAATGTATTAACATTTCATCAAAGCATAACATGTATGAAATTACCTAAACTCAGTTAAACATGTTTCGAGTATCACTCTTATTCGAAAACCCAAAATTACAACCCATGAATCAATATGAAACCCAGCTATGTAGACAGCAACCCAGAGATGTATACATGTTAATATAACAATTTAATCATAAATTAGCAATTTAATCTATTTTAATACTCTGAAAACTCAGAAATATACACACGTATCAGGGAACATACATAAACCCTAAATTATCATTCGAATTTCAATTAAACATCAAATTAATGGTTAGAAAAGTGTCGTGTATATATGTATGTGCTCACAGTGTCTATCGTGTCCATACAATAGGACACGAAATGTCCAATCATACGAGAACACACACAGACACGCCTGCACAACACAGGCTCGTGCGGCGAGTCCACGAGCTCGTGGATACGGCACGGCTTACGTGGAGCCACGTGGTTGTGTCCACGTGTTGCCCACATATAGGGCTACACCCTCGACACAACACGACCTGTCTACGACGTGTCTACACTCTGCATGACATGCGTATCAGAGCCCAGACACACCTACTCGCTGTGTACGCAAAATCGATGCGATCCAAAATACGAGGCCGACACAACACGACATGACTCATCATGCCACTTGGGGGCTGACGTGTCAGTCACTGCCCCTAGCCGCATGCCAAGTGTCGTGTGTCCAAGTGACACGGACACGCAGATATACACCCCGAACAGCAGGGCACTCGTGCACACTCTCTTGAAGCGTGTCCTGCTCTCTGTGGATACGACATACACAAAATTCACCTCAGTCAGACACGAAATCAAATGTCACATATACACCTACAAATCTGTACAAATACATTTCAAAAATATGAATAAAAACTACTTTGAGGCATTTCGTCAAACACATAGGTATAGTCACTGATACGTGTCCGATACGGACACCAAACCAATTCTATTTCCTACCAAACTACACTTACAGCTAGGGGACACCTAGATGGATGTATCTATGGAAAGAAAATAGAAATTTAATAGGATTTAGGGCATTTACCTATTGGGAGCAAATCTCAAGAATAACTCTAAAGGAAGGTGTCCTCCTCTAAGTGCTATGGCCAAGTGAGCTCCAAACCTTAGCTAGCTAGCCTCTAAGTCCTTCTTCAACAGCAAGGGATCCCAATGCAAGGAATTAGGCTCAATTTGGGAATAATTTGGATGAATGGTGAAGATTTGGGGAAGAACACTAAACTAGGCTTAATGTGAAATGAAAGGAGGCAAGCATTAATGAAGAGATATTATATGGGGGGGTGTGCCTCTCTTGGCCGGCCATGTAGAGATAGGGTTAGGGTTTTGATTCATTAGGTAGCTATGGGCTTCCCTCTTGGTAAGTTTCTAAGTCCCTTAGTAAAGACCTATGTGTATTTTCAACCCTCAAGCTAAAATATCTAACTTAACTAAATATGTAGATATTTCTAACTTAGCCATAAAGTTAACATCTTCTAACTTAGCCTCTATGTTAATGACTAATCCTTAGATTAGGTCAAAACTAGGTTAAGGGCTAACATGACAATTAGCAATTAATTAAATAATAAAAATTTAAATAAAATCAAATAATTCATAAATGACCAAAATACCCTCAAAGCTAAAAAGTGGTAGTAACAAATCTACCATCCTTAAAAAAATTTCGTCTCGAAATTGAAAGGCAAAACTGAACTGATGAGAAGGATAGACAATCATACCTCAAAGTCCAAAAAGATATTGGCATCGCTCGCGCATCTCATCCTCCCGCTCCGAAGTAGACTCTCCTGGAGAATGATGCCTCCATGCGACGCGAACAAAGGGTATCACCTGGTTTCTCAAAACCTTCTCCCGTCGATCTAGAATCTCCACAGGCTCTTGGAGGCTATATGATTTCTTCACAAATGAGAGGGGGGCTGCTGCTATGCTTGGCCGGCCATGGGTGGGGGTATTAGGGTTAGGGTTAAGTCATAAGCCAAGCACTCCTAAGTTGCTACAAAGACCCAATGAGAAAAGCTTTAAAGGCTTATAAAAATGACTTAAAATCATTAAATAATTCTAGAAAAGTAGGTAAATTTTCTAAATTAAATCTAATAAGCCAATAATAAAACTAATCATATTATTAGGCTTTTAGACAAGGTTGACTAAGGTTATACCATCTAGGTCCTATCAAAGCACCAATCCAAAACCCACAACAATCAATTTAATTAACATTTAAATAAATTCAAAATAAAAATGAGTTCTGTTTTCCTATTTATAAAATTCTAAAAGTACTTATTAAATACTGAAAAAATTATAGTAAATTAGCTAAATTAACATAGTATTTAAATACTATTTTTTCCAGATTTTTACAGTAATTAAAATATATATAAAAATTCAAAAACAACAAGTAACAATTTCTAGAAAATAATTAATTTATTATTTACTATTTTGTCCACGTAGTCGAAATTGAACCGAAGTCCAGATACGGGACCCAAAGCCATGAATCAAGTCCAATATGACTTGTACAGACTCTGAATGTATTAGACACAATTGGACCCAAAAACCCATGCTAGGTTTGGACATCAATTGGCCATGATAAATACAGGAATTTAAATAAATATATAAATATATTTTAAAATGGTAAAATATACAAGTCATAAATTTATATAATAAAATAACTGGTGAATTTATACATAACAATATTTTATACAAAGTTGAATTTAAAGTACAAATACATATATAGCAATTATATTTATATATACAACAATACATAGTTATTTATGTATACATATATAATGAATATATATATATATAATAATATACATATATATATATCTATATATATATATATATATATATATATATATATATATATATATATATATAATATATATAACAGTACATAATAACATATATATAAATACATATATACCTGTATACATATATATATATATATATATATATATATATATCTATATATATATATATATATATATATATATATATATATATATATATATATATATATATATATATATATATACATATATATATAAAAAAAAATACATATATATATATATATATATATATATATATATATATATATATATATATATATATATATATATATACATATATAGAAATATATAATAAAACAAAACAAAACAAAACAAACAAAACAAAAAAAGGAAAGGGGGGCTCGAACTCGGCCAGGGGCAGGGGGTTTAACGCGCTCGGGCTGGCCAGGGGGTCAGCTCGAGTCAGTTGTTAGGGATTGAGTTTGGGTTAGTTATATTATAGTTTTTATGTTAATGGGTTTTTAAACCCGATAGCCCAAACCAACCCTGATAACGTAAACTTCGTGTCCTGACAGTTAAGGACACAAAGAACGTTCGAGTCCTGTGTCTGGGTCGTGCACGACACGCGCGACTCGAACTAGCCGTGTCCACACTCATCACTGGTTTCCTCATGTCCTGGCGAGTCCAGTGACGGGAACACACGACACAACGAGACTCGGGAGACGAGAAGACACGTACGTGTCCGTCGAAGGGTTGTTGTCGGGGGTGCTATACGGCGGAGGAAGCGTCGTAGTCGGCGGCGAAGGGTGGCGCTGGGTTCGTCTCGGCGAGGCGCGTCGATTGGTGGTGGTTGGAGGCGTCGACGTGGGATGTAGGCGTCGAGCTGGGCAAGGCGATCTTCGGCGAGGCTGGTCGGAGAAGACGGGTGGATGGTGGTGGCTAGGGCGGCTGTGGTGGTAGGAAAGGGGTCTAGAGTTAGGGTTTGGGGTCGGGGTCGTTTTATAGGGTCGAAGGTCGGCTGATTTAGGGTATTAGATTAGGATTAGGGTTAGGGTTTCGGCGAGGCTTAGTCGGAGACGACGATAGCGCGGCGGTCGTCGGTTTAGGGTTAGGGTTAGGTTTGCAGAAACCCTCCTCAAGAATAGGTAATTACAGAAAGCACCCACCGCCTTGCTCTATGCAAATTTTATTTGCACAGACAATTCAGATTTTGCAAACCACGTTTAAAACAATTAAAACTATTACAAAATTATATTAAAACAATTCAATTTATTATAAAATAATATATTTTGCTTTTAAAAATTAATAAAAATCATTTAAAAATTCTTGAAAAATTTCTAATAATTATATTAATTCATTTTAAGTATATAAAGAATATTTAAAATTATAAAAATAATATTTTGAAATCTAGGGCTTACAAATCTTCCCTCCTTGAAAAAATTTGTCCTCGAAATTCACAAGGATAGAAAACTCTACAAACATTCTAATATAACAAGCAATGCAAAGAATGACTAAGGCTATTATTAAGACTAACCTCTAAGGTATCAAGCGGGAACAGGTGGTTCCCTCGCGGCTGTTGGGTCGAACAAGTAAGGATATCTCTCCCTCATGTCCGACTCCCTCTCCCAAGTAGATTCACCCGGGGAGTGACGGCTCCAAGCTACTCGTACCAAGGGTATAACTTTGTTCCTCAGCCTCTTCTCCTTCCTGTCCAATATCTCTATTGGCTGTTCAGTAACTGCAAGGCTCGGTCCGATCTCCAACTCTGAATGATCTAGCACATGGCTGGGGTCTGAAACATATCTCCTCAGCTGAGACACATGAAAGACATCGTGAACTCCTGCTAGATTGGGTGGAAGTGCAACCCTGTAAGCTACCTCTCCGATCCTGCCAAGTATCTCGAACGGCCCGATGTATCTGGGGCTCAACTCGTCTCATCGTCCAAACCGGATCGTCCCTCTAGTAGGTGATATCTTCACTAGCGCCATATCTCCGTCAGCGAACTCCATCGGTCTGCGACTAGCATCGGCCCAGTATTTCTGCCTGTCCTGAGCAACTCTGAGCCTGTCTCTAATCATCCCGACCTTCTCTGCTGCATCCGTGATCATCTCTGGCCCAAGCATAACTCTGTCCCCAATATTATCCCAAAAGAGCGGTGTACGGCATCGTCGTCCATATAGTGCCTCGAAAGGAGACATACCGATGCTGGCTTGGTAGCTGTTGTTGTATGAAAGCTCTACCAAGTGCAGATGGCTCTCCCATGATCCGCCAAAGTCTAGCACACAAGTCCTCAGCATGTCCTCTAGCGTCTGTATCGTCCTCTCAGACTGCCTATCTGTCTGCGGGTGGTACGCTGTACTGAACTTGAACCGACTGCCCAACTCTTCCTGCAAGCTCCTCCAGTAGTGGGACATGAATCTGCTGTCTCGGTCTGACACGATGCTCACTGGTACTCCGTACAAGCGAACTATCTGCTGCATGTATAGCTCCGCTAACTTCTTAATGGAGAGCCCCACCTTGAAGGGTATGAAGTGCGCACACTTCGTCAGCCTGTCCATGATGACCCAAATGGCATCCTTTCCTCCTTGGGAACGAGGAAGCCCTGAGACGAAGTCCATCATAATGTGTTCCCACTTCCACTCGAGAATGGATAACGGCTGCAATAGACCAGCTGGCCTCTGACGCTCTGCCTTGACCTACTGGCAAACTAGGCATCTCGAAATGAAACGTGATACATCCCTCTTCATCCCGTGCCACCAAAGATGTTTTCGCAAGTCACGGTACATCTTGTTGGCACTAGGGTGAATAAAATATCTCGATCGGTGCGCCTCCTGCAAGATTGCCTCTATCAGCTCTCCCTTCGGCACGCACAACCGGCTGCCATGCCTCAAGGATCCATCCTCTGCTACGGTGAAGTAATCCAGCAATCCAACTAAAGCCTGGGCTCGAAGTCTGCGAAGGCTCTCATTTGTAGACTGTGCCTCCTTGATCTGCTCCATCAAACCTGACTGAATGTCAAGCGCCATCATATGTATCACTGATCCTGGCCGAACTATCTCGATACCGAGCTTCTCCAGATCTTCCCATAAATGTCGATCTATCATCAGATACCATGCCATCGGATGCCTGTTTAGCGCATCCGCCACCATATTTGCCTTCCCGGGGTGATACTGTAAATCGATGTCGAAGTCCTTCATCAACTCCAACCATCATCTTTGCCTCATGTTCAGCTCTTTCTGCGTGAACACATACTTTAAGCTCTTGTGGTCAGTAAAGATTTCCACACGCTCTCCGTATAAGTAGTGTTTCTACAACTTGAGTGCAAAGATCACCGCAGCTAACTCTAGGTCGTGGGTAGGATAGTTCCGCTCATGAGTCCGTAATTGCCTAGATGCATAAGCAATCACTTTTCCATGCTGCTGTAGGACACATCCTAGCCCCTTTCCCGAAGCATCACTGTATATGGTACAACCTCCAGATCCCGAAGGTAATGTCAGATCTGGAGCGGTCGTCAGCCTCATCTTCAGCTTCTCAAATGCTGCCTGGCAGTCCTCTGACCAGATGTACTCTGCGTTCTTCCGCATTAGTTTCGTCATGGATTCAGCTATCCTAGCAAAGTCCTGGACAAACTTCCTATAATAGCCGGCTAAACCCAGAAAGCTCCTGATCTCTGAAACTGACGTCGGAGCCTTCCATGTCTCAACGGCAGCAATCTTCCTGGGATCCACCGAGATCCCCTCTCCAGTAACTATGTGACCGAGAAACTCCACTCGATCCAAAAAGAACTCGCACTTCGATAATTTGGCATACAACCTCTCCTGCCTCAGAATCCCTAAAACTGTCCGCAAGTGCTCTGCGTGCTCCTCCGGCGTCTTCGAGTATATCAGGATGTCGTCGATAAATACTATGACGAACTTATCCAGATACTGGTGAAATGTCTTATTCATCAAGTTCATAAAGACAGATGGCACATTTGTGAGACCAAATGGCACACCAAAAACTCGTACTGCCCGTACTTCGTGTTGAACGCCGTCTTCTGGATGTCTACAGCCCTGACTTTTACCTGGTAGTAACCGGATCTCAAATCTATCCTAGAAAATACCTTCGCCCCACTCAACTAGCTGAGCAAATCATCTATCCTGGGTAGAGAATATTTGTTCTTAATGGTGATGATATTTAATGCCCGGTAGTCAATACACAACAGGACTGTACCATCTTTCTTAGGCACAAAGAGCACTGGCGCTCCCCATGAAGAAGCACTAGATCGAATGAAACCCTTTTTCAACAGGTCATCAATCTGCTCTTTCATCTCTACGGCCTCCTTGGGGTTCACTCTATAGAAAGCCCGGGATACTGGTGATGAACCCGATACTTAATCTATAGTGAACTCCACATTTCTGTCAGGCAGAAGTCCTGGAAGATCCTCTGGGAATACATCTATAAACTCCCTAATGATAGGGTGTGGCGGTGCTAACTCCCCAACTGTCGCACAACAGTTCGGCTCTAAGCTGATCTCCGACCCTGTCCTCCTGATACTGAATGGCGCCGTACCTGGGGGACTGAACAGAATACTACCCTCATGACAGTCTATAGCTCCGTAAGCATAGCTATGTTAGTCTATCCCCAATATGATATCATACCCGGGGAGTGGCATCACAAAGAATCGTCCCCTAAACTCTCTCCCAGCTATAGTAATAGAGCATCTATAGATAGCCCTAATGGGTACTGGTCCGCCTCCCGTCATTACTCTACTCATCTCCTTAGTAGATGTAGCTACTAAGTGGTGTTTATGCATAAACTCTAATGACAGAAAGCTATGTGATGCACCGAAATCAAACAAGCATAGAGCTAGAAAAGTATGCAAATAAACATGACCTGTGATGACGTTGGCCAAATAATCTGGCTCCGAAACCTGTTCCGGTTCCGCCTCAAGAGCCAGACTATAAGCCTTTCCGTGGGGTCCCTTCTGCTGCTGCAGATGTTGCCCAAACCTCTGTTGCTGAGCCGAAAGCGACGGTCCTCTAGATGGTGGTCCGGCACCTGGTACCCTGGCTACTGGGCACTCTCGAAGCTGGTGGGTGGCAGACCCGCAAGCTAAGCACTGCTTCAACATCTTTCTGCAGACGGAGTAATCATGCCCTTGCCTTCGACAAAATATACACAGAGCTCCTTTTTGCGGCTGAAATCCCGGGGCTCTAACTGGTGGGATTGGTGATGTGGTGTGGGAGGACGGTAAGTCTGCTGGTGTGGCACCGGTACTCTCGGCTGGAAATCCCGACGCTTGGAAGGTCCTTCGAGGTGTACAAAAGCCGACCTCTTGCAAGACTGAAGGTGCTCCTCTATGCTTCGGGCCAACTCTAGGCTCTGGTAGTAGTCAGTCGTACCGTTCGCCACTATAAGAATGCTAATGTCTGGAACTAGACCATGGCAAAACCTATGCGTCATCTCCTCTGGGTCTGCAACTAGACTAGGAGCAAAACGGCTCAAGCGACTAAACTCCGCTGCATACTCGTCAACAGAACGGTTCCCCTGCTGGATGTTCTGTAATCGTAGCCCCATGGCTACCCTAGCGGTGGTCGAGAAGAATTTCTTCTTGAACTGGGTCTTGAACTGATCCCAAGTGGCCTTCCCTCTCGCGAATAGTAGCTCATTCCGGAACCAAACTCCTGCCAAGTCTATCAGCAAAAATTCCGCTGCCTCGACCTGGAGGTCACTCGACAATCTAGCTCCAAGGAGCTTCCTCTCTACTGAGTCTAGCCAGTCATCTGCTACTACGATGCCCTCAGTCCCTAAGAACTCCTTGGGGTTCAGACCCATGAAGTCCTTGATTGTCCCCGCTCTCTGCCGTGGCTCTACAGGTGGTGGGACCACGGTACGTTCCTCAGAATGCTCCATTCTCTGGCGGAGTAAGGTGGTCTGCTCTTGATGGATTGTTAGGAACCCCTGGATCAGAGTGAGCAGTTGGTTCCCGTCGAGTGTGACGGAAGCCTGGGCAGGTATAGTAATAGGTGGTGGTGGGAGTATCGGGTCCTGCTAGGTCTGTGATGTGGAAGGTGGTGGAGGCATCTGGGTTGGTGGATTTGTGGAGTGGGGGAGTATGGTAGGTGGAGGTGGAGGTGCATCGGTCAACTGGTCAACCGACTGGATAGGGAGTGTGCCATTCTCAGGTGTGGCATACTGGGATGAGCGGGTGAGCACCATCTAAATAAATAAAAAGGACTTATAAGGACTCTTTAAAGTAAACAATCATAAACATAAAATCTAATTGTAATAGCGAACATGTGATGTGATACGTTTCCTATGTTACAGTCCTAGTATTCCTCTAGGTGTTCTAAGCGTTATTCTTAATGTTGTCTAGTTACCTTAAGTTCCTAATTGCAGGCAAGCTTGGTACAATGACGTAACCAAACAATTTAGTCAGGACCTGCGTGGGCCACCACTAAAACATGTCACGATCTGCTACCCAAATTATTGGGCCGGGCTGAGTCATGTCCAGCCTACACTTGAGATAAAGCGTAGTAAGCTGTTCTAAAGATAACAAGATAAGACTAAAATATGCTAACAGTTCTATATGTAACAAAGAGTCAGAAAAGTTCCAAACACAAAAGTCATCTCGTATATAAGTAAGTTCCAAGTACAAATCCATAATGTAAAGCTGGATACAGGTCCAGTCACAAAATACATAGTCTAACAATATGACTACTCTCGAAACCCCGAGTAACTACGCAAACTAGATGAGTTTTCCCGCAGGTATATCCTCGTAAGATAAAGCCTGGTCCTCGACAGCAACTCCATAATAGGAATCACAAAGCAACTCCTCCTTAGTAAGTATACCTACAACGTTATCCTGTCAGGACGGGAGCAAGTACTGATTCTAGCAAACTAAATATACGAAACATGAAATGAACAGGAATGTAATAAACTGGAATCATGGTACATCATAATCTATCATGGCAAGGACACATATGTCATAGAGACAGATATATATATAATACTTAAAACTGTAACAGGTACGTGATCGTCAATAGGTGTACAATATGCAGGGGCACATAATAAAATATACTTTCTTACAAGTGATACGACGATAGATGTACATACGCACAAATCCGCTTTGAGATAAAGGTCTATGGCGCAGTAATCATATAAAATAAAACTTTGCTCGGTAAATACATACGGAGAAGGGGGCATGATCACGTACTCTACCAACAGTTTTCCCATAACCCAGATTCTAAACATGTGAGAGATATATAAAGACTGTCCTAAGCATGGTAGGGACTGAAAATAATACAACATGTGAAGATTTTAACTTGCTACCCCAAGGATCAGCATTTAATCATGATTGGATCACAGTTCAATGTTGTAACAGTATGTAAAGTTTGCAGAGGTACTTGCCTTTAGCAAAGCAAAGCAGTGATAGAAATGCTATAGATGCCTGGTGACTCGTCACTGTAGAAGTAACACATAAACTTAGTTTTTATACTAAGTTAAACACTAAGACACTAGTTGTGTGATACGACTTTCTGACTGGACACCTAGCCAAATGATTACTTTAGCATAGGAGACCAATGTGGGGTGACACAATACCCAAACTAACTTTCTAGGGTCTTTACACTAGTACGGGGTGAGATCCAATACTATAATAACTCAAAACAACACAAATCAATGTAAGTCGTAACTATTCAATAAATAAATCAAACTGTACACTGTATTCCAACAATTTTTGAGATAAACAAAAAGCTCAATTTTACATAAATTAAAGTACCAAAATGATCCTTGTTAATTATAGAAATTTATACTAATTTTTCTGGAATTTATAAACCCTCATAGATATTTATTAAAAATCAGCAAACATATGTATCCTGAAAATGAGTTCTGTTTTCCTATTTTTATAAAATACCAAAAGTACTTATTAAATGCTGGAAAATTATAATAAATTAGCTACATTAACATAGTATTTAAATGCTATTTTTACCAGATTTTTACAGTAATTAAAATATATACAAAAATTCAAAAACAGCAAGTAAAAACTTCTGGAAAATAATTAATTTATTATTTACTATTTTGTCCACGTAGTCGAAATTGAACCGAAGTCCAGATACGGGACCCAAAGCCATGAATCAAGTCCAATATGACTTGTACAGACTCTGAATGTATTAGACACAATTGGGCCCAAAAACCCATGCTAGGTTTGGACATCAATTCGCCATGATAAATATAGGAATTTAAATATATATATAAATATATTTTAAAATGGTAAAATATACAAGTCATAAATTTATATAATAAAATAACTGATGAACTTATACATAACAATATTTATACAAAGTTGAATTGAAAGTACAAATACATATATAGCAATTATATTTATATATACATAAATAGATAGTTATTTATGTATATATATATATATATATATATATATATATATATATATATATATATATATATATATATATATATATATATATATATATATTTTTTTTTTTTTTATATATATATTTATATATATATATATATATATATATATATATATATATAAAATATATATATATATATATATATATATATATATATATATATATATATATATATATATATATATATATATATATATATATATATATATATATATATATATATACATATGTACATATACATAATAAAACAAAACAAAACAAAACAAAAAAAAGGAAAGGGGGCTCGAACTCGGCCAGGGGCAGGGGGATTAACGCGCTCGGGCTGGCCAGGGGGTCAGCTCGAGTCAGTTCTTAGGGGTAGGGTTTGGGTTAGTTATATTATAGTTTTTAGGTTAATAGATTTTTAAACCCGATAGCCCAAACCAAACCGATAACGTAAACTTCGTGTCCTGACAGTTAAGGACACGAAGAACTTTCGAGTCCTGTGTTCGGGTCGTGCACGACACGCACGGCTCGAACTAGCCGTGTCCGTACTCATCACTGGGTTCCTCGTGTCCTGGCGAGTCCAGTGATGGGAACACGCGACACAACGAGACTCGGGAGACGAGAAGACACGTACGTGTCCGTCGAAGGGTTGTTGTCGGGGGTGCTATACGGCGGAGGAAGCGTCGTAGTCGACGGTGAAGGGTGGCACTGGGTTTGTCTCGGCGAGGCGCGTCGATTGGTG
Source organism: Iris pallida (assembly GCA_029216955.1). Classification (NCBI taxonomy): domain Eukaryota; kingdom Viridiplantae; phylum Streptophyta; class Magnoliopsida; order Asparagales; family Iridaceae; genus Iris; species Iris pallida. The sequence goes on along the minus strand of JANAVB010003400.1, from coordinate 17,215,645 downwards.
GTGGTTGGAGGCATCGACGTGGGCTGTAGGCGTCGAGCTGGGCAAAGGAGATCTCCGGCGAGGCTGGTCGGAGAAGACGGGTGGTTGGTGGTGGCTAGGGCGGCTATGGTGGTGGGGATGGGGTCTAGAGTTAGGGTTTGGGGTCGGGGTCATTTTATAGGGTCGAAGGTCGACTGATTTAGGGTTTTAGATTAGGATTAGGGTTAGGGTTTCGGCGAGGCTTAGTCAGAGACGACGACAGCACGGCGGTCGTCGGTTTAGGGTTAGGATTAGGTTTGCAGAAACCCCCCTCAAGAATAGGTAATTACAGAAAGCACCCACCGCCTTGCTCTGTGCAAATTTTATTTGCACAGACAATTCAAATTTTGCAAACCACCTTTAAAACAATTAAAACTATTACAAAATGATATTAAAACAATTCAATTTATTACAATATGATATATTTTGCTTTTAAAAATTAATAAAAATTATTTAAAAATTCTAAAAAAATTCCTAATAATTATATTAATTCATTTTAAGTATATAAAGAATATTTAAAATTATAAAAATAATATTTTGAAATCTAGGGCTTACAAATAGTCATGTGAATAATTCCAAAGTAGTGTAGTCATGAATCAACTCTGTAGTATAGCCATGAATCATTTCCAACTGTTCACATGTCTATCTTGTACTCTAAATCACTAGTCACTGATAGTTCTTTACTTATAGTAGATATTTCCATTACAGTCATCTCTTTTACTTTATGTACATTCTTTCAGTTATTCATGTATCTTACTTTATTGCATGATTTATATTTTCTGACGTGATATGAACTGCGTGAGATGTATTGTGCTCGTTCCTGTCCTGATTGGACCTGTTGATATATTACAGAGGATGAGGACGAGGCATTTTGTACCACTTACTATAGAACAACCTTAGACGACACCTGCGATCTTGACCTCCAACATGATCCACTAGCAGTAGAGGATGATACCTCCATAGTTTAGGCTTGCTAGATTAGACTTTATCTTATTTCTATTGTCTTATCTCATTTGGATACTTTATTGTATATATTTTGGATCTTGTGTTATTTGGGATATTTGTGGAGACGTTATCTTAGACACTTAGACTTCTCTCATGTTTGTATTTCATTTTGTGGATTCATATCATATGTATCTATCTTATTGTATCTTCTACCTTAGATTGTGATTGAGATTGTACCTATCTTATTGTTCCTCCGTTCAAAGAGTATATCTTGTGCAGTTATATTTCATATTGTCTTAGATGTTGTGACCTAGGACAGCGTTCTACCGTCGACACTGCGGCGTAGGCTGGACGTACCCACTTCTCGTGCCCCTACACTTGGTACGGATCGGGACACCTGGGTACCCAAGCTAGCCTACAAACTCCTCAAGAAGTAAGAAAAGAAACGACTATCCCGATCCGAGAATATGTTCACAAGAACCCTGTGCAACCTAACGATCTGCCTCACAAACATCTCTGCCATCTTCTCGTTGACAAACCCACTTTGAATGGCAATAAGTGGGTCGGTTTGGTCAACTTGTCAACGATGACCCAAATCGCATCTTTTCCTTCTGGAGATCGTGGAAGTCCAGACACAAAATCCATAGTAATATACTCCCACTTTCACTCTGGAATGGGTAATGGTTGAAGTAATCCATCGGGCCTCTGCCTCTTTGCTTTCACCTACTGGCATACTAAGCATCTGGATATGAAGTACGCCACTTCCCGCTTCATGCCATACCACCACACATGCTCTCTCAGATCCCTATACACCTTGTTCGCACATTGATGCATAAAATACTGAGAGCGGTGCTCTTCAGGCAAAACCTTCTCTCGCAACTCTCCGCTAGGTACACAATCAATAATCACTGTACCTCCTTCCCATCCTCAGCAATGGTAAAATCATCCATTAGTCCTGCCTGAACCTGCATTTTGATGCTCCTCAAAGGCACATCCTCATACTGTATCAACTTGAGCATATCCACCAACTCTGACTGAATCTGCAAGTCCCACATCGGCATCTCTATCCCAGGAACTACTATCTCAATACCTAAGCTTTCTAGATCTGCCAATATGTGTCGGTCAATTGCCAAGTACATAGCTACCGGATACTTGCTTAAGGCATCAACTATTACGTTGGCCATCCCTAGGTGATACTGCAAGGAAATATCAAAGTCATTAGCTCCAACCACCATCTCTGCCTCATATTCATTTATCTATTTCTAGGTAAACGCGTACTACAAGCTCTTGTGATTTGTAAAGATCTCCACACGCTCTTCGTACAGATAATATTTCCATAGCTTTAGAGCAAAGATGACCCCTACCAACTCCAACTCATGAGTCGGGTAATTCTTCTCATGACCGTAATTGCATGGAAGCACAGGCAATCATCTTCCCATGCTGCTGAAGATCACAACCCAAACTTTTCCAGAAGCATCACTACAGATAGTGAATCTACCTGTCCCTGATGTCAACGTCAAAATAGGAGCTATAGTCAACCTCTTCTTCAACTCATCGAATGCATACTAGCACTCCTCGGACCATACAAACTCCATATTCTTTCTGGTGAGTCTGGTCATTGGCTCTACAATCCTAGAAAAGTCCTATACGAACTTTTCGATAGTAGCTTGCCAGACCCAAAAAACTCTGAATCTCTGTAACTATGCTCGGTGTGGACCGTGACTCAACTGCAGCAATCTTCTTCGGGTCCACCATGATCCCTTCTCCGGTCACAACATGCCCTAAGAACTCCATCTTGTCCGGGAAGAACTCACACTTCGACAGGGTCCCATATAGCTTCTCCTTCCTGAGGGTCATTAACACAATCCTCAGGTGCTCATCGTGCTCCTCTGGCATCTTCGAGTAGATCGAAATATCATCGATGAACACCACAACAAACTTGTCAAGGTATTGGTGAAACACCTTTTTCATCAAGTTCACGAACACCGTCGGGGCATTAATCAACCCAAATGACATCATAGTGAAATCATACTGGCCATACCGAGTCCGAAAAGTAGTCTTCAGAAAGTCTTCCTCCTTTATGTTCACCTGGTGGTAACCTGACCTCAAATTTATCTTGGAAAATACCTTCGCGCCGCTAAACTGATCAAATAAATCATCAATACTTGACAACAGGTATTTATTCTTGATAGTGAGGTTGTTCAATGCCCTGTAACCAATGCAGATGTGCACCGATCCATCCTTTTTTTAATATAGTGGCTCCCGAAGGTAATAAACTGGATCTGATACATCCTTTGTCCTGCATCTCACCTACCTGCTTCTTCAACTCAGCCATCTCGTAGTTGTAGAAGCATGAAAAATACAAGGAGGGTCACATAGATTTTATGTGCCTAAGATGTAAAGATTTTAAAAGTTGAAGCAGTCCCCGAAGCACTATGGTCTCTTGAATGTTGACTAAAGAAGACACATGGTCAAAGACGATGCAGAGAAATGCATGGTCCATTTGTCGTATGACATTTTTTTATCACTTATATGAAAAGACGAACCTCGAATAGTGTGCAGTGTTCAGACTACGAGGAGGATGTCAGTGATTACATCACCATCATCATTACACTTCAACAGCTATAAAAGGAGCAGTTTTATACGACTACTTTCGGGACAGTTGTTTGTAGTATGCAGTTAAAAGCTATGTGTTTAAATACACATAGTTTTGTTACTTTCCTGAAGAAACATTATTTGCGGTAAGCAGTTAAATGCTATACGTCTAAAATTCTTCGACGCATACCTAATCCATGATGAAGAGTTGTGTGCTGAAATGGCAGTGTTTCGTACAGTACGTCTCAAAACACGTGGCGAGCTATACGTGATTATCGAACACATTCACCCCCCACGAACCCCTAAGGCTCATGCGCCTACCCAGTTTCATGTATCTTTGAGGCAGAAGATAGTATATTTTCTGCACATACGCGTACAGCTGTTCCAGTAAAGAAAAGCTATAAATAGAGGACAGTGTCTTCCTCGCACAAACACATAGAGAGAGGCTACGTATGCTACATCTTTGACACGACCCACACCCGGTATAGGAGCACGAGTGCATGACAGCGCCCAGCCTACGTCGTAGTATCGGCGGCAGAACGTTGTCTATAACTCTATCAAACTCATACAGTAATATAATGAATCTGTCACAGATCTTAACTCCAATTGGAGGACAAGCACAAAGATATAGTAAATAATCAATCACAATCTAAAGCACGATAAGATATCAAAGAAGTCTAATAAACTACAAAGTCTAAAATATCAACAACATGCAAATATAATATCCAAAATCCAAGTCTCAATAATAAAATCTTCATTATATTTACATGCCAAGTTCTAACAAAGAATCTAACACAAGTCAAAACTAGTCACTAAATCTCTCGGTAATCACTCCTGAGAATCAGGACCCATGGTTGTTATTTCCTTCTCAGATTATAGTATGTGGGACACAAATCCCATAAGCAATCATCTAAAAAATATATTCCGTTAGGATGGAACGAGCACATCTCCTCTAGCAGTTCCAATTAAATGATAAAGACTACAAAACAGTTATAAGAAGTCATACTTGATGAACAGAATAAAAAAAAGTAAGGAAATGAAATAGAATAACACAGCTAACTAAAGTACAAGGAGAGTAAACATGGTAAATCAGACGAACATGACAATAAAGATTGTAAATAGAAATAAATGAGCCAGAACAGATGTGATGTGCGTCCAGTGGGTACAATGTGAATCCAGTAGAAAGGCACTAAACCAGTGTGTTTTGAAATACTGCTTTCGATATGTAAATGACAATGGGGTAAATACGGTATATCGCACACTTGGCAAGTGTGCAACGACTATCTTTTTATATTAGACCAGTAGTAAGTATGGCACATCGCAAGGGGATAAATACAGCATATCGCACACTTGGCAAGTGTGCAACGACTATCTTTCTATATTAGACCAGTAGTGAGTATGGCACATCGCACGCTTAACCTAGCGACGATGGCTATCTTTCTAGATTATACCAGTAGAGGTGGTTCCAGCATGATTGGAAATGTTTACATGTCTACTCGAGTATTTTCCCTCCTAACAAGTACCAGTAAATACATATTCCGACACGAAAATCAAGTACAAGTCTAGCCAGAATGTAAGTGATGCCCGTAGGTGTTTTTAGTAGGTGGTTGCAGTAGGTAATTCTAGAAATAGAGGCCATATAAGTATAATATGTATGTCGCATGAAATGAATCCAGAAATGTCAATCCGTGTTGTGTCAGAGAATCAGGTAATAGTATACTAGAAGCTGAATCATAATAATCATCAAATAAGTGAAAACTATCAGAGAATGTACTTGCCTGTCGTCCTGAGCAGTAAATGAGGATTGATGCCCAAAGTGGTGTCACATAAACCTATATATGAGATATACATAGTTATTTGATGTTCTAAAGTAAACAGTATATTTAAATACATTTATTACATGCTTCTAGGCCTTTTATAGGTCATGGAAGTCAAATTAGGTCAATACTAGGTCGTACCTTGCTACGCTAGGTCAAACTAGTCAAACTAGGCCTAGTATAGGCTTCTAGGTCCATACCCATATCCTAGCTCATTTATACATATTTAGATAGCTATAGGTAATATCAATTGGACTACCTTACTTATTTCCCCCTTACATTATTCATTACATCATACCACACTCTACTAACCCATACCCCTATATCCTTATATATCAAGGTATTCATGCTATACTTGTATACAAATAATTGTGTGTCAAATTCCTTACTCATACTCTACCTATATGCCAATATCCATAGCCACATTCCTATCACACTACCTTATCATTCACTCTAACTGTATACCGATCTCTCTTTGGTACAATGAACACTCCCTCACATAGCTACTTACCTGTTCATAGCCAAGTGGGGCCATGCCACTACTAGCTGCCTTGGCAAGGCAGTCTGCCTCAGTGCAAGGTACTATTGCTAATTCCCTGCTCAGGGGTGAACTCACTACCCATACTCCCTTCTGTGCAACATGCCACACTTTCTAACACTGATACTAATCATATAGGACTGAACTAAGACTGAGGTGATGACTAATAATAAGAATTTAGAGGGCTAGACAATTAGAAATGATGCAAACAATGTAGTGGGGGACTAAACAGGTATCATAGGTAAAGCGAACTGAACCAAAATGATATGGGGAGTGAACCATGTTAAGTATCTGAACATAACAAAAGAATGGGTTGAACAAGTTCAAGAACTGATCACCTATGAAGATATTGTACTGAGCAAAATATAATATTCCAACATTCAGTTCCCTATACTTCGAGATACAAATGGACTGAACCATTGAGATACAACCTTGTTTAGTACTTAGATGGAGGTTGAACAAAAATGGACTGATACCTCCAATGATGACTGATACTAAAGGGAGGTAAGTGAACTGGTATCATGTTCAGTAGGGAACTGAACCATGAAGGACCGTGGACTGACTTCCAGTTAAGGACTGAACATATGTAATGCAGTGCTGAACACTAATAGATGGGGACTGAACTTGATACAACAGTGGACTGATCCTTATATCTGGTCCGAAATATTGGTTCAAGGACTGAGCTAAGAAGCCTATCGGAGTCACTGCCTATAGGGCAGTTTCCCTTAGTCTGCCTTGTACTCGACCCTTTCCTCTGTTCATCACTTGTACATCAATACAACTGATGCCATATCAGTGCAAACTGATACCACATCCTAACACTCACATAGGGACTGATACTATAGGGACTCCCCTATATAGTTAACTGTAATGCATATGGGCTAAACCCCTTATCTATCTAACTGTTACTGCATATGCCACTAACATCCCCTTCATTCATTAACTAGACTGAACATTAGGTAATAGACTGAATATACAATATGTTCTGGGACTGCTAACTACAGTGCTGAACATTAAGATCATTGGGACTGACATAAAGGAATGGAATTTCTACCTAGATGAGGTTAAGACTATAAGTGAAACTAACAAATGAATAAAGGAAACTGTACAGTGAATGAACTTCATCAACTTGGAACTGAACTAAAGATAAGGACTGGACATATGAAGACTTAAACAAATGGGAGTATTGGACTGAACAAATAATAAAGTATATGAACATTAAATGAATAACTGTAGGAAAAATAGTAGGTAATGAGCTAAGTGTCTAATAGGGACTGAACTAACAAATAGTAGAATGATGTCACTACCACATTCTAAAATAGGAATATTTTTGACTTTTGTGTGAATTGAATAATTATATCATTTTAATGTAATTAATTGTGTTAGTGATATTCTTTTGTAAACTTCAGAGCCTTTTTTTTAATTAGATGTTTTCCATGACTCTAGTGGACCAAAACTAGTGAAATTAAGCTTTTAGTCAAACCCATTTCACTAAAATAATTAGCCTCTAATTAGACAATCAAATCATTTAGAAATTTGACTAAAACACTAAGTTAGAAGAAAACCTTTTCCTTTAGAACTTGTCATGACAACTAGTAGGGCTTCTTAGACATTTTGTCATAAACCCAAACCCTAGTCCATCCCTACATGGCCGGCCACCTAGCCCACCCTTTCCTATTTATAGCATCACATCTTCTTCTTCCTCCTTCCATTCTAAACCTAACCCTAATTTAGGAGTTCTTTCCCAAATTTTCTTCTACACTCAAATTGTCTCCAAATCCCCAAATTAATTCCATCCTCTTCTCTTTGGAGAGAAGAAGGCTCTATCGGCTAGCTTGAAAGGAATTGGAGCACTTGGACACTTGGAGCTTGAGGGGATTCTAGATCTAGGGATTTTGCATTGGAAATCTATCTCCCAATTGGTAAGAGCTCTCTAAACCTCAAATTTTCTTTTAATTAGTATAGATACATTCATTAGGGACCCCCATTGCATTGGGGTGCCATTAGAGAGGAGTTTAGACTCTCCTCTTCCTATTTGAGGGATTTCCCCTTTAGATTTTGCTTCACATTGGGGAAAATCCGAGATTTGGATTCTAGGGTTTGTAAAATTAGCAAATTAGGTCATATGAGGGATTTAGAACATGTCGGTGTGCCTTAGGTCAAGTTTGGATCCATTTGGAGTGGGTAGCATGAGTGTATCGCACCGTATCGGATATGCATATCAAGTGTTTGACAAAATGGCCGAAAGAGCACCCAATGCTCTAATTCAGTTTTGAAATTATTTTGGGTTGCTTTGCTATGTGTTATCAATATTGTGCTATCTAGTAAATTAGAATGATTTTGATAGGTTAAAATGGATTTGGGGGCTTGGTATATAAGTGTACTGTTCATTGTTTTGACATTCAGTCCATTCATTTTTGTTCTGCCCATAGTACTTAGTATCAGTCACTTTTTAGCCAACATTGCATCATGTTCAGTCCCTATATTCATGGCAATCCTTGCATGACATTCCTTACTGTTCAGTCCATATAACATATGTTTTAGTCCATATTAATTCATGTATCAGTCAATATGTGTTCAGCCCAGTTCATTTGTCTCAGTCCACATTAGGAATGTTCTGTCCTATAATGTTGGTTCTATCCTGCATATACAAATGCATGATCAGTCCCATTATGTATATTTTGAGTATCAATTCACTTGTCTCTGTTACAGCCGTTAGGAATTAGATTCAGTCCCTCCTTGGCATATATCTCAAATTGTATCAGTCCATTCTATAGGATACCAGTCTTTTAGTTTGGTATCAGTCCATTGTGACAAACTGTTTCAGTCCAATTCCTATTAGCTGCAATCCCAAGTTCATCCAGTTATCAATGCATTAGTTGTAGGTTGTTTTAGTATCATTTATACTACAATGGTTTTGTTATATTTTTCATTTTTAAGTTCAGTCCCCATTTATATGGTTTAAATCCATTAGTACCAGTTATTCATGTTTTGGTATCAATCATTTAGGGTAGGGTGTTGAGCTCGAGTATGAGTTCCTTGCAGCAGCTTGCTGCAAATGCATGGGGTAGCAGGTAACTTAGTTGCTTAATAGCAACTACTTGTAGCAGCAGGATTACCCTCTCAAAGATCCTTTAGATAGGTTTCAGTCCTATTACACTTAGAGTATCAGCCCCATTCATTACAGTTCAGTCCTTGTTTTAAAAATCAGTCCCCATCCTTTATCATGTTCAGTCATTTTCATTTTTGCCTAAACTCTTAAATGAATCAGTCCACATCAAATTGATCAGTCCTCTACCATTACCTACATTATTGTATTGTTCAGCCTTCTTTCACTTCAGGATTCAGTCCCATTGTAGCCTTGTGCAGTACATGTTTTTAGTTCAAAACCCCCTTGCCTATTTGTTTCAATTGGCAATGAGATAAGGGAACTCAGATAAGCTCATTAGTTCAGTCTTGAACTGATAATAACAGTCCATTAGTTCAGTCTTGAACTGATAATAATAGTCCATTAGTTCAGTCTTGGATATGTTGATTTCAGTCCTCACCTTTATGGTTTAGGCTCTGTCAGATAAAGGGGGAGGAATAACTTGTAGGCTATAACTATTGTGACATATAGTTGTATATATTTGTATGCCTATACAAGTTATATATGTGTAGGTTATCCTAATAGCTTGTTAATGAGAGTTGAGATATGGTAATGATACCCTAACAAACTACTCTGACCTAGAAACTTTAAATATAGTCCCAAAAGCCTAGAATTAGACTAAAGGAACTAAGGTTTACCCAGAGTTGACCAATTGACCTATTTGACTAGTGTTGACCCAAATTGACTTCATTAACCTAGAAAAGGCCTAACAACATATAAATAACACTTTTGTTTACTCTAGAACACTTTATAATCCTACAATTTCATGATAGTTCTTTGTGACTCCAGTTCAGATACCGATACGCAGCTGTTGTTAGGGATATCAGGCGAGTACATTCTCTGATTATTTTCATCAGGATAGTATCTATATTGTCGGCTCTATACTACTTTACTTGATGCTGACACATTGTTAACACAGATTAGTACTATATGGATCTTGTCATGAGATGTTATCCCCTTATCGGGTGCATCGAATATTTCATGTTCATATACTTTATCATGTACATCGTATACTCCTTGTATTCGTATTATTCATGTACTCTCGTGTGCTCTCATGCACTCTCATGTTCTCACATGTGCTTCATGTATAAATAACAATCATGTACGTACCGTGTCGTGATCGGATCCTTGTGTATTGATTGGGGTGGGAGAGTAGAAGTAGTTATGTAATTAAATTCCTCTAGTACAATCATATATATGTCAATTATGCCTTCACGTATAATCGAGTTATCGTAGAATAATCATGTACAACCTAAACCAATCACATAACTATCTTGTGCTCTGAATCACTTATATATATACATATATATATATATATATATATATATATATATATATATATATATATACATATATATATATATATATACATATATATATATATATATAAATGTATAGTTTATCTATTATATTCATGTACTAAGTTCATTATCTATATTTCGTATATTCTTGTATTTCCATTACAGCATGTCATGTATCTTATTCTACTGCGAGTTCTGTATTTCCTACCATGCAATGAAACTGCTTTCAGAGTTATGTATTTCGCTCCAATCCTGACTGGATACGTTGACATATTTTATAGAGAACTTGGAGGATTTCTGCACCACTTACTATGTCGCAGACTTAGACGACACTTGCAACCTGGATCACCAGGAGGGTCCAGCTAGCCTAGAGGAGACACCAGTAGTGCCTAGATTAGACTGTTAGGACATTTATCTGGATTTGTCTCCAGCTTTCTTCTAATATGTTATTATTTCATATACTCTGTGTGATGTGTTGATAACACTTAGACTCATTTCTATTCTGGTTGTATCGTACTTTGACATTCTAACTATTCTATATCATGTTGTTATTCCTCCTTAGCTATTTGTGATTGAGTTTCATCTTTTTGAGATTGTCCTTCGTATGGAGAGTATATACTTGACAGGTACTTTATATTTTGTTTACTTATTGTTGAGACCTAGGACAGCGTTTTACTATCGACACTGCGACGTAGGCTGGACGTAGCCACGGTCTCGTACACTTTCACTGGGTGCGGGTCATGACAAATGAACATATGTCAAAAACTGGGAATTAACATATGAGTATTGAACATTTGGAAAGATTGAACAATATCCTAATATCTGAACTAGAAATGAAAAGACTAAACCAATACTATAGGAACTTGAGTTAGGGACAGAACATTAAAGGAGATGGCTGAACAATAAGATAAATGGGGACTGAACATTAGATGACTTATAAAATTTATATATCAACAGTCCATAAGGTGATTGTAACAGTCCATACAGTGCTATTGAATCAAGCCCCCCAACTCCCCATTCAAAGTTAGTTACTAGCTAATAGTCTCCTAGCCCTATATATGGAATGATACATTGGTGTTCCCCACCCTAAATCAAGACTAATACAAGAAAATGAAGTGGGGGACTGAACAATAAATATGGTGACTGACACTAAAGGGGACTGATATTAAAGGACTGAGCATATAAGATAACTGGGTTAAACATATAACTCGAACCAAGCAATTAGACTGACTAATACATATGATGTGGGAATGAAAGGATGGGACTGAAATGTGGATGGACTACTCGAGTCCTCACATTATTGATACAAGGAAGAGAATGTAAATGGACTGATACACCTAATATGTGGACTGTACAGTAAGCAAAATTTGGACTGAACTCAAGATACAACGGATTTAACCATTGAGTGACTGATAGCTAGACCAGTCCCCAACTGGATGACAGCAGTATCAACTAGGACTGATACACACAAATCCCTTTCCATGATTGATACAAATGTAATAAGGACTGGACTTATACATGAAATTCTCTAATTAATACTCTTGCAACCCACACACACTTTATCCAATGAATGATACCTAACTTAACTACACTCAACAGGACCCTTGCTGTCACTGAGAGCCCACCTGGACCCACTCCCTGCCTGCACTCAATGGCCTGCAGTGAAGCCCCTTGCTTCCGCTGCCTATGCAATACAATACACTACACAGGGGGTCAAGTCCCTGCCTGTGCAGGCCTCTCCAAGAACCCACATACCCTTCCTATTCCTATCCTTGCATACAGCCACATGGCTACTTATAGGGATACACATACATCTATATCTCTATATACCTCTTTGTACCTACAACTCAACAAAACACACACACACACACACACATACAGTGCCAAATTCAGTTCATAATCCCTCACCTAGATATCTAAGGAGACACACACCCACACATTTAAATATCAGTCTAACAGTCCTTGCATTTAACAGTCCCCTCCTATATACACACATACAAATACCGAAATCAGTCCCCATAGCCCATCTCCTATAAATATGCAAATATAATTAAATATATGAGTGTACATATATATATCTTAACCAATCTAAATGTCATACCTAGCTAGATCAAGGGCGTATGGAAGATTTAGAGCCATGGGTGTCTACTTGGTCATTTTGTCAAACACTTTGCGTGTGTATCGGATACGTCCATGATACGCACTCCAAATGGATTCAAACTTGACCCAAAGCTGACCCACATGTCCTAAATCACTAGCATGACCTAATTTACCAATTTCACAAACCCTAAAATTCTATTTTCGGATTTTACCCAAAATGGGTCAAAATACAAAGGGGAAAGTCTCCAATGAGAGGAGAATGAGTAAAAACTCCTCTCCATGGCAACCCTAATGCATGGGGGTCCCTATTGAATGCCTCTACTATAATTTAATGGAATTTAGAGGGTTAGAATGCTCATATCAATTGGGAGATAGATTCCCAATGCAAAATTTCTTAGATCTAGAATTCCTTCAAGCTCTAAGTGCTCCAATCCCTCCAAGCTTGCCAATAGAGCCTTCTTTCCACCAAGGGTAAAAGAATGAGACTAATTTAGGTCAATTTGGAGAAGAATTGATGGTAGGAACAATTTGGAAAAAAGCTTTAATTTAGGATTAGGGTTTTGAATGATAGAGGGAGAAAGATAATGAAGTTATGCTTTATAAAGAAAGTGGGTTGTCATAGGGGGTTAGGGTTAGGATTTTGGGCAAGGGGAAAGATCAACTACACCCCTCTCTTTAGTCATGACAAGTTTAGAAAATAAGCCTTTCTTCCTAATTATGTTTTAGTCAAACTTTCTAATTAATAATGCTAGTCTAGCTAGAGGCTAACCAAAGTTCAATTAGACTAGTCATAATCATCTAGTTGGGTGGTCATGTCAAGTTGGTTTAGGTCTTCTAGGATCACTAACCACTATTCTAACTAAAGGCTAACCACTAGTCATATTCAAAAATATCACATATGCACTATTTTAATTAATTAATCCAAAAATATAAATTCTAGTTTTGTAATATTAATTATCATTAAAAATATACTTTGAATTCAAAATAATAACATGAAATAGGAAAAGTCAAAAATATCCCTCTTTTAGAAAAGTGGTAATTACAATCCTACCTCTCTTAGAAAATTTTGTTCTCGAAATTTAAAATTGGTCGTACTCCTTCTACGTCAAACCTCCAACAATCAAGGTCAAGAAATTTCTACCCAACAACATGCAAGATCATGGTCCTACTGGTCGTGATTTCACAGTCTCAATCGAGGTCACTACACTATCTACCATGGCACAAAATATTCTAACAGGTACTAACAAAATCACTCAAAAAATGGGAAAAAGGACAGGAAGAAGAACAGAAAGAGACAGATCTGCTAATTCGTCACCCATACAAGATGAAAAAAGGACAGAAAGAGACAGACCTGCTAACCCATCACCCGTAGCATCGGCCTCCTCGACCGTCAATGCAAAAAAACCTGCCCCTCTGGGGTATATCCCTCTGATGATGCGGGACATTATGCTGCGCCACAGGTGGCCTAGCTGAACCCTTACTTCATGATACTCAAGAAACATCTACACTGCTACTTCACTCCATCATACTAGGGTACTATCTATAGGGTATCTATTCTACAATCTAGTAACCATACACGTCTATCCATAATCATATTATTCAGAATCCTTGTCATGCCAGTAAGTATGATCACGATAACTATAGGGTCTTTAACTAAGGTACATACCTCTAGTATCATGGTATCTAAAATTTTCGTCATGCCACATGCTTGGCTACAAAAACTCTAAATTCCATAACCGAGAGAATGATATCCAAAATCAGGCCCCATGACTTTGCCACGCCAGCTAATATGGCTGTTGTAGACTCTAGATTCCATAACTAAGGCAACTTAGTCCATAAAATTTATCTTGCTATAAAATCAAAGTCAACAATGAACACCAAGAATAAAATTCAACAACGGACAAGGAAGAGTAGATAGAGACAAGTGGAATCGAATTTCGAGATAGTTTATAAAGAGATTCTCAGGGGTCATCCCAAGAATCTCTCAAGAGGTCCTAATTGTGATTGAGTATCATCTCATCTTATAGCATATTCCTTATCTCCTATCGCAGGCTCGTAGCAGTACAACTAAATTGTTGCACTACCACGACATCACACTAATGCGAATCTCAACCTACATGGGCTACTACTAAAAACGTGTCACGACCCGCACCCGGTATAGGGGCACGAGTGCGTGACAGCACCCAGCCTACGCCGCAGCATCGACGGTAGAACGCTATCTATAACTCTAACTATCAAACTCACAAAGTAATATAATGAACCTATCATAGATCTCAACCCCAATTGGAGGACAAGCACAAAAATATGGTAAATACTCAATCAAAATCTAAAGCACGATAAGATATCAAAGAAGTCTAATAAACTACAAAGTCTAAAACATCAACAATATCCAAATACAAAATCCAAAATCCAAGTCTTAATAACAAAATCTTCATTATATTTACATGCCAAGTTCTAATAGAGAATCTAACACAAGTCAAAACTAGTCACTAAATCTCTCGGTAATCAATCCTGAGAATCGGGACCCATGGTTGCTATTCCTCCTCGGATCCATAGTATGTGGGACACAAAACCCCTGAGCAATCATCTGAAAAATATATCCCGTCAGGATATAACGAGCACATCTCCTCTAGTAGTTCCAATTAAATGACAAAGACTATAAAATAGATATAGCAAGTCATACTTGATGAACAAAATAGAAAGAGTAAGAAAACGAAATAGAATAATAGCTAACTAAAGTACATGGAGAGTAAACATGGTAAATCAGATGAACATGGCAATAAAGACTATAAATAAAAATAACTGAACCAGACAGATGTGATGTGAATCCAGTGGGTACAATGTAAATCCAGTAGAAAAGTACTAAACCATTGAAATACCGTTTTCGACATGTAAATGGATAGGGGGTAAATACGGCACATCCCACACGTGGCAAGTGTGCGACGGCTTTCTTTCCATATTAAACCAGTAGTAGATACGGCACATCGCACGCTTGGCCTAGCGACGAAGGCTATCTTTTCAGATTAGACCACTACGGGTGTTTTAGCATGATTAGGAATGTTTACTTGTCTATTCGAGTATTTTCCCGCCCGACAAGTACCAGTGAATTCATATCCCAACATGTAGATCAAGTACAAGTCTTGCCAGAATGTAAGTGATGCCCGTAAGTGTTTCCAGTAGGTGATTCCAGAAATAGAGGCCAGACTAGTATAATATGCGTGTCATATGAAATGAATCCAGAAATACTAATCCGTGTCGTGTCTGGGAATCAGGTAATATTATACTAGAAGCTGAATCATAATAATCATCAGATAAATGAAAACTATCAGATAATGTACTCGCCTGTCGTCTTGAGCAGTAAATGAGGATCGAGGCCCAAAGTGGTGTCACACAAACCTATATATGAGATATATAGAGTTATTTGGTGTTTTAGAATAAACAGTATATTTAAATGCATTTATTACATGCTTCTAGGCCTTTTTCAACTCATGGAAGTCAAATTAGGTCAATACTAGGTTGTACCTTGCTAGGCTAGGTCAAACTAGTCAAATTAGGCCTAGTCTAGGTATCTAGGTCCATACCCATATCCTAGCACATTTATACATATTTAGAAAGCTATAGGTAATATTAATTGGACTACCTTACTTATTTCCCCTTACATTGTTCACTACACCACACTCTACTAACCCATACCCCTATATCCCTATATATCAAGGTATTCATGTTATACTTGTATACAAATACTTGTGTGCCAAATTCCTTACTCATACTCTACCCATATGCCAATGTCCATAGCCACATTCCTATCACACTACCTTATCACTCTAACTGTATACCTATCTCTCTTTGGTACAAGGAACTTCATCAACTGTAGGCAAAACAAATGGGAATAAGGGACTGAACAAATAATAAAGTATCTGAACATTAAATGAATAACTGTAGGCAAAACAGTAGGTAATGAGCTAAGTGTCTAATAGGGACTGAACTAACAAATAGTGGAATGAATATATGTTAAAAACTGGGAATTAACATATGATTATTGAACATTTGGAAAGACTGAACAATATCCTAATATCTGAACTAGAAATGAAAAGACTGAACCAATACTATAGGAACTTGAGTTAGGGACAAAACATTAAAGGAGATGGACTGAACAATAGGATAAATGGGGACTGAACATTAGATGACTTGCACAATCTATATATCAACAGTCCATAAGGTGACGGTAACAGTCTATATAGTGCTATTAAATCAAGCCCAACATTACCCCCAACTCCCCATTCAAAGTTAGTTACTAGCTAATAGTCTCCTAGCCCTATGGAATGATACATTGGTGTTCCCTACCCTAAATCAAGACTAATACAAGAAAATGAAGATGGGGACTAAAAAATAAATATGGTGACCGACACTAAAGGGGATTGACATTGAGCATATAAGATAACTGGGTTGAACATTGAACCAAGCAATCGGACTGACTAATACATATGATGTGGGAATGAAAGGATGGGACTGAAATGTGGACGGACTACTCCAACCCTCACATTTACTGATACAAGGAAGAGAATGTAAATGGACTGATGCACCTAATATGTGGACTGTACAGTAAGCAAAATTTGGACTGAACTTAAGATACAATGGATTTAACAATTAAGTGACTGATACCTAGAACAATCCCCAACTGGCTGACACCAATATCAACTAGGACTGATACACACAAATCCCCTTCCATGATTGATATAAATGTAATAAGGACTGGACTAACACATGAAATTCTCTAATTAATACTCTTGCAACCCACACACACTCTATCCAATGAATGATACCTAACTTAACCACACTCAACAAGACCCTTGCTGTCACTACAAACCCACCTGGACCCACTCCATGCCTGCACTCAATGGCCTGCAGTGAAGACCTTGATTCCTGCTGCCTGTGCACTACAATGCACTGCACATGGGGTCAAATCCATGCTTGTTGAGGCCTCTCCAAGCTCCCACATACCATGCCTATTCCTATCCCCTGCATACAGCCACCTGTCTACCTATAGGGATACACATACATCTTTATCTCTATATACCTCTATGTACCAACTACTCAACAAAACACACACACACAATGCTAAATTCAGTTCATAATCCCTCACCTAGATATCTAAGGTGACACACACACACACACACACACACACACACACACACATTTAAATATCAGTCTAACAGTCCTTGCATTCAACAGTCCCATGTTATATAAACACATACAAATACCCAAATCAGTCTCCATAGCCCCCCTCCTATAAACATGTAAATATAATTAAATATATGAGTGTATATATATATATATATATATATATATATATATATATATATATATATATATATATATATTAACCAATCTAAATGCCATACTTAGCTAGATCAAGGGCCTATGGAAGATTTAGAGCCATGGGTGTCTACTTGGTCATTTTGTCAAACACTTGGCGTGTGTATCGGACAAGTCCATGATACGCACTCCAAATGGATTCAAACTTCACCCAAAGCTCATCCACGTGTCCTATATCACTAGAATGGCCTAATTTACCAATTTTACAAACCCTAAAATCCTATTTTCGGATTTTCCCCAAAATGGGTTAAAATACAAAGGAAAAAATCTACAATGAGAGGACGAAGAGTCAAAACTCTTCTCCATGGCAACCCTAATGCATGGGGGTCCCTATTGAATGCCTCTACTCTGATTTAATGGATTTTAGAGGGTTAGAATGCTCATACCAAATGGGAGATAGATTTTTAATACAAAATCCCTTAGATCGAGAATCCCTTCAAGCTCCAAGTGCTCTAATCCCTCCAAGCTTGCCAATAAAGCCTTCTTCCCACTATGGGGAAAAGAATGAGACTAATTTGGGTCAATTTGGAGAAGAATTGATGGTAGGAACAATTTGGAAAAAAAAAATTCAAATTAGGATTAGGGTTTTGAATGAAAGAGGGAGGAAGATAATGAAGTTATGCTTTATAAGGAAGTTGGCTGCCATAGAGGGTTAGGATTTTGGGCAAGGAAATAAGCATTTCTTCCTAATTATGTTTTTAGTCAAATTTTCTAATTAATAATGCTAGTCTAGCTAGAGGCTAACCAAAATTCAATTAGGCTAGTCTTAATCATCTACTTGGGTGGTCATGTCAAGTTGGTTTAGGTACTCTAGGATCACTAACCACTATTCTAACTAAAGGCTAATCACTAGTCATATAAAAATATCACATATGCACTATTTTAATTAATTAATCCAAAAATGTAAATTCTAGTTTTGTAATATTAATCTATCATTAAAAATATACTTTGAATTCAAAATAATAACATGAAATAGGAAAAGTCAAAAATATCCCTCTTCTGAAAAAGTGGTAGTTACAATCTTTGCTAGGAACCTTCAGAGAGAGAGAACTTTCAGTGATATAGTTTCCCCTTACTACCAAGAGTTCATCAACAGACAAGCTTCATCAACTTTTGCATCAGATCGTCAACGGAGTAAAGAAGTCGGAGTAGACTTAATCTCCATCGTCCCAATCCCAGATTCTATTATACTCGTAATTCTTGTTAAAGATTCTTGATGTCTTTTTTACAATAATACAAAGGATTCAACATTTCTGGACTCCTTTTTGTGTTGAAACAAAAATGGCGACTCTACTGGGGACGACTTTCTTCACCGACGAGAAAGTGGTGGCCAATCTGATGTAACAAAGTTTGGTTCTATTGAGAAGATGTTGGTCAAACAACTTGACCAACAAGCATACGAAGCAGTGCTGTCGGACAAATAGACAACTCTGGCCACCAAGGAACAAAAAGCTAAGCGGGGTCATAAATTCTGGGTCACAAAGTCTCTTTCTGCTCTTCCTAACGCCGCTGATGCAAGGGGAGGCTCTGGCCAATGTTGGCCAACAACATCTCGGAGGCGCATGGCTTAGTATCAGTCACAGCCGTGTCCAAAGAAGTTTTTGCTGCTGAGACGCATGACATTCATCATGCGTCCAGGAGGGGCTCTGCCAGTTAGCCATCAAACAAACCCTGTGCTTCCCACTGGAAGAAAAACACCAAGAAGGCGCATGTCAATCATGCGTCTAAAAACAAGGTTGTCATCAGTGACAGAGCTACTTGCTCTAACTTCGACAAAAAGAATACACAACATTTGACCTTTGGCCGAGGAAAACACTATGATGCCAAAGATTTAAATGTTGGAACTTTTGCCTTATATTTGGTCAATAAGGAGACGAGCTTTGCCTAAATACAGAACTCTAGATGCATGACTATAGAAAAGAAATATGTCTTCCATAGACTTTCTTCCTCGACAGATTCTACGCGTCATGAAGAGGCTCCAATTCATGCGCCTCTCCTTGTTATGCGTGCAGACGATGGGAAGCTGTACAGAGTGAAATCTATGCATCCTAGTCTTCCATCTGCTTCTCTTTCACATGCTGTGAACTCATGTGTGTTGCCTCCCAATGTATATAAAATGAGTTCACATGGCAAAACTTCTTAAGAACTAAGTATTGGGTTCTTCCAAGTACATAAATAGGTCGACAAGTTCATAAACCAACTTTCCATGCACGGACTCTGTCCAGGCGCATAAAAAGGAAAAGTAGGTCATACATCCTTCTGTTGATCTGCGTGAAATGCTTCGGCACAAACGCAAATCAATAGAGGTGTCATAAAAAATGACGTGTCTCGTTAAAGACATTCATGTGCAAAGATTGTTATCAAGTGTAGTTGTTCAAAGACAGTTGATCAACCAGCTAGGCAATTTGTCTTCCAAAGGTTGCAACCAAATCTGTCAGACTTTTCATATAACTTTCTGATAATGAAGATGAGTTACCAGTGGCCTCGGTTTATGCAAATTCAAGTCGAGGGGATGATCAAGCATATTCATCTCCTCTTCATCCAGAGGACAAAGAGCCTTTCACCAGAAAGGTGTTTATCAAGAAACTCGTTCCCGATTGAGACTGTCTTCTAGCATGCTTTAGACTCCATAATAGGATAATCCCATTCTCGTGACTAGGAGTAGCAATGTCCCAGTTTTTGATCCTTCTACATCCCGGTCTGATGACAGGTCACTCCAGACTTCAGAAAAAAGCATTTCTGGTGAACCTAGATGCAATGTTGCCTCCCAATCAGGGTCAAGCAGTACTAATTCCAGTAATACTTCCCTGCACACTTCTCCATCTGGGAGTCCACATACAAAATTTGTGTATGTGACGAGTAATGAAGAAGAAGGTGGTAGTGATCGACAGAGCATCGATAATCTCGAGAATATGTTGCAAAGCATTATGACAATGATGCAGCAGATGCAGACAATAATGAGCATGCAAACAACCATGCATCAATTGTCATGCCCCGACCCGGAATCACCCGAATTATCGTCCTCGCAGGGGGTGTGATGCCGCACGAGCCTGGAGTTGCACTAATGCTAGGCAAGATGACAAGTTCTCAAATGGTTATCTTTTGATTCGATATCAAACAACGAAAGAAAAACAGAGTATACGAAACAATTCTCTTTATTTATATTCGAACTGAGATTACAAAGGCTTTCAATAGCCTAACGATATATGCCAGATTGGCTACAACACTCAGGTTCTCTCTTGTCCATAAAGGATTTCACTGTTCCATACATCATGCCTTCTATATCTCGGCCGCATCAATCCTGTTGCAAGTCCGAGCGTCAATGCGATCGCACGCTTCAATACGCTTCGGCATTTCAAGCCTCAACGCGTTCAAGCAACGCTTTGCCGCGAGCCATCCATTTCCTGCACCCTGCATGAAAGCTAGTGGGGGTCAGTACATTCGTCCTCACATAAACTGATGCAAAGATCTTCTTTCCAAACCGACATTGTAGTATTTAGGTTGAATCAGGCAACTTAGCTTATGATCTTGCTATGTTCTCCTTAGGGTCAATTTCATGGCATATTCGAAAGCAGTAAAGCATGTTATCATGGCAAGCATGTTATTCGAATTGAATAGGCAAGCAGACAAGCAATCTCGTGTTTGTTTCGTAGCGCGACTTCTTACCAAGTCGACGCACTCGCCCTTGCACCGATGCAAGGTGAATGCCCCCCATTCCTTCCCTATCATGTTATAAGTGCATCTCTAAGCAGGTTCTATGTGTGCGGGACACATACGTGCCTACACTTTCAACCCATCGTTCCTTAGCTATATGAAGGTCTTGGAGTATCCGTGCCGGAATGGACTAAAGGAGTTTTCTTACTTTCTTTTCACTCCTTCTTTTCTCGAATTTGGGTAGTCCGGCGTTTCACGGGTTGGGGTGCTATCCCAAACAACCGAAATGTTACCGCTGCATACAATAAATTTGTGGCTTTTTTCCATCTAAAAGCGAGTGTTAGTCGTCTTAAGGATGTGCGCCTATCAAAGATAACATTTCCTCCTAGGCCAAACGGTTCCGGGGCGCTCCGGCATTTAACCGTTCGAGGGAACACCCGTGCACGGGAGATTATCACTTTTAATCTCTCGTCCATTCCATTCGACCATGCAACGCCTTATTATTCAAACAACCAAGCATATCCTTGAGTCCCAGACTCAGACTTTACCATCCCGTATTTCTTCCGTTAACTTTCTATGTTCTTACGTTTCATACTTCGTTTCAATGTTCAATGGCATCGTGCCTCAACTCAATATTCGTCAACCGAATGACCCGAAGGTCCCGAACACCTTTCGAGGCATCATGCCATATCTGACAGTTCCGCCACATTCATGCCACAACTATATTCTTTCGCAACGAAGCCATCTTTTATTATCTCATGCACGTAGGCACGTTTCGACCGTATTTCCATGTCTACGACTTAGTGTTCAATGTCCGTGGCTTGCGCACTAGGGCGCTCGCCAATTATCCTTTAATGTTCTAACATTTCTAACTCGTGCACGAAGGCATGATATGGTTCGTGCACTAAGGGACTCGCAGAATACAGTTATCCCATGTTCTTGCGGCTTGCGCACCGAGGCGCTCGCCTTTGCGATATCTAATGTTCTATAGCGACTCGTGCATATGATGCACGTTTCATTTCAATTGTTCTAACTAGTGTTCGACTCACTTTACGATTTATCTTTCGATCAGACCATGCCCGTGGCGTTGATAGGTTAACTTAGCATACAATGATATATTCTGACTTATCGCATGAAGGAGTAAAAAGAAGAGTCAATCCTCCCACCTTGAGTCGATACGCCTTGTCGTTTCGCCGAGCCGATGCGGCTCGATTTCATACCTTCGTTGCACGGCCAACTCTCCTGACTTAACCATTCGAGAACTTCGTGCTTCATTGAATTATACGTCCGATTGGGCTTACCGTGCCCAAGTCTCAGCCCGTCGCAAGGCGACGATTTGCTTTCGCGGACCCCTTACTGAATAAGGCAGAATGTCGACCACTAATATTTACGCGTCAACGTATAGACTGCACATTAAACCAACTAAAGTTAATACTTGTATCGATTCAGACTTGCACCTTGGTCGATTCGATTTCTTAGAATCTTCGAACCGATTCAACGCACTCATCCTTCGGGGCAACGCGGCACTTCGCATCGACTTACTCGATGCATTCTTTGGGATAAGGCAACTCTTCGCATCGACTTAGATCGATGCGTTGCTCGGGACAACGTAACTCTCGTATCGACTCGCATCGATACATTTTATTCGGTCAACGCGACTTGTTGAGTCAACGTCTCAGCATAATGCACCGTGCAGAGCGGGGCATTACAGAATATACCACTCAAAACAAGGCTCATCCTCGAACCAAAACCAATACTTCGACTAAGTGTTTTATAGATCGTTTCACGATCTCGTCCCACCAATGTTGTTCAGTTTCACACTATCTCGCAAGCTTTTCATTAACATTTCAAAGTCCTCCCTACAGCTCGATTTGAATTTGTATACAACTCGATTTGGATCCGTACCTATATTCAAGGCGTCCCGAAGATATATGTATTTTGACCAATTCCTGTGGTAGCAAATTGGAACAAAGCTGACAGGTAAATTTCAATCCTATGCTTTCCATCTCGTACTCTCGATCGGACTTATCTTTAGCAACTGTTCTCGAAATTTTATCGCATACGTATATTCGATACATACGTGATTCATTCAATAAAGTCACTGCACGCGACGCTATTCAAAATTGCATTTCTCGTTTTGTATGTTTCATCGGGACTATCAATTCTATGCGTCGCGTCAAGCCATCGCATCCAATCACAACGAGTCTCCGCAACGCCTTGCGTTCAAAGTCGCCGCCCAACTATTTTCGTAGTCTGGCTATACAACTTATCTCGATACGATTTCCTTATCAACATCCGGGACTACGCCCGCTAGGTTACTTACCTAGACACCGTGCTTAACTTCTCCCGACGCAACTCAAATTGACATTGCACAAAGGCTACAATCTATCCGACACAAGTTTAACTCCGGTCGACGATGCTCAAGGCTACGATCGCCTTAACACGAAGGTCTTTACGACGCGTCTTACATTCGATTTCCTAACGAGTAGAAATTCACTAGCCAAATTCCCAACTTATTCGTCTCGCAACATCGAATATAAGTTCGATTCACGTAAGCTCAATTGCAAGGTGAATCTGAATCTAACGACATGACTCGTAAGTCATTCCCTTATCGTTCGCGCTCGTGCGTAGCACGATTCTCACAATCGCCTATCCAAATCACCAAGTTCGTTGGTGAATTTCTAGTTCGATCGTCGACCAACATAACCATTCAAGCATTCATCCGACGAATACTCAAAATCTAACTATATCATTCTCAATCGAAAGTTGTTCCAACAATTCTCGATCGCCTAAACTTATCGTCAACATGCACCATGTTACATTTGTTATCGATGCAATCTCATATGCGATATCGCATGGGTCATCTTACGGTCTGTAGCATTAAATTTAATTTGGCGGTCAAGTCTTCTCGGGTCAGCTGCCCCGAAGCTACGCTCGATAATTGTGGATCATCACCGAAGGACAGTTTACTACGAACCATGCTATATCTTATTTCGGAGTCAAATCACGTTCCGACGATTTCTATGCGACTACCCAATTTCGAACAAAGCTATTTCTATCGGCGCAACTGATGCACAACTATCCTCCGAGTAAAGTCACGCACTACCATCGATGATTTCGTAATTCACGAAACATCTACTTGTACTGAGTTCGGGTCTATCTTATTTGCGGTCGACACACGAGATGCTATACGCATCGAACAACCGTCGATGACTTATAGTCTCGTCTTGATTAATCACAAGGTTCATGATCAACCAGTTCGTTTCATTCTCGCACTGTTATTTACAAAACTTTGATAGCGTGAGGTGCACTCCATTTTGTATTCCCATATCGTGCTTATGTTTCCTTATGTATCGATCTCGATACGTCGTATCAATTTCGATAGCGTAAGGGTCAACTTTGAATCTGTTTCAACATCGACAACTTGCATTGCATATGTCCAAGTTCGCAACAAACTTTTCCATACGCATCAACTCGTTTTTCGATTCTCCGCATCTCGCTATACTTTGATCGCGTAACTGAGTTACCAACTATTTCTTAGGCACGATTACTCGCATCAACCAACTCTTCACCGAAGTTGCACATCGTGCGATCCGATTATGATTCGCATCGCCTAACATTTCTATCGAGGCCGCAAGTCGTGCGATTCGATTCGCCTCGCCCAACATTTCTATCGAGATCGCAGTCGTGCGATTCGATTTGCCTCGCCTAACATTTCTATCGAGATCGCAGTCGTGCGATTCGATTTGCCTCGCCTAACATTTCTATGGAGATCGCAAGTCGTGCGATTCGATTTGCCTCGCCTAACATTTCTATCGAGATCGCAAGTCGTGCGACTCGTTTGTAAGTTCGACTTTTCCTTTCCCGTCGATCCGATTATTGCTTCAAGACATAATCGTTCCGCTAGTCTCGGTCGTCTAACCGACTTAAAATTTTTGTCCGACGTATCATTCATTGATACGTGTCTCGCCTTATCGTCCCAACTGATTTTCGAAGAACACTTGCATCAACATACCGTCATACAAATTTTCAATCGAGTCTCGGTGCTCTCTCGTCTGTTGCGGACAAACCTTCCACAATTCTCACAACGCGTCGATGCAATTCATCGCAAAAGTGGTATACCATATACCACTCGAAATCAAGTCATTCATCGCATACGTGGTATGGCATATACCACTCGAAAATCAAGTCATTTTCCTCGCATTATACTTAGTATAACCCAACAATCTCTTTCGACTCACGATTTCTGCAGTGATCGTGCGTGATCACAACCGTAACTTTGATTCTATCAAAATTCGACACAACTCGGCAAATGTTTTCATTTGCCAACACAAGTTCGGTGTGCAACCGAATGATTCATTCTATCGATTTACGATTTCAGTTATTTCTGTTGCATCTCGTGCAACGATTTATTTCCAATCTCCTTTGCACTCCGTGCAACGATTAATTTGATATGCGTTGCACCACGTACAATAATTTTACTTCCGACATGCGTTGCACATCGTGCAACGACTTATTTTCGATATTCCTTGCACCTTGTGCAGCAATTTATTTTCGACATTCAAAGTCAATGCTCAAATCCGTTTAACACATTTGATATCGACTTATCACTTTTATTTTAACGCACATTCATAATTAACTCGTTGCACTTCGTGCATTATTTTATTTCGCATTCAACACGTTACATTACAACAACAACATCTCAAGTCATATTTCACAATTTGTTGCACTTGCAATAACTAACATTTCACCGCTCGTGCATTCAATACAACGAACGTTTCACGACTTTCTCCGCAACATCAAATAAATTTGAAGAACTTGCGGCAACGTTATCCAGCTTTGTATTAGACTTATTGTATGGAACATCCAGTGCGGCATCGAGTAGAGTCAAGAGTGATTTCGATTGGTGGTGGACAACTCTTTGGAATTGAAGCAAGCAAACGTCCGAAGAAAATTGAGCCTAGAGCTCTGATACCAATTTGTCACGCCCCGACTCGAAATCACCCGAATTATCGTCCTCGTAGGGAACGTGATGCCGCACGAGCCTGGAGTTGCGCTCGTGCTAGGTAAGATGACAAGTTCTCAAATGGTTATCTTTTGATTCGATATCAAACAATGAAAGGAAAACAGAGTATACGAAACAATTCTCTTTATCTATATTCGAACTGAGATTACAAAAGCTTTCAATAGCCTAACGATATATGCCAGATTGGCTACAACACTCAGGTTCTCTCTTGCCTACAAAGGATTGCACCGTTCCATACATCATATCTTCTATATCTCGGCCGCATCAATCTTTTTGCAAGTCCGAGCGTCAATACGATCGCACACTTCAATACGCTTCGGCATTCCAAGCCTCAAAGCGTTCAAGCAACGCTTCGCCGCGAGCCATCCATTCCCTGCACCCTGCATGAAAGCTGGTGGGGGATCAGTACGTTCATCCTTGCATGTACTGATACAAAAATTTTCTTTCCAAACCAACATTGTAGTATTTATGTTGAATCATGCAACTTAGCTTATGATCTTGCTATGTTCTCCTTAGGGTCAATTTCATAGCATATTCGAAAGCAGTAAAGCATGTTATCATGACAAGCATGTTATTCGAATTGAATAGGCAAGCAGGCAAGCAATCTCGTATTTGTTTCGTGGCGCGACTTCTTACCAAGTCGACGCACTCGTCCTTGCACCGACGCAAGGTGAATGCGTCACATTCCTTCCCTGTCATGTTATAAGTGCATCTCTAAGCAGGATCTATGTGTGCGGGATACATACGTGCCTACACTTTCAACCCATCGTTCCTTAGCTATATTAAGGTCTTGGCGTATCCGCGCCGGAATGGACTAAAGGAGTTTCCTTACTTTCTTTTCTCTCCTTCTTTTCTCGAATTTGGGTAGTCCGGCGTTTCACGGGTTGGGGTGCTATCCCAAACAACCGAAACGTTACCGCTGCATACCATTATTTGCGGCTTTTCTCCATCTATAAGCGAGTGCTAGTCGTCTTAAGGATGTGCGCCTATCAAAGATAACATTCCCTACTAGGCCAAACGGTTCCGGTGCGCTCCGACATTTAACTGTTCGAGGGAACACCCGTGCACGGGAGATTGTTACTTTTAATCTCTCGTCCATTCCATTCGACCATGCAACGCCTTATTAGTCAAACAACCAAGCATAGTCTTGAGTCACATACTCAGACTTTATCATCCCGTATTTCTTCCGTTAACTTTCTATGTTCTTACGTTTCATACTTCGTTTCAATGTTCAATGGCATCATGCCTCAACTCAATGTTCGTCAACCGAACGACCCGAAGGTCCCGAACACCTTTTGAGGCATCATGTCATATCCGACAGTTCCGCCACATTCATGCCACAACTGTATTCTTTCGCAACGAAGCTATCTTTTATTATCTCGTGCACATAGGCACGTTTCAACCGTATTTCCATGTCTATAACTTAGTATTCAATGTCCGTGGCTTGCACGCTAGGGCGCTCGCCTATTGTCTTTCAATGTTCTAGTCTTTCTAACTCGTACGCGAAGACACGGTATGGTTCATGCACTAAGGCACTCGCCGAATAAAGTTTTCTCGTGTTCTTGCGGCTTGCGGACCGAGGTGCTCGCCTTTGTGATATCCAATGTTCCATAGCGACTCGTGCATATGATGCACGTTTCATTTCAATTGTTCTTACTAATGTTCGACTCACTTTACGATTTATCTTCCGGTCGGACCACGCCCGTGGCGTTGATAGGTTAACTTAGCATACAATGATATATTCTGACTTATCGTATGAAGGAGTAAAAAGAAGAGTCAATCCTCCCACCTTGAGTCGATACGTCTTTTTGTTTCACCGAGCCGATGCGGCTCGATTTTATAACTTCGTTGCACGGCCAACTCTCCAGACTTAGCCATTCGAGCACTTCGTGCTTCATTGAATTATACGTCCGATTTGGCTTACCGTGCCCAAGTCTCAGCCCGTCGCAAGGCGATGATTTGCTTTCGCGGACCCCTTACTGAATAAGGCAGAATGCCGACCCCTAATATTTATGCGTCAACGTATAGCCTGCACATTAAACCAACTAAAATTAATACTTGCATCGATTCGGACTTGCACCTTGGTCGATTCAATGCACTCATACTTCGGGGCAACGCGGCACTTCGCATCGATTCACTCGATGCATTCTTTGGGACAAGGCAACTCTTCGCATCGACTTAGATCGATGCATTGCTCGGGACAACATAACTCTCGTATCAACTCGCATCGATACATTTCATTCGGTCAACGCGACTCGCTGAGTCAACGTCTCAGCGTAATGCACCGTACGGAGCGGGGCATTACATCAATCACATCCACCAACCCAATCTCTTGCCGATCAAGATACAGTTGGGGTGTCTTTAAACCCTAATCCACAACCAATAGTTGGAAATATTCCTGTGTCAGTAATGCAACAGGCACAACTGACTATCATACAGTCCACCTTTGCACATCAGCCAATTGATACTCTAGAAGCTATTTAAGACATCAATGCTCGATTGGATGATATGACTTCAAAGGAGGAGCTTCATCAAATGAAAATGTCGCGCCCTTTTCCTTCAGAATGGGATAATGTGGTTTATCCTCCAAAGTACAAACCCGATTCATTGATTCCTTATGACAGAACAGGATCACCCAGACAACATTTAACATACTTTACTCCCAAACCGTTCACACTCCAAAGAATGATGCACTTTGGTCTAAATTATTTATCGGTACACAAAAGGGAGTAGCGTTCGAATGGTTTTGCAACCTGCCTGGTGATTGTATTAAAACCTTCAAAGACTTGGAGAAATTGTTCCTGACTAGATTCTATAAGGGGACAGGAGATCTCTCCATGTCGAAGCTCATTGCAACAAATCATGATAACAAAGAGCCAGCTCGTGAATTCATTGAATGATTCAGGAGACTAGCAATGAAGTTACACCCCGGGACACCTCAGTCAGTATTGATTGATACATGTAGGGATAATTTTTTACCCACAGTCAGATTCTGCATTAGGCCTGGAGACTATAATAATTGACTAGCTTTCATCGTTGCTGCCGAGAAGGCTAAAGAATCTCTCCGGGCACAAGTCATCAGAAGATAAAGGGAATCGCCCCGAGAATAATTATACTTCTGGGAAAACTACCAAAGGGAAGTCTTTTATGGTGGATGTTTCCGTAGCTGCTTCCTAGCCCAAACCAAAAGCTCTAACTACTCCGAGGCCTAAGCCACACTACACATTCAAAGAAGCCCTCACACCGGACATCTTCCATGTACTCATAAAGGGTAATAAATTGCAATTACCTCCCCCTCGAAGGCCAGAGGAAGTAGGGTGGACCAATGATCCGAATTACTATTTCTATCACCAGTATGTTTATCACCCTACGAAGGGCTATATATTAAAGAACCATATCCAGGAGCTACTGGATTCCAAGGCCATCACATTACATACAGATGAGAAACAAGTATCTACAAATCTTGTTTCCCTCCAGTTTTGGGATCTTCCTGCAATTTAAGTTCAAGATGGTGTCACACAGATACCAAAGGCAGCGTTACAAGTTATCAACCTTCCCCGGTTCGTGATCAAGCAACCAGACTCGTACCACTCACTAGTCAACGTGGTGACGTTATGTGGATCCATCTCGATCTTCTCCAAGATATGGATTCAAAATTTGCCCCTTCTACTCCCAAGATTCAGGAAAAGAAGAAGAAGAGTAAGCCATGCAATATGGTTAATGAAACTCTAGTCTGGGAGACCAGGTCAGAAAAAGCATATTTACGGACTTCCAGTCAAGAGCAAGATGATAATCCCTTTTCTGCAGTCCCTGCTTCTAATCCACCTGCTGCTCCGGCTCCATCTGAATCAGTTCCGTCAAAGCAGAATCCCGAAGAAAAAGGAAAACAGAAAGAAGTGAGGTTTGACAAATCCTTAAAGAAATGTAATCTTCTTGGACTTGACAAACCCTCTAATTTCGATATATTGGCACAGCTACCCCGGCTCGGTTATCTTCTACCTTAAAGATGAAGAACCTGGGTAATGTGAGCTATGTTCCCGAGATTCACATCCAGAGAAATCACTCTAAGAAGATCCCTAGTCTGTCTCAAGAGACACACATAAAGAAGATCTTAGAGAAGTTTGATATGTTGAACTACAAGCCCATAAGATCTCTAGTTGCTTAGAGACATGATGTCTAGCAGACAATATCCTAAAAGTATGTAGAAAAAGAAACAAATGGAAAGTGTACCATAGAGATAAAGAACATGGGTAATGAGAGCTATGTTCCTGATACATCCAGAAAAATCACTCTAAGAAGATCCATAGTTTGTCTCAAGAGACATACATAAAGAAGATCTTAGATAAGTTTGATATGTCGAACTACAAGCCCATAAGACCTCTAGTTGCTTATGTGGACACACACAAAAAAGAAGAAGAAAATGTTGTCTTTTCTTTATTGTCTTTTCATTTTGATTGTGTGGTGCAACTTCGCAATCCTTCGAAAATGTGATCTATAACTCTTAATTCAATTGGTTGCTCTAGTGATATTCTGCGGCTTTTTGGTAGAAGTTTATCGTTCTTTGTTTACAAATAAATTTTCACCAATCTCGGTTTCTGAAATGATTGCATATTCCATATAGATCTCCCCTCTAGGCCTTGTATGAAAGATTGAAAAGATAGATCCATAACTCCCTAGGGGGCGTTTGGTTCAAGTTTTTGTGGCTTGGGAATGGGTTTTGAATTCCTTACTCATGTTTGGTATGTTTAGGATTCGAAATGAGGAGGGAATAGGAGGGGCTTGGGGGGGGGGGGGGGAGCTATTCCCATTGACTTGGGAAAGCTATTCCCAAGCCCCCCCCCCCCCCCTAAGCCCCTCCTATTCCCTCCTCATTTCCAATCCTAAACATACCAAACATGGGTAAGGAATTTCCATTGACTTGGGAAAGTTATTCTCAAGCCCCCCCATTGGAAATAGATTTGCTTTCCTATGAATGATGTTTGACTATTTTATTTGGACGGTTATACCCTCTTTTTCTTTACAATTTTTCAACTTTTATCCCAAACATGTAAATCATCATGAAATTAATGAAAGGATATTAAAGGAAAACTAAATAAATTAATATTTCTATCCATTTGTAAACCAAACATGGAGATGAAAATTTTTAAATTTTTGAACTACATATTCCCAACCTAACCAAACATAGGTATGGGAATGTTGAATTCCTTTCCCACGGGAAATGAATTGAAAACCTATTCCTAGGAATACAAAAACTTGATCCAAACGAGCCCCTAAGTTTTATTCAATAACGAGATAGTATATAATGGTATTTTTGTGTTTGTCAAACCTAAATATACTTCTCAAATTCTTCACATTTCAGGGTTTGAATTCCTTACCCATGTTTGGTATGTTTAAGATTGGAAATGAGGAGGGAATATGAGGGGCTTGGGGGGGGGGGGGGGGGGGGGGGGGGGGGGGGAGAAGCTATTCCCATTGACTTGCTATTCCCAAGCCACCCATTGGGAATAGATTTGCTTTCCTATGAATGATGTTTGACTATTTTATTTGGACGGGTATACCCTCTTTTTATTTTTAATTTTTCAACTTTTATCCCAAACATGTAAATCATCATGAAATTAATGAAAGGGTATTAAAGGAAAACTAAATAAATTAATATTTCTATCCATTTTTAAACCAAATATGGAGATGAAAATTTTTAAAATTTTGAATTACATATTCCCAACCTAACCAAACATAGGTTTGGGAATGTTGAATTCCTTTCCCATGGGAAAGGAATTGAAAACCTATTCCTAGGGATACAAAAACTTGATCCAAACGAGCCTCTAAGTTTTATTCAATAAAGAGATAGTATATAATGGTATTTTTGTGTTTGTCAAACCTAAATATACTTCTGAAATTCTTCACATTTCATCTTCTAAGTATCTATTCTACTTTTTTTCACAAAAAAAAGTCTTTTCTACTTTATTTTTTGGATTAATTTATATTATTAAAGATTGAAGGGATTAAAAAATATTTAAATTATGGTTTTCATGCCTTCCTTAGATTTCTTCTACTTCTTCTCCTTATTTTTCTTACATAATCCCTAATATAATCCTAGAACAATACACCCAAAAGTCATGTTACCTTTGCATCATATCGAGGTTGATTTTTACCCGGAGTAAAAATTTAATGCGTAGATTCATCTTATTAGCGGAACGTTATTTGATCCATTTTGATTGTGTGGTGCAACTTAATGATCCTACGATAAATTTGACCAATAACTTGTAATTTAATTGTCCGAGCTCTTTAGCCTAGTGGTATTGGAGCGCACATCCGGAGGGGCCGGCAAGGTTCGAGCCCCCCAATTGTGTGTGTGCGTGTGATTTCAAAAAAAAAAAAACTTGTAATTTAATTGATTGCTTTTGTCACCTTTTATAGTTTTTTGGGAGTAAATTTTATAGACCTTTGTTTTACAATAAAATTTCTGAAAATTGCTGAGAAATCCAATTTCGGGGTGGACTTTTATGAAATGCCCACCCGCTGGATAAGTTTTATGAAATACCCAGAATTAAGTATTTTCACGTTAAATATTCCAAGATTCCCTTTTAGATGCCACCCGCTAGAAACTGCTATTTTTATAATACCGAAACTACCCCTCCGCGCGAATTGGTCATCTATATGTATTTGAATTCAAAAAACTCAGATCTGGATTGCGATTTTCGTCTTCTTCTTCTTCACGGGAAATCTGAATTCCATTGCTCTCATATTCAGCAGAGATCGCAAAGATCGTTCGTAGTTCGGTGTGTTTTTCTTCAGTCGAACTCAGATCATCGCTCGTCATCATCATCACCATCATCATCATCTTCATCGTGGAGACATTTGAACTCAGATCTTCAATTGTGGAGAGAAGATCTTTCTTCTTCTTTTCCATAAGAATTATCATCGCTTTGAAAGAAGAACGAAACTCTTTATTCCTGAAAAAACTAAATTACACGTTTTAACACTGGAAATGACCATTCTCCGTCTTAATTAGGACGGAGAATGGCATTCTCCGTCTTAATTAGGACGGAGAATGCCATTCTCCGTCTTATTTAAGACGGAGAATGCCATTCTCCGTCCTAATTAACACGGAGAATGACATTCTCCGTTTCCGTCTTAATTAGGACCGAGAATGTCATTCTCCGTCTTAATTAGGACGGAGAATGGCATTCTCCGTTTTATTTAAGACGGAGAATGGCATTCTCCGTGTTTCTAACACGGAGAATGGTCATTCTCCTGCGTTTTAACACTAGAATGACCATTCTCCGTGATAAATTACACGGAGAATGGCATTCTCCGTCCTAATTAAGACGGAGAATGGTCATTCTCCGTTTAAGTTAGCACGGAGAATGGCCATTCTCCGTCTTAATTAGGACGGAGAATGCCATTCTCCGTTTTATTTAACACGGAGAATGACATTCTCCGTTTCATTTAACACGGAGAATGGTATTCTCCGTGTTTCTAACACGGAGAATGGTCATTCTCCTGCGTTTTAACACTGGAATGACCATTCTCCGTGCAAATTAAGACGGAGAATGTCATTCTCCGTCCTAATTAAGACGGAGAATGGTCATTCTCCGTGTAAATTAAGACGGAGAATGCCATTCCCCTGCATTTTATGGTTAGCTGAAACTTTGGAGGGCCATAACTTTTGACTGGGAGGTCGAAACGAGGTCCCGTTTGTCGCAAAATGAGCGTATCGTCGAGGAGACTGAAAGTAACAATTTTATTGTTAGACGGCCTTCCGAAATTTTAGATTCGCAAAAAAATGATGTTTGGACCTCCGTTTTAGCACTTTTGTCGTTCGTTCCGGTCTTTCCGAAATTTTTCGACGAGTTTTTGAAGATTTTTGAGGAGAAAACCTAGATTCGAAAGTGAGCAGCGTATGGAAGAAGATGGAGTATTGAAACATTTTTTTAAGAGCAGTTTTGTGGATGTTTCCAATAAATTAAAAGGAAGGACAAAAGGGTCATTTGGAACCCGCTTTGGATAAGTTTCTCTAATTCTGGACACGCGATGAAAGTTTTTTTAGCGGTGGGTTTTACATAAAACTTTTTTAGTTTTTGGACATTTCATAAATTTTCCCATAAAATTTCCGCTAATCTTATTTTGTGAAATAATTGCATAGTTCTATGTATACCGCCCCTCTATGTCTTGTGTTAGGGCCTGTTTGGTAAACAGTATTTGGAGGTGGGATTTGAATTTTTATGGATTTGGAGAGAAATCCATGGAATCCTATGTTTGGTTGGAGATGAATTTGGATATGGAAAGTATGACAAAATCCAGAACTTGGATTTGGTTGGATTTGGGAGAAAAAAATTAGTTATTCTTTAATAATTTTGTTAAAATATTTATTCTTTAATAATTTTGTTAAAAATTAGTTATTTTTTAATAATTTTGTTAAAATATTTATTCTTTAATAATTTCGTTAAAAATTAGTTAATTAATAAAAAAAATAACTAATAGTTAGTTATCATAATTATATTCTAAGTTAATAATTTTATTATTTAATAATTTATAATAATCCTAATTAATAATTTATTACTTTATTAATCATAATTATAATAATTTTATTAATCATAACCATAATTTTAATTAATAATTTATTAATTAATATCCAATTATAATCATAGTATTATTATAATATTAATTAATAATTTGTTAATAACTATTTTATTATAATCTTAATTAATAATATTTTAATCACGATTAGAATCATACTTTATGATAATTTAATTAATAATTTACTAATCATCATTATATTAATTTATAATTATTATTTTTAAAATATTTAATTTATAGTTAACTAAAAACTAAATAATATTAACTAATCATTAATTATTAATATCGTTATTTATTTAAAAATTAGTAATCGTTAATTATTAAAAATTATTAATTTTTATTTTTAATCGTTAATTATAATTTATAATTATTAATCGTCAAATAAAAATTATTAATCGTTAATTATTAATTATTAATTATTAATTATTAATTATAATTTATAATCATTATTTATTAATCGTTATTTATTTAAAAATTAAATAATCGTTAATTATTAATTTTATAATTACTAATCATTAATTATAATTTAATCACTAATTAAAAATTATTATTCGTTAATTTTTAATTATTAATCGTTAATTATTAATCATTATTTATTTAAAAATTAACTAATTGTTAATTATTAATTTTATAACTAATAATAACTAATCGTTAATTATTAATCGTTAATTATTAATCATTATTTATTTAAAAATTAACTAATTGTTAATTATTAATTTTATAACTAATAATAACTAATCGTTAATTATTAATTTTATAATTAATAATAACTATAATTAATCATAATTAATTAATAGCTTAATTATTGACCATGACTATAATTTAGTTATTAATCATAAATCCAAATCCTATGTTTGGTTGGAGTTGGATTTGGACTTGGATTTGGATTGAAATCCATGATTT
This sequence comes from Iris pallida, assembly GCA_029216955.1. Taxonomy (NCBI): domain Eukaryota; kingdom Viridiplantae; phylum Streptophyta; class Magnoliopsida; order Asparagales; family Iridaceae; genus Iris; species Iris pallida. The sequence goes on along the minus strand of JANAVB010003400.1, from coordinate 17,179,644 downwards.
GGATTTGGATTTGAATTTTGGATTTCCAAACCCAAATCCAAAATCCAAATCCATTTACCAAACAAGTCCTTAAAGATTGAAGATATCAGATCCATAATTCTCTAAGTTTTCTTCAACAAAGAGAATAGTGTAATTTTTATTGTGTTTGTCATACCTTAAGGCCTCGTTTGGTTCACGGAATCATCGTGTTGGGAAAGAAAAGTGATTACTTTCCTATGTTTGGGTGCCAAAGGAATTGAGGAGAAAAGGAAAGTGATTCCCAATTGAAGGAAAAATAGGGGAGAAAGTGATCCATCCATCCAAGTAAGGTATCACTTTCCCACATGGAAGTATTCACTTTCCTTTCCAATTCTTTGGCATTCCAAACATAGGAAAGGAAAATCAATGGGAATTATAATTTCCCAAAGGAAATAAAATTCCAAGGAATTGATTTCCTTTCCCTTCCATTCCGCGAACCAAACGAGCCCTAAATATACTACTCAAATTATTCGCATATCATCTACAAATATCTCTACATTATTTTGTGGATTGATTTCTATTATTGAAGATTGTAGAGGTTATAAATTTATTTTAGGTTATGGTTTTCATGCCTTCCTTAGTGGATTTCCTTTTGTACTTCTTTTTCTTCTTATTCATCTTAGATAAACCCTAATCCAAAATCCAACTACAATCCACCCCAAATCATGTTTTATTTCCATTGCATCAAGTTTAATCTTTGGATCCCAGAACAAAAGCTTTCAGGCACAGATTAATCTTATATTCATAGAACAAGATTTGATCTATTTTAAATGCATGGTGCAACTTCATGATCCTATTCCTTCGGTAAATTTGATCTAAAACTCTTAATTTAATTGATTCCTTTTCTTATCTTTTGTGGTTCTTTGGGTAGGATTTTTATCGATTTTTGTTTGGCAATTAATTTTCTGCTAATATCAGTTTATGAAATGATTGCTTAATTCCACAGAGATCCCTCTTCTAGATCTTTTCTTGCATCACATATGTTTTGCCCAGATGAATTTTTGGATCCCTTCTCCCCTTGTAAACTTTGCACACAAGGACTCGATCTTACTGCTTTGTTACCTGGACACCTTGCATCCTATATGAATTCACGATTGTTGTGACTATCTTGACTAAAAATATTTTTTGCGTCCAAAAGAAAGCCCCATATCTGGCCAACCTTCCAATCTCTTGCTGCATGCTTCAATGAGTTGAGTCTTGACAAGTTGTTTTATTGATGGAGAGTGGAGTGCTTAAGTATCTTGACTCAATCTTATGAACTGCTTTGGGTATCTAGACAGCCTGTATAGTTGTTGTGGCTGCCCTTCAAAGATAGCCTCATAGCTTGCCGAGCTTCAAACCTCTTGTTGCATAACAAGTGGCATATCACATTCTAGTTTCTGTTCCGTGTTCCATAACGTTCCAGTAACCTTGTTGTATAAGACCATCTACTACAATGGATTCATCCCATAAGTTCCGGGTTGAGAGGGGAACAAAGCTCAAACAATATGACATTTACTTTTGGGTTAGCAAACTCTCACCGGTAGAACCAGCGTAAGTTTCATATCTTTGTGCTTTTTACTCTATACCCTTTAGTCCCACATGGATGATGGATTGGAGTAACTAACCTATCAATATCACGCAAGTCTTCCTATATGTAGTTGGTTTTCAGTCTTGGGAGGCAACTAAGTCCATATTTCTAAAAAAAATTATATGTCTTCACTTTTATCATGGGGACTATTAAAATATCGCAATTTTACAATCTTATGAAAAAGAAAGAAAGATACAATTCATGTTTTATTTGAAATTTGAATTAATACAAGGACCAAAATTGTGTTTGCTACATAACTGATCAGATGCGTATATCACGTTTGGAATCATGAGATTGGTAGAAGATACATAACTGAATTGGGGAAAATGAAGGGCAATGTGTCAAGAACAGACTAAAGAAGAGAAGATAATTTCCAGAGACAACTTTACAAGGCACATTATAAAATTGATGTGGTTAAATTATAGAATGCATATTGCAGACAATATTAATGTCCAAAGTTGGATAAACAAAAGCGCACACACCTTATTAGACTTTATGCATGCGAGGAAGTACATCCATCTGGTTAAACAAGTCTCCATCAGCTTTTGTGACAAGAGGGGAGAAGAGATGGACATGCAGATTCCACTGGGCTTCATTGTTTCTGTTCTGTGACAATTAATGCACACAACTTATTCAGGCTTCAGACCATACGAGGGAGTACATCCATCTAGTTAATCAGTTCTTCATCAGCTTGTGGCAAGAAATGATAAGAAATTGGACAATCTAGTCCCAGTGTGCTTCATTGTTTTTGTTCCAAGATAAGTATGTGGGATCCCCAAGGGTCCTGCATATAAGGGAATCTTATTTTCAATGAAAATGCATCACAAATAATGAATTATTCCAAAAGATAAATAGTACTTGCTAAATGTGATATTCTTTGCTTTAAATTAACAAGAAAATTGAGTTGAATACTGAACCTGTTGTTTGTCTTTCACACTCCAACATATTAAATCACATTTAGCACGAGAAATAACACATGTCATATCATGTTCGAGAGCCGACCATAAAACTTTGTCCAATCTTATATGGAGCTTTCTTATGCTCCATAGTGAACCCCATAATGGGAGAAGGTTTGGATGATGATGACGATGATGATATCTTTCCAAATGACAGTAAACAATTCCCAAAACATTAGAATACCTTCATCCTATGTTTTGGGATCAGCTTCTTGAACCCTTTTCTACCCCTCTTCTCTTTTATGTGACATTTTTCGTTTTATTGCTTCAATCACGTTTTCATTTTAATCGTCTTGATCATAGGAACTCTTCTTATCCTCAATGATAGTATATAGCTTCCTACAAACTTACTCATAACATACAGTAACTTTTATTCTTTTTCTCCTAGTCCATCTAGCCAAAATGAAAACTGCATTTTTTTCCCGAAATAGCTAATGTTCTATGCTATGCATGCTTCATGCTTTACGGTTACGTATATAGTAAAGACAAATGGAATTCCTATAGAAAATTGTATTGACTCAGCTTTTAGTTCAAATCTAAGAAGCATGAACACTCAAAATTCATGACATGTCGTGTTGTGTCGGACACACGTATCTGACGTGCACAGACTCTCCAAAATACACTAGGACACACCAAAATAGGTGACGAATCAGTGTCGTGGTATTTGAAACTTGTCATGTTGAATCCGTATCCGTACAACATAGGTCCAGATTCTTTCTCAGCCAAGGGAAATCGGGAGATGCCCCTTGATTGATTGAGCATAAATTGCATAAGCAAAAAATCCAGATTCTTTCCAACAGAATTAAGGTTTAGGAGCAGGCAAAAAGGAAAATTCAAGTAGGGAACACTAGTCACCTGGGCTTGAACACATACAACAAAATGAATCCCACTGCCAAGAACAGAGACAAGCCACCAACTGCTAGATATGCAACTCCAAGAAAGTCATTCTTTCCGCCTACCGAAGATGTGGTTGAAAGGATCAACTTTTTCTCTCCTCCAAAACTGTATGTATTATAATTGTTCTGTATTACTACTGTTACCATCTCATTTGCTTCAAGGTCAACATCAATCCTTCCATAAAGTTTTCTGAATGTCGGGAGGGCAGCTGTTCGCATCCAGATCATGAGATCCTCCTGCTCACTTAACTGGAAAAATGGATAATGAAAGAAAAGGACAGGTTGAAGATATAAAAGTAATTGAAATATAACGTTACAATAAAGAATCAATTGATCAAAATTTATTCAGTACTTACAGGTATGCTGGTATTAAGTTGTCCACCTCCAATAAGAGTTCCACTCTGGAAATTTTTGGGATACACATCGCTACCAAATTTTTTCTTGTCACTTGGCCATGCAATATTTGTTTTGGCCACCTCTAAACTCTTGCTACCGACAGAAATTTTGTAGGTGTCATTAAATAAGCTCCATGCAATAAGACCGCAAGGAACAATTGGATCTCCATCCAGGGTTGAAGCTTCTGGTTCACACTTTGATACCAAATTTTCACCGGCCCTACTTCGCAATTGTTTTTCACTTCTGCTCTTCACATACCTGTAGAAGTTCAATTTAAGTTTCTTGAAACAACCTATTGTTGTCTCGTGGAAGCGACAAACAATAACCTTATGATGATGGGAAGAATATTAATGTGGTTCGGTCAAGCTTGACCAACTCTACAGTGCAAGATGAGAAATAACTATTGAATCAACAAGAGAACCTTACAAGAATTACACACACAATACCGTAAAGCGAAACCCTCCCTCAAAGAGATCTCCAACGAGCTCTTTCATTTTTCCTCCTGATGACTACTTTGTTGGTGTTTTTGCCTTTGGACTAGAAAAGATAGTCCCACATCGGCTACACCAAATGGTGAGTATCTCAATATAATGCATTGTTTGTGTTGAGGTGTGCACATGAGGTGTAGTGGGGCACAAGTTTGTGCCATGTGGAAGTATTTTCCTAGAAGGAAAAAGGATTAAATCCAACAAGGATGCAAGTTAATTTTTGTTGTGCGGACTCGGACTCGGACACGGACTCCAGGATGTCTCGTGCATGCACGGGAGTGTTCGGGGGGTAGGCGTGGACTGGCACACTTCTATGCTGATTGTGGGATGATCTAAAATATCAAACTCTATTTTTGAGTATTGGTATTTTAGTCCTACATCGGATAGGAGAAGAGGTGAAGTCTCAACTCCACTCTATAAATAGAGCCCCTTGGCCTCCTTTGAAAGATGCACCAAGAAGAGAGTTGAGGTAGTCTGTTAAGTCCAGGAAGCCCGTTCAAGTCTCAAATATTGACTTACGAGCGTTCCAGAAGTTCTTCGTGAACTTGCTGGTTCCTGGAAGCTGTTCGTGCTCGTGTGGGGCGAATAAAGCTTTGAGCAACGGTGGTTCATTAACCCCAGCATCTCATTCTCGCCTGTCATCGCTGCTGTTGCCTTTTACAGTAACTTCTTTTTAGAAGCTCTACTGCCGATAGTTGCTTGCACAAAGTCTTTTTAGATTTTTTGTGTATTACGTAGAATCTTTTTAGATCCTCGTAATTCAGAATCCTCCAGGATCTCTGTTGCACATCTTCTTTAAGGTGCTGCATTTGAAACGTTGTGTGTACAATTGTTTCAGTTTCAGAATTTTCCATCGAAAATTGTGCCTCGGCAATAACAATCTCAAAGCTTTATTGAGAAGATGGATAATTCTCGTGCTTCGCTCATCGATACCGGCTTTAACAAGTTGGAAAAATTCGATGGCGAACACTTCCAGATATGGAGACGAAAGGTCACTTTAAATCTTCAACTCGTGAATGTTGATCACGTGCTGTCAGAAGAAGAACCGATCGTTCCAACCACTGGAACTGCTGCGGCTGTGGCCGCTGCTACGACCAAGCAAGCGAAGTGGAAGAGAGAAAACAATATATGCTAACTACTGATACTCAATTCCATGGAAGACTCTCTGGCAGAGTCCTACTCCAAGAAGACATCTGCCAAAGAGATATGGGACTCCTTGGGAAAGCTCTATGAAGATGACGAGAACCGGTCCAAGATCTTCATGGTAGAAAAATACCACAAGTTGACCTTCGAAGACGAGAAGGCGATGCTGCCCCAAGTGAAGGAGTTTCTGAAGTTGCGTCAGAAACTAGAAGACGAGAACATGCCCCTCGTCGACAAGTTTGTCGTTGGAGGGATCGTCGCGAAACTTCCTACAGAATGGAGCAACTTCTATGCAAGGATGCATCGAAAGAAGATAGAAATTAGCTTGGAAGATTTCTTGCAAGAGATCCATGTTGAGGACGAGATGCGCTCTCAACAGAAGATGGATACTCTGTCCAAACAACTGGCGAAGGCAAATCTGGTCCAAACCAGAGAGTACCAGGGGAAGCAGGCTGCTTCTCATCGCAAAAAGAAGGACTTCACGAATCTGAAAGTGAAGGGTCCTGCTTTCAAGTAGCAGAAGTCCAAGTCCCATGTGACTTGCTTCAATTGTGGCAAGAAGGGCCACTACAAATCCGAATGCAAGTCCAAGCCCAAAGAACAAGGTGAGCCTAGTAAGGTTTCTATGATTACTAATCTAGTTGCCATGATAGCACAGGTTGCAACTGTGGGGGCTGACTTGGACTGGTGGATAGACACTGGTGCGACCTGCCATGTCTGTTCAGACAAAGACTGGTTCGTCTCTTATGAGCCAACTTCAGAGAAGGTCATAATGGCAAACCAGGCACAAGCTGAAGTACTGGAGATCGGGACGGTAGAGCTGAAACTCACATCGGGGAACACTCTAACGCTTCAAGGTGTGAAGCATGTTCCAGTAATTGCTAAGAACCTGATCTCTGGAAGTCTGCTCTGCAACGCAGGCTTGAGGATGGACATCGATGCTGGCCAGTTGGTAATGTCCAAGAAGGGTACATTCTTCGGAAAAGCTTTCCAAACTGAAGGAATGTACAAGATTCAGCTTGTTGTAACCCAGCATGATAATATAAATGCAATCACTTTTTCTGATTATTCTCTTGAGTTGTGGCATAATAGGCTAGGACATGTTCATTGTAAAAGGATTAACAGAATGTCTAGTCTAGGACTTATCTCCAAGTGTGGGAGTAAGGTAGAGAAATGCGAAATATGTGCTCAGACGAAGATCACAAGGAAACCCTTTTACAGGGTCCATCGAAGCACAGATCTTCTGGAGTTGGTTCACTCAGATATCTGTGACTTCAAACAATTCTCTACAAAGGCCGGGATGAAGTATTTCATTACTTTCATCGATGACTTCTCAAAGTATGCTTTCGTCTACTTGCTCAAGTTTAAAGACGAAGCATTCGAGAAGTTCAAGGAGTTCAGGGCCGAGGCTGAGCGGCAAACTGGACAACAACTCAAGAGGTTAAGGAGTGATCGAGGCGGGGAGTATCGGTCTCATAAATTCTTATCATTCTGCAAAGAACATGGAATCATCAATGAGACAACGGCTCCGTACTCTCCTCAATCCAACGGAGTAGCAGAAAGGAAGAACAGAACGTTGACAGAGATGATGAACTCTATGCTGTTGACTGCGGGTCTTCCAAAGTGTTACTGGGGAGAAGCTGCACTAACGGCAACGTTCATTCTGAATAGAGTGCCATATGCAACTTCCGACATAACTCCTTATGAACTCTGGTTCAAAGTCAGACCTAACTTGAATGTCATTCGAGTGTGGGGGTGTCTGGCTTATGTGAAGCTCCCGGATCTGAAGATTCAGAAGCTGGGGACAAGGACTACGAAGGCGATCTTCTTGGGGTATGTCGAGAAGAGTGATGCTCGGAGATTCCTTGATATCGAGTCAAACCATATCATCGAATCTCGCGATGCTGAATACTTTGAAGACTAGTTTGCAAAACACAAGAATATTGTTCTCGCGGATCTTCCGGAGAATGATGAGGGTACAAAGCAGACAGAAGTCTTTTAATGAACTAGTAGTCAAAGATGAAGCTGTCGTCAAGGAGACACCAGCTGAACCAGAACTCGCTGAGCCGTCAACTAAGCGAACGAGGAGGCCGAAAGACTTCGGAGATGACTTCGTCACCTATCATGTGGAAGCAAATCCGCTTACCTATGATGAGGCGATGAAGACCAGAGATGCTGTATTCTGGAAGGAGGCGATAGACAACGAGATTGACTCAATCACCTCCAACAACACATGGGTATTGGTTGACCTGCCAGAAGGAGCAAGACCCATCGGATGCTAATGGATCTTCAAGAAGAAGATGAAAGCAGATGGAACCATTGACAAGTTCAAGGCCAGGCTAGTGGCCAAGGGGTTTGCTCAGAAGCAGGGGATCGACTACTTTGACACTTATGCTCCAGTAGCTCGGATGACAACCATCAGATTGTTAATTGCTCTAGCAGCAATACACAAGCTGGTGATACATCAGATGGATGTGAAAACGACATTCCTTAATGGCGAGCTAACCGAAGAGATCTACATGCAACAACCAGAAGGTTTTGTCGTCAGAGGTCTGGAAGACAAAGTCTGCAAGTTGATGAAGTCTCTGTATGGTTTGAAACAAGCTCCCAAAATGTGGCATGAGAAGTTTGACAAGGTGATAAGGTTAAATGGCTACAGGGTCAGTGAAACAGACAAGTGTGTCTATATGAAGTTTGTTGACGGAAGAGGAGTAATCGTATGTCTTTACGTGGACGACATGCTAATCCTAGGTACGAATTTAAGCTGCGTCATAGAGACAAAGAAATTTTTCTCGACCAAGTTCAGTATGAAGGACTTGGGGGCTCAAGATCATCCGGACAGGCACTGGAATAGCGCTGTCACAATCTCATTATATTGAGAAGATGCTCACTCGCTACGGGTATCAAGATCTTCCTTTTATTGATACACCGTACCGGAGTGATCAGAAGCTGGAGCCAAATTCGAGGAAAAGCGTCAGGCAGTTGGAGTACGCTAGCGTCATCGGAAGCTTGATGTACGCTACTACTGCCACAAGGCCTGACATAGCTTTTGTAGAGGGAATGCTGAGTCGGTTCACTAGCAATCCAGGCGTTGAGCACTGGAAAGCTGTGAAGCGTGTTATGAGATATCTCAAGAAAACTCAGACATATGCACTTTTCTACAGCGGAGATCCGTCAGTAGTGGAAGGCTTCAGTGATGCTAGCTGGTGTTCAGATATGGAGAGCGAGTATTCCACAGGTGGATTCGTATTCGCCATGGGCGGAGCTGCTTATCGTGGAAGTCGAAGAAGCAGACTATGTTATCTCGCTCCTCCATGGAATCTGAATTCTTTGCATTGGATGCTGCTGTAGATGAAGCAGAGTGGCTTCGGAAGCTCATGTATGATCTTCCGGTGGTTGGGGCTCAGATACCGGCAATACCGATATACTGTGACAACCAGGCGGCAGCAGCAGTGGCATCAAATGAACTCTTCAACGGGAAGAAGAGAACGGTGCGGTTGAAGCACAGAGCAGTACACGATCTTATCAAGAGAGGTGTTATTGCAGTGATTGATGTTCGGAGTCAGGAGAACCTGGCGGATCCGTTCACCAAGGGCCTCAAGTGCCAGCTAGTCGATGACACAACTTGTAAAATGGGCTTGAAGGCATTCTGATATTGTGTTATTACAATCCTACCATAAAGTTTTATGCTATTAGTTCAAAGAGAAATCTACTAGGCATCTAGCTTTTGGTTCAAGGGAGGACTATTAACCAGAAGAATGTTAGGAACGGTGGGTACTTGTCCTCTGTGACATGGAGAGGTTACGGACCTATAACCACTGTTGTCTACTATTGTTTTCTGCGGAAAACGGTTTCTGTGGGAAGGTTGGCTTAAATGCCTTAATGAGTTCTCAGGCAGAGTGAATGCCTGGAGTGCTTTACAGGAAGCACGGTAGCGCAGCACTACAAGGAGTGTAACTCCATGCTACAGTGGGGTGACGCCACCATGAGGTTCCCAGGTAGGGGTAATACCTCGGCTTTGCAAGCCAAGTCACAGCGGAGTAGCACTACAAATAGGCAGGTAGCCTAATGCTGTATGATAATCGTAATAAAGAGAAGTAGACAGCACTACAAAGAGGACGATGTCCTCATGTTACAGTAGCATGACACCACGAAGAGGTACCAGGTAGGGTAAAGCCTCGGCTTTGCGAGCCATGTCATAGCGGCGTAACCCCGCACGGAAGCGCAAGGCTTCATGCTGGGTAGTTTGGCACTACAAAGAGGCCTGTGACCTCATGCTACGGTAGTATGACACTACGATGAGGTACCCAGGTGGGGTAAAGCCTCGGCTTTAAGCCATGTCATAGCGGCGTAGCATCGCAAAGAAGCGCAATGCTTCATGCCATGACTCTTTATAAAGAACTCACCTATAGTGTATGGACAGAGATATCAGGCCGTCTCTTGAGAGTAAACTTGTAGACGCCCAAAAATTATACACTGAAACCAGGCTGGCACAAGGCCTTCAATGTGCAGCCAGAAGCACAGTTGATATCATTATGTGAGTAGGAAGAATTGCAGTTATGGTGCAGAATTCAAGGCTTAGTCCATTCTTGTATCATGCTGTTATTTAACCTATGCGGGAAGATTCAAATCGTAGCGACATCTCTCCTAATGCATGATGGGCAGTCACTGTGGGGAACGCTCAACCCATATATTGAGATATGTGGGGGATTGTTGGTGTTTTTGCCTTTGGACTAGAAAAGATAGTCCCACATCGGCTACACCAAATGGTGAGTATCTCAATATAATGCATTGCTTGTGTTGAGGTGTGCACATGAGGTGTGGGGCACAAGTTTGTGCCATGTGGAAGTATTTTCCTAGAAGGAAAAAGGATTAAATCCAACAATGATGCAAGTTAATTTTTGTTGTGCGGACTCGGACTCGGACACGGACTCCAGGATGTCTCGTGCATGCACGGAAGTGTTCGGGGGGTAGGCGTGGACTGGCACACTTCTATGCTGATTGTGGGATGATCTAAAATATCAAACTCTATTTTTGAGTATTGGTATTTTAGTCCCACATCGGATAGGAGAAGAGGTGAAGTCTCAACTCCACTCTATAAATAGAGTCCCTTGGCCTCCTTTGAAAGATGCACCAAGAAGAGAGTTGAGGGAGTCTGTTAAGTCCAGGAAGCCCGTTCAAGTCTCAAATATTGACTTACGAGCGTTCCAGAAGTTCTTCGTGAACTTGCTGGTTCCTGGAAGCTGTTCGTGCTCATGTGGGGCGAATAAAGCTTTGAGCAACGGTGGTTCATTCACCCCAGCATCTCATTCTCGCATGTCATCGCTGCTGTTGCCTTTTACAGTAACTTCTTTTTAGAAGCTCTACTGCCGATAGTTGCTTGCACAAAATCTCTTTAGATTTTTTGTGTTTTACGTAGAATCTTTTTAGATCCTCGTAATTCAGAATCCTCCAGGATCTCTGTTGCACATCTTCTTTAAGGTGCTGCATTTGAAACGTTGTGTGTACAATTGTTTCAGTTTCAGAATTTTCCATCGAAAATTGTGCCTCGGCAATAACATACTTTAGTAGCCTCCAAGAACTCTCTCTTGCAAGCAAGCCTCCTTAAACTTCAAGTGCACCCTCAATCTAGAGCACCAGGAGAACCTTAAATAGGTTCTCCAATCCTTCTCAAAGTCAGTAGCAATATGGATTGTCGATGGCAGCTCCTTTAGATCTGAATCATACATGGATCCCACCATAACATGACTCACCGATGTACCGATGGAAGATAATCTAAGTAGATTTTTTGACCGCGAACCTGCTGGAACGAAAACTCACTTCACTGGTAAACCGATGGTAGTCTCCTGATATATTGTTCTACTGGTGCTTTGGAGTCATGTATCGCTGCTTCAACTCCTGGGCTTCTCCGTGTAAACCCCCTGGATCTTGTTCGTTTATTATTATTATTATTGTTGTTGTTGTTGTTGTTGTTATCGTATATAAATTAATTTATTTTTCTGATATTAAGTTATTTTTATCATTATCATTACTATTTTTAGTCTTAATAATGATTACTTAGCTTATTAACTATCTTTTTTTATAAAATCTTAATGAACCTACGGTTCATTTTCTCCTTCCCTCCCTCTCCTATCAGTAGCAGCAGCTCATGAACAGTCTTGGACTCTCTACTCTGCAGAGAGCCACCTATTACCTCCCCTAAATCCCTCTCGTGAGCCACCCCCTATCAATTCCATAACCATTTTTTTTGCCTCTGCCAAGCTGCTGCAGCAGCCCCCCTCCTATTGTCATGCCAAGCAGAAGAAACCCAAGCTTCTCCTTCCCTCCCTCTCCTATCAGTGGCAGCAGCTCATGAACAGTCTTGAACTCTCTACTATGCAGAGAGCCACCTATTACCTCCCCTAAATCCCTCTCATGAGCCACACCCTATCAATTCCATAACCATCTTTCTTTGCCTCTGCCAAGCTGCAGCAGGCCCCCTCCTCTACTGTCATGCCAAGCAGAAGAAACCCAAGCTTCTCCTTCCCTCTCACTCTCTATTTAAGGACCCATAGCCAACACCTGAGTCTCCCCCTCCATTTCAAATCACAGCTTCCCTCCCCCTCCATTCATCTTCTTACGAGATGTCTGACGAGCTCTCTCCTTACAGGTCCGTCCCTGCTGGCAATATTGTAATGCGAAACCCTCTTCTTACAAGATGTCCGACGAGCACTCTCCTTCCTCTTGAAGACTCCCTTTATGTCCTCAAAAAACCCTAAAAAAAACTTGTTCTATAAGCACTTCGCCAGCCAGCCCTAGGACTGATGGAGGTCCTTAAATAGGATCCCCGAACATTCACCAAAGTCAAGAGCAATCTTGACCGTCCAAAGAAAGCCTTTAGGTCAGAACCGTTCCCATTACACAGTCAACCCCGATCCAACGACATAAGCGGTATGCCGCCCGGATATCCTTGGTTATGTCCAGCCCTTGATACACTAAATCCCTCTCTTGAGCCACCCCTTATCAATTCCATAACCATCTTTCTCTGCCTCTGCCAAGCTGCTGCAGCAGCCCCCCTCCTATTGTCATGCCAAGCAGAAGAAACCCAAGCTTCTCCTTCCCTCTCACTCTCCATTTAAGGACCCAATGCCAACACCTGAGTCTCCCCCTCCATTTCAAATCACAGCTTCCCTCCCCCTGCATTCATCTTCTTACGAGATGTCTGACGATATCTCTCCTTACAATGTCCGCCCCTGCTAGCAATATTGTAATGTGAAACCCTCTTCTTACGAGATGTCCGACGAGCACTCTCCTTCTTCCTCTTGAAGATTCCCTTTATAAAACCCTAAGAAAAACTTGTTCTCTAAGCACTTCTCCAGCCAGCCCTGGGACTGATGGAGGTACTTGAATAGGATCCCGAACATTCACCAAAGTCAGAGCAATCTTGACCGTCCAAAGAAGGTCTGAACCGTTCCCATTACACAGTCAACCCCGATCCAACGACATAAGCGGTATGCCGCCCAGATATCCTTGGTTATGTCCAGCCCTTGATACACTAATTTGGCTCGTCCCGGGCTTCTCCAATCATCGGACTGCACCTCCCATACCACTCAGTAGTTGAACACAAGGTGTATTAAACACTAATTCTAATGTCTAAAGGAAAGTCAAAGCACACAAATGACAATGTCTATAATTTGCATACCGGCGATGGTTTTGGAAGAAGTTACTGAGATGATAATAAACATAGATAGGGCTTTTCATTTGCTTTGGCACCTGAAAAGAATCTGTAATTTGTCAGTATAGGCAAATTTCAACATTATCTTAATTGATTAACATGATAAAGTCGTGAACTCACAATTAACTTTCTAATGCAGGTTTTGTTAGTAGCATCACTTTGTATAAATCCAAGCTCATCGTCACGTGAATCCTCAGGAATGCAGTCCAATTCATACCTGTCCTCAATTTCAACCACCTACATATCAAATAAATTGTTAACTAATGGAAAAAACACACAAGAAGGAAAAGAAAGGGATATTACATGTTCTGATGTAAACAAGCAAGCAAGCCCAATCGGAATGAAGATAATTCCAATTAAAGCAAATGTCGATATGACCTGTTGTGATTGAGAAGAATAACTAGTCACGTAAAGTTAAATAGAAAGTAGAGCAAAGAATTTAATCAGAGTGATGCTTACAGTTGCTGGTGATAGTATCGGTTTGCAAGCAGGGAGATCTTGTTGTGTAAACCTGGAATCTGCAAAAGGTGAGTTGAAACACCATCAGGTAGGTATTACCAATTGGAAAAGAAATTTCTATAATTATCAATAGAAAAATTCTAATATGACGTCGATTAGTACTTTATGATAATTCTGATAAGCTAAACTGCTAAATAAATCTGACTTGATGCATATATATATATATATATATATATATATATATATATATATATATATATATAGAGGAATAAAGGAACTACTATTCTATCAATTAATGGCTTGGAGCTCTGGAGAAAAGGTGATCTCGAGCGCCGCTAGGGCATCCGCGTATCTCGCGAACGTGCCTCCCCCTCGGCCTCCGGATCCGCTAGCGAGGGGGGGGAGGAAGAAGAAAAGTGGCAAGAGCACCCATAAGGGGGGGAGCCAAACCCTAGGCGGCGGCGTGGGAGACCCGGAGGGGGCTGGGAGTGCTCGGGGTGGGTCCCCCCAGGCGGGGGGGGGGGGGGGGGGGGGGGGGGGGTCGGCAGCGCTGGGAGCGGCGGGCGCCGCGCGGGAAGGTGCCCCCCCAGGCGGGGGGGGGGGGGGGGTTGGCAGCGCTGGGAGCGCCAGGCGCCACGCGGGAAGGTTCCCCCCCAGGCGGGGGGGGGGGGGGGGGGGGGGACGGCGGCTGCGGGGGATGGGTCCCCCCCAGGTGGGGGAGGGGGGGGGTTGGCAGGAGGGCCCGGTTCGGGGTCGGCAGGAGGGTCGGGTACGGTGTCCGGGAGGTCCTCGACTGGCGTGCTGTTCACTTTCGGGGCTGACCCGGGAAAGGGTGGTGGAGGAGAGGAGGGGTGGACGACGGTCTCCAGGAGACGGGGTGGCGGACGTGGGGGTTTTCATTCTCAAGCCTTGGGGGCTGGAAACCCTGGGAGTCAGGCCGTCAGGACGATGGGTGGGAGTAGTGCCCCATGTAGGATTGCGGGTGGGACGGGCAGAGGGGGTAACGCATGGAGACCTAGGGCGACGGTGGCTGAGAAAGGAAAGGGGGTTGAGGTGGAGAAGCCGAGACAGGGAGGGGAAGCGGTGGGGGACCCTACCAGGGCTACACAGGCAGATATTCGGCCCAGATCTTGGAGGGATGTGTGCTCCCCTGTGGTGACGAAGACTGCGACTTCCATGGAGTACGTGCCGCCCAAGATGGTGGAGGGGGGCTACAGGGCTGTCTTTCCGGAGGAGGAGGTCGCTGAGGTCACTAAATGTTGGCAGTATACGTTAGTCGTATATGTGCTGGGGAGTAAGCCCTTCTATGGACAGATACGGGGATATGCTGAGAGGGTATGGAGGCCGAAGGGGAGTATGGAGATCTTCTCCAGAGAAAATGGATTCTATCTGGTGAAGTTTGGGCTTCAGGAGGATATGATCGGGATCGTCCAGGGGGGGCCTTGGTCGTTTGACGGGAGACTGATTATCTTGAGGGAGTGGACTCCAGACCTCCGGTGTGAGAAGGAGGTTCTTAATGCCATTCCGGTTTGGATTAGATTCCCTGAGTTCCCGGTGAGATACTGGAGCGTCCCCCTTCTGATGCGCCTTGCTAGTCTGATCGGGAAGCCAATTAAGACGGACGAGGCGACTGCGTTCCGCTCGCGGCTTATGTACGCCAGGGTTTTCGTTGAGATTACCGCTGGGATGGAGCTCCCAAGGGAGGTGGAGTTCGAGGTGGGAGGAGCGGTTCTGAGACAGTCGGTTGAGTATGAGTGGGTTCCTCCCATGTGTACCCGCTGTGAGTGTTTTGGTCATAATTCAAATGGGTGTACCCGAAGCCGGGAGTCAAAAGGGCAGGCGGATCAGCGTGAGGAGGTGTCACGGGAGCCAGTGCTGGACTCGGTTGATGGAGTGGAGGAAGAAGAGCAGGTAGAGGATATCGTGATGGGGGTGGAGGATGGGTTGGCGGTACAGGAGAGGATGCAGGGTGTGATGGTTCCTTTCGATGGACAGAGGAAGATGGTGACACGGAGCTTGAGTGCTCTAGGGAGGAGTCAGAATGTGCCAGCCTCCCAGGAGATCCAGGTCTACAGTAGGAAGCGGCAAGCGACAGCGACGCTGGAGGACATTCCACAGTTGAGGGGTTCGAACACCGATACGGGGAATAACCCGGTGTGGGCCCTGACGTATGGTCAGCTCCAGGAGCACATTGCTCCCTCTTCGATGGGGGGGTCGGCCTCTGTCCCCCCTGATGGGGAGTTCATGGATGACGTGGAGCAGCCTGGAGCGCTGGAGGTGGAGGTGACCGGGACAGATGGGTCACTCATCTCGGGGGGTCGCCCCCCGGCCGGAGGAGATATTAGTGAGAAGGGCGGGGCACATCCCTCGGGTGTTCTGCCTGATGTTGGGTTAGGGGGTACTAACATTAAGTCTTAATGTCGGTCCTGGCCTGGAACATTAGAGGCGGGTGCTCTATCGGGCGTTGGAGGGAGTTCACTAGTGTGCTGAGGAGGGAGAAGTGTGACATTGCGGTGTTGTTGGAGTCTAAGATTCGGGGGGAGGTTGTGCTGAATCGCAGGACGTCTGCCAGTTGGGACCATTCCCATAACCTCGATCTATGTGATATGGCTCGGATCTGGGTTAGGTGGAATAGGGACAGTTGGGAGGGGTCCACTATTTTGAAGACCCAGCAGCTCATTGGCGTGTCTTTTGTTAATAAGGGGGGTTTCTCGTTCATTCTGGGCGCTGTGTACGGGCACAACGACAGGAGGAGACGGGAGTCCCTCTGGGAGGATATTAGTAGTCTGAACAGGATGGCGGATCTTCTTCACCTTCCTTTACTCCTTATGGGAGACTTCAATGCCTTGTTGCACAGGCATGAGAAGGTGGGAGGCAGACCGGTTCCGGATCCGATTCTTTATGATTTCCAGCGGTGTCTTCTTCAGACGGGGTTGAGGGGTCTGGAGAGAGCAGGGCATACTTGGACCTGGCACAACAAGGCGGTCCAGAGCCAGAACAGGATTGCGTGCCAGCTGGACAGGGCTCTGGGAAATAGCGAGTGGTTCCGTCTCTTTCCGAATAGTGTGGCGGAAGGTCTGGATGCTGGGACGAGCGATCACTCGCCTATTCGAGTTGGTCTAGTTGAGAGGCCCATGTGGAAGGCTAGGCCTTTCCGGTACAACAATGGGTGGTTTCTTTCTGCGGGTTATGATGAGGTGGTTACTAGAGGGCTGCAAAATACTCGGGCGGGCACTGCTCAGTTCAGGATGGTTCATAAGTTGAAGCAGGTGAAGAGAGGTTTTCGTGCCTGGGTGAAGCAGATGCCGCGGTCTTCCCTTGCGGACAAGGAGGCTGAACTTCGGGAGGTCCAGGGGAGGCTGGCGTCGGATATTCTGAGCGGGGAGCTGGCGGCTAGGGAGAAAGTCCTTGTGGCAGAGGTCAACACTCTTAGGCTTCAGGAGGAGATCGCTGCGGCTCAGAGGGCGAAATGTTCCTGGCTCAAGGATGGAGATCGTTGCACGAAGTTCTTTTATGATGTTATCCGGTCCCGCCAACACCGGAATGGCATTCCTAGGCTGTTGGACGGAGAGGGTAGACTTATTGGAGACCCCGCTGAGATTCAGAGAGAGGCTGTCAGATTCTACACCGACTTATATCAGCAGGCAGACTACCCCTGTGTATTCTCTCCTCTTGTCCCTAAGAGGTTGGTGACGCATCAGGGCAATAGTCGACTTCTGGAGCCGGTCCGTATGGAGGAGGTGGAGGAGATTGTGATGCGAGCTGACCCCAATAAGGCACCGGGGCCTGACGGATTCTCTAGTGGCTTCTTTCGGCGTCACTGGGAGGTTCTGAAGGGTCCGGTCCTGGAGGTAGTGCAGGAGTTCTTCACTGAGGGGAAGCTTCTGAAGGAGTTGAATCATACCTTCCTGACGCTGGTGCCGAAGAAGGAGGGGGCGACATCTCTGGCCGACTTTCGGCCCATTGCTTGCTGTAATTATCTGTACAAGATAATTACACATCTTATGTGTCGGAGGATGGAGGGGATTATGCAGGGTCTGGTTTCCCCGAACCAGGCGGCCTTTATTAAAGGCCGATCGATTGCGGAGCATAGTTTGCTTGCCCATGAGATGGTTAGGGAGTTCTGCAAACCAGGAGGGATGAAGGCCTGCGTGAAGCTGGATCTTAGGAAAGCCTACGACACGGTCAACAGGGAGTTCCTATGCCAGCTCATGCTGTCCATGGGCTTTGATATGAGGTGGGTTGCTATGGTGAAGGAGTGTATCTGCACGCCGACGTTCTCAGTCCTTATTCATGGTACACCCTATGGGTTCTTCGGCAGCACCAGGGGGCTCAGACAAGGGGACCCTCTGTCTCCGTACCTGTTCACTCTGGTGATGGAGTATTTCACTTGTTTGTTGGATGTGGCGGTGCTTGAAAAGAAGATTTCCCCGCTATTCAAGCTTGTGCAACCGGTGGTTTCACACTTGATCTATGCTGATGATCTCCTGGTTCTTCTCCGTCCGTCGATGCAGGGAATGAGGGCGCTTTCTGAGGTCATGGAGGAGTTCGGGCGGCTCTCTGGACTGCAGCTGAATAGAGAGAAGAGTCGGGTCTACTTCAGCTCCAGGTGCTCCCTGAAGGAGGAAAGGGCGTTTGCGCTGGGTGTGGAGATAGGGGAGCTCCCTGTGAAATATCTGGGGGTCCCGCTGTCGGTGAACTATGCTAGGGAGCATGATTGCCACAGTTTGGTGGAGTTCACACAAAAGAGAGTTGAGGGCTGGCAAGCAGCTGGACTCTCTTTTGGCGGGCGGATTGAGCTGATTAGGTCGGTCATCTCGGGGATTACTATGTTCTGGTCCCAGTCTATTCAGATTCCGACGGCCACTATCAGGAAGGTGGAGATGCTATGTGCGGATTTCCTCTGGAGGGGGGGGATGCATGCTATCTCTTGGGACCAGCTATGCCGGCCGATGGAGGAGGGAGGAGTAGGTCTCCGACCTTTACGGGCTATCAGGGAGGCTGCAGGTATTAAGATGGCGTGGAGGTTCGTCCAGGGTGGCTCCTTATGGGCGGAGTGGATGGCTAGCAGGTACCTTAAGGGGAGGAGCTTCTGGACGTGCAGGCATGACAACAACTTCTCGGTCACATTTAAGACTATTCTTAAGTGTAGACCTAAGCTTCAGTCTGTTATCTGCCGGTCCATGAGGGATGGGGCTTCGACGGACTTGTGGCAGGACCCCTGGGTCGCGGGTCGGTCTTTACTGGATATCCTGGGTTCACAGTTTTCTAGAGAGGCTACGAGGGGCCTCAGGTGCAGCCGGATCATCAGAGATGGAGTTTGGGTGCCAGAGGCTTACCCATTCACGGCTCAGCTGGGTGAGGCGATCCGCCGCATTGATATCGTCACCAGCCAGCCTCGGGATATGTGGATATGGACAGGGACTTCTTATCCAGGTGGAGCGAGTACGTTCAGTTTCAGGAGCTGCTTCGAGCTGGTTCGGGTTCGGCACGCCTTGATGGAGGATCGGGACTTCATTTGGGCTAAAGGTATAGCCCGGAAGATGCAGTTATGTGCGTACAGACTGCTGCTGGGGAGACTCCTGACCCGTGACAGACTCATCAGGTGTGGGGTTCATATCCCGGACACGATGTGTGTGTTGTGTGCGGGAGAGGCTGAGTCTATGGGCCATTTATTCTTCGAGTGCTCATTCTCTTGGTATATTTGGGCTGTGCAGTGTGGGCAGTTGGGGAGGGGAGCTGGCATGGCTCGGGACATTCGGAGCATCATCAGCTGGATCCGAGGTCACAGAGGTGGAGAGACGGGGTGGACGAGGCGAGCCTGGGTGCGACTTGCTGCTTCCGTTTGGCACATCTGGCGTGAACGGAACAGGCGTATCTTTGAGAGCCTGGTTACACCCGCTAGAGGAATTCTGCATAACGTGGAATTCGATGTATCAGTTATGTCCCCCTGAGTTCTCTGGGGGACATGTGCAGTAGTGAGATGTTGTATTGTATTACCTTAACCGCCTAGTGCGAGGAATAAATTTACCCTTATTCCAAAAAAAAATATATATATAGAGGAAGGATAGGCATCCCCACATTTTTTGCATCCCCATGCATCCCCATGTTCACATCCGTTGGATGTGCTTTAAGTCATCTAATCTTAACCGTTGGTAAATCAACGGTTAAGATTAGATGACTTAAAGCACCATCCAACGGTGCAAATAGGGGGGATGCATAGGGATACAAAAAATATGGGGATCTTGATCCTTCCTCATAATATATATATATATATATATATATATATATATTGGAAAAAGGTAAATTTTATTCCAAAAGAAAGCCATAATCATACAACATACAATCTGAGTGGGACTCCCACTCAGCACTCATCCATTCTGCATAGCGTTTACATCAAATTCAATGTTATGGAGAATGCCAACCGGAGGTATGACTAGTCCCTCAAAGATTCGGCGGTTTCGCTCCTGCCATACATGCCAAACCGAAGCCGCCAGACGTACTCTGGCTGGAACCAGTCCTGACCTCGACCCCTGCTATCTCGTATCACCGGGATGATGTCCCCAATGTATTTACCAGAGGCGTACACTCCCAAAATCCGACTCTGCTCCGACCATATCTGCCATGCCAGAGTGCATTCGAAAAAGATATGTTTAATAGACTCAGGCTCCAAACCGCAAAGCACACAATTGGGGTCTGGCACTGGCACTCCAAAAGAACTCAGGCGATCCCTCGTCAAGAGGCGACCCAGAAGAAGCTTGTAAACACATAACTGCATCTTCCTGGCCAGACCCGTACACCAGACGAACTCGTAATCAGAACTCAGAGGAAAAGTGTGCCGGATAAGATTGTAGCAACTACGGAACTGGAACTCCCTCGAGCCCGAAGATGCTCCAGTCGGCTCCCAAATCCACCGATCCGCAGGCAAAGTCGGATCAATGACTGTAGACATAATGAACCCTCCCAGCTCCTCAGTGTACCGATAAGATTCCGGCCTCCACTCTCCATCTCGTAAGATCCGACTACACGTCAGACCTCGCCTGTCCTCCGTGTGAGTCGGAGATCCCCTGATGTCAAGCAATGAACGCCGATCAATCCAAGGGTCCCGCCAGAGGTCCGTACCCGACCCATCCTTCATGACCCTCCGGATAGCAGACTTGAGCACACCCATGTGTCTCAGGACAATCTTGAACGTGACAGAATGGTTGTTATCAGGAGAACACGTCCAGAAATTGCCCTGCTTCACGTATCTGCTATGCATCCAGTCCGCCCAGAGAGACCCCCCGCTAATGAATCTCCAGGCCAACTTGAGCGCAGAGGCCTCCCTGATCTCCAGCAACGGTCTGAGCCCCACACCTCCCTCCTTCCTGGGACGACAGAGCTGCTCCCTAGAGATCGCATGCATGCCCCCCTCCAAAGGAAATCAGCACATAGACGCTCCACTCGCCGAATAGTGGCCACCGGAAGGAGGATGGACTGTAGCCAAAAATGGGCCACCGCCGAGATCACAGATCTGATCAGCTCAATGCAACCTCCAAAGGACAGACCGGCGGCTTGCCAGCCTTCTACTCTCCGCTGGACATACTCTACCAGGCCCTGGCAGTCCTGATCCCGCGCATAATTGACTGTGAGGGACACTCCTAAATAACGCACCGGAAGATCACTCCTCGCGATACCCAGGACATCAGCCCGCTCCTCCTTCTGGGAACACCGGGAACTGAAGTAGACCCGACTCTTATCCCTGTTCAACTGGAGATCCGAGAAGGACTTCAAATCTTCCATAATGCCCGCAAGCGTCTGCAACCCCATCGTCGAAGGCTGGATGAAGACCAGTAGATCATCAGCATATATGAGGTGGGTAACTGGAGGGTCCATCCTTCGAAACAGAGGCACCAGCCGTCCACGGTGCACTGCCAGGTCCATCAAACAAGTAAAGTATTTCATCACAAGTGTGAACAGGTAAGGGGACAATGGGTCACCTTGCCTAAGCCCACGGTTGCTCTGGAAGTACCCATAAGGAACGCCCTAGATGAGAACTGAGAAAGTAGGGGACGTGATGCACTCCCTGATCAACGCAACCCAGTGATCCGTGAATCCCATAGCAGACATCAGATGGCAGAGGAAGTTCCGATTGACCATGTCATACGCCTTCCTCAGGTCCAGTTTGACGCAAGCTTTCTCCCCACCAGGTCTGCTGAATCCCCTCACATCATGTGCCAGGAGGCTATGCTCTGCAATCGACCTCCCCTTGATGAACGCAGCCTGGTTTGGAGAAACCAAGTCTTGCATGATTCCCTCCATCCGCCGGCACATAAGGTGTGTAATTATCTTATAAAGATAATTACAATATGCAATAGGTATGAAATCTGCCAATGCTGTCGCGCCCTCCTTCTTAGGCACCAAGGTCAGGAAAGTGTGATTCAGCTCCTTCAAAAGCTTTCCCTTAGTGAAGAACTCCTGGAACACCTCCACGACCTGAAGCTTTAGAATATCCCAATGGCGCTTGAAGAAACTACTACTGAAGCCATTTGGACCAGGGGCCTTGTTGGGATCTGCCACTTTGATAATAGATTCCACCTCCTCCAGTGTGACAGGAGCAAGTAGGATGCTATTCTCAAATGGAATCACCAACCACTTCGTAAAAACCTCTGGGAACACGGACAGGTAGTCAGTCTGGAAATATAAATCAGAATAGTACCTGACAGCCTCGCCCTGTATCTCAGCCGGCGTCCCCACCAGAGTGCCATCTGCATCAAGAAGCTGGGATATGTGATTCCGATTCTGTCTAGTCTGGATAACGTCATAAAAGAACTTGGAGCACCGGTCTCCATCCTTCGGCCAAGAATATTTGGCTCGCTGAGCCGAGCAAATTTCCTTCTGCAGCCTCAGAATGTTGACATCTCCAATCAGCTCCTTCTCTCTAGCCGCCAGATCTCCATTAAGCATGTCAGCTTGCAAATCCTGTTGCAAGGATCTCAACTCAGCCTCCTTATCTTCTAGTGTGGTTTTGGGCAACCCCTGCACCCAACTCCTGAGAGCTCTCTTCATGGCCTTGAGGCGACGAACCAATCGGAATTGAGCCGTCCCCTCCTGACCGCTAGACAGCCCTTCTGCGACAGCCTCTAGGTAGCCCTCCGAGAGATACCAACTGTTGTTATACCTGAACGGACGGGACTTCCCAAGAGATCGAGCAGAGAAGCCAACCCTGATGGGGGAGTGATCGCTCGTCCCAGCTGCCAGACCCTCCGCCGAAGAGTTTGGGAAGTGACGGAACCACTCCCCGTTGCCCAGAGCTCGATCAAGCTGACAAGCAACCCTGTTGTGAGTTGCTTTGTTGTGCCAAGTCCAGATGAAGCCTGAGCGAGACAGTTCCCGAAGCCCCGCAAGCAGGAGGCATCTCTGAAAATCATAAATGATAGAATCTGGAACCGGACGACCACCCAGCTTCTCCCCCTGATGCATAAGAGCGTTGTAGTCCCCGATCAAGAGCAGAGGGAGACACGACGACTCAGCAACAGCGAAAACACGAGAGATGTCGCTCCATAGTGACTCCCTTCTCCTTCTGTCATTGTGGCCGTAGACCGCCCCCAATAAGAACCGGAAGCCACCCTTGTTCATGAAGGAGATGGCAATCAACTGCTCCGACATCAAGATCAAGTCACCATCCCAACTCTTCGAGTTCCAGCGAACCCAAATCCTGGCCATGTCACAAAGGGCCAGGTTGTGCAGCTGGGCCTAATGAGAAGGGGTCCGCCGAGTAAGGGTCTTCTTCCCTTTGATCTTGGATTCTAAAATAACAGAAATATCACACTTCTCTCTGTGGAGCACCCCACAAATCTCTCTCCACCTCCCTAGCGAACACGTCCCCCTCACATTCCAGGCAATAATGGCCATTAATTAATGAGAGGTGGGGTCCCCCTGGAAAACTCCCGGATCAGCACCTGGGGGAAGTGCCGCACCCGTCGCTAAAGAGTCCTCCTCCATCCCAGACGAAACCGCATGTTGGGGAGCGACCTGAGATAGAACCAACGCCCAGGCAGGATTGTCAACACATACCGCCTCCTCACTGTCCGAAGTATGACCCACCACCATTGAGGGGCCATCCCTCAACATGCCGACAGCGCGCCTCTTCCTACAGTAAACCTGCCCTCCAGACGATCCGCCATCCCCTCGTGCCTCAATCTCCGACGCTGCCATACCTCTAGTAACTATACTACTCAGCCCCTGGCCAGTGGACGTGGCCCCACCCATGGAAACCAGCTGAGTAGATACAACGAGGCTCAAACTGCCATCACTCACAGGATGAGTATCCTCCCCCTCCAAGACCTCCTCTCCGCTCTCATCTCTGACATCCATATCACAGGAGGCTTCTGGGACCACACTGGGGGGGATAATAGGGTCCGTCGGAAGTCCAACCTCCGAACAGGCACTAGCCAGATGTCCGAAGCAGGAACATCGAGAACAGGTAGGTGGAACCCATTCATACTCCACCTTCTGGGTAAGCACCTCTCCAGAAGGAATCACATATTCCACCGTCTTTGGGAGCTCCCCCCTGCTCGAATCTCCACAAAGATCCTCGCGTACATCAACCGCGTCCGGAACGTAGTAGCTTCATCTGCCTTAATCGGGGTGCCCACCAAACTGGCCAGCCGCATCAACAGAGGTATGCTCCAAAACCGGACCGGGAACTCAGGGAATCAAATCCAAACTGGAATGGCATTCAGAACTTTCCTCTCACATCGCAGTTCCGGAGTCCACTCCTTGAGAATGATCAGTCAGCCATCGAACGTCCAGGGGCCGCCTTGAAGGATCCTAGCGACATCCTCTGTCAGTCCGAACTTTACATAATAGAAGCCATTCTCACGCGCAAAAAACTCCATACTCCCCTTAGGCTGCCAGACACGCGCTGCATAGCCCCTGATCTGCCCATAGAAAGGCTTATTGCCCAAGACGTACAGGACTAGGGTATTCTCCCAGTACGCTGTCACCTTCTGGATCTCCTCCGCCGGGAACGAAGCCATGAAACCCTTTACAGCCTTAATCGACGGGACGTACTCCATCGAAGTGGGGTTTTTAGGCCCCACAGGTTTGCATATCTCAGCCCAGGACCGTCCAGCAGGCCGGGGGGTCGTCCCAAGAGGTCTCGGGGCAATCACCGGGCGGGTAGTCCCCGACCCCTGAACATCCAGATCCACTACTTTGCTCTTCCCCTTCGCCGCCGCAGTTGCCTTAGGCCGCCAACCAACCGATCTCCCAGCAGACATCTCCTGACCTCGGCCAGATGGCCGAGACCCTGACCCGCTCAGACGGCTATCAGGAAGGCGATCCCTACTCTGACCCTATCCGCCACCCATCTTCCTCCCGGCCTTCGTCACGCGACGACGCGTAACCGTCGTCCACCCGCCTCCCTTCGTTTGGCTCCCTAGCGATCCTGAGCCTGATCCGAATTGAAAGTTCGGATCTATGGTGCCGCACCGCAGCGAGATCGACCCCCCGGTCACCGCATGGAGGGAGCCCGACCCCCCTCTCGAAGAATCCGCCCCCCCCCCCTCCGCCTGGGGGGGTCGTCGACGACCCCGGGGGGTCCACCCCGACCCCCCCTGCTCTCCCGCCCCTCCCCCCCACCGCCTGGGGGAGAGCCTTTGCGTTCGCTGGCAGCGGGGGGTCCGCCCGACCCTCCCGTTCGTGCTCCCGCCCCCCCCCCCCCCCAGCGCCGGAGGGGGGGCTGCCCTTCTTGGTCGGCGCCCTGACGCCGCCGGCCAGGGGGTCCGGCGGTCGCGGGGGCGGCCCGC
Organism: Iris pallida; assembly: GCA_029216955.1. NCBI lineage: Eukaryota > Viridiplantae > Streptophyta > Magnoliopsida > Asparagales > Iridaceae > Iris > Iris pallida. The sequence goes on along the minus strand of JANAVB010003400.1, from coordinate 17,154,212 downwards.
TCGGAACCCTAGCCATGGAGTCGCGCGCGATCGCCATCCAAAAGTTTTCTATATATATATATATATATATATATATTTTATATATATATATATATATATATATATATATATATATATATATATATATAGAAAACTTGTATATATATATATATTTTTTTTTTTTTTGTATATATATATATATATATATATATATATATATATATATATATATATATATATATATATATATATACAAGTTTTCTATATATATATATATATATATATATATATATATATATATATATATATTTTTTTTTTTCCATATATATATATATATATATATATATATATATATATATATATATATATATGATGAGTTAGCCTGTGCGATGCGGGACATCCACAACGTCGGAGGCCTGACGATATAGGGCTACGAACTGAGCCTGCGTAGGGCAGAATGAGGCGTCCGTGTAGCAAACTCAGTGCACGGTCGTCGTGCGACGGATCGGAGAATCGGCACCATTCGCTCACGAGTATAAGCGACAGGCCGACCACGCGGCCCGTCGTGCGGCGCTGCTGAGGGCGACGAGAAGACGTCCGCCATAAACGATCGTAGGCTCGATCGTAAGGGCGTCGGCGATCGTCGCCAATATGCGCGTCGTGCGCATAGAACGGACGGCTGGGCGGAATCGGTAGTCGCAGGCGACAAGGAATCAGTGGTCGTCGTACGGGCGGTCACCCTTAGTCGTCGAGGGCGTCTCTTCAGCGTCGTGGGCAAAACGAGGTGTTGAGTAACTGCCGTTGAATGACGGTGTGCTGCCGAGCGGAGCTCTGGAGCGCGCGGAGTGCGCGGGGTGCGTGTGCACGGCGATGATGACAAGGCCAACGGACTACGTCCGCATTCCAAAAGTCGTTCCATACGACTGGCCAAGAATCGTGTGCGTGGGACACACGATTATACTGAGCCCGCACGCGTTGGAAAAAAAATAAAATATATATATATATATTTTGGAAAAGGGGTAAATTTTATTCCAAAATCAGACAATACTCATACAACATAAATTCGGATGGTCGCCCACCCGTCAGTCGACCATCTCTTTTACATCAAACTCCAAATTATGTAGGATACCAACCGGAGGGGTGATATGCGCCGGTTCCTCTCCCGCCAAACATGCCAGATCGCAGCTGCCAGCCGAATCCTAGCAGTCTTGAACCAGACCAAGCCTCTCCCTCTGCTATCTCGAATACTCGTGATGATTACACCAATAGACCTGCCAGAGATACCACCTCCTAGCATACGGTTCTGCTCACACCAAATAGACCATGCAACTCCGCAGTCAAAAAATAGATGAGACATCGATTCATCCTCCAAATCACAGAGAACGCACTTCGGATTGTTGACCTGGATCCCAAAAGAGATGAGTCTGTCCCTGGTCAGTAGACGACCAAGGAGCATACGATATATACAAAGCTGCATTTTCCTGGCCAGATCCTTGTACCAAAAGAAGTCATAATCACCAATAGGGGGATAGGCACACCGCAAAAGGTTGTAGCCACTCTGGAAGGAGAACTCCCCCGATGCAGTACCTCCAGTCATGCCAGGCGAATCTCAAACCCAACTATCCTCAAGCTGGGATGGATCAATATCAATCCGACGAATAACCTCACCCAGTCCCTCAGTATGGCGGTAGGACTCCGGACTCCAAGCTCCATTCCTGATGATGTGCTGACAAGACAGACCTCTACCCACCTCCCTGTGATCTCGATCGCCCATGATGTCCACCAGAGACTGGTGCTCTATCCAGGGATCCAGCCATAGGTCAGTTCTAGCCCCATCACACATGATCCTCCTGACAGCCGTTTGGAGAACGGCTCTGTGTCTCAGAAATTGTTTGAAAGTCACAGAGTGGTTGTTGTCTAGACCACACCTCCAGAAGTTGCCATTCCTCACATAGTGAAACTGTATCCACTCCGCCAGAGGGATCTCCCCTTGATGAACCGCCATGACAGTTTCAGGACTGACGCTTCCCTGATAGCCAACAGAAGACGAAAACCCACACCTCCCTCCTTCTTAGGCCGACATAGCTGATCCCAAGAAATCGCATGAAGGCCCCCCCTCCAGATGAAATCGGCACAGATCTTTTCAACTTTCCTGATGGTAGCCATGGGTATCAAGATAGACTGCAGCCAGAACTAGACCAGGACAGAAATAACCGAACGGACTAACTCGATACGCCCCCCAAAAGATAACCCGACAGCTTGCCAACCTTCCACTCTCCGCTGGACATACTCCACCAGGCTATAGCAATCCTGGTCTCGGGCATAATTGACTGTCAAAGGGACTCTCAGGTATTTAATCGGGAGCTCACTCCTCTCCACGCCCAGAGCATCAGCGCGCTCCTCCTTCTGAAGACAGAGTGAGCTGAAGTAGACCCTGCACTTCTCTTTGTTCATCTGAAGCCCTGAGTGTGATTCCAGCTCACCCATAATCTCAGATAACGTGTTCATACCCTCCAACGAAGGCTGAATGAACACCAGAAGATCGTCGGCATATATGAGGTGTGTAACCGCAGGCACAACTCTCCTGTACAGCGGGACAATCCTCCCAAAATGGACCGCCCTATCCATCAAGCAGGTAAAGTACTCCATGACAAGCGTGAACAGGTAAGGTGACAGAGGGTCACCTTGCCGGAGTCCACGGTTGCTTTTGAAGGACCCATGAGGAATGTCCTGGATAAGGACCGAGAAGGTAGGTGAAGAAATGCATTCTCGGATCAACGCAACCCACCGATCAGCAAACCCCATAGCAGACAGAAGGTGGCAAACGAACTCCCTGTTGACCATGTCATAGGCCTTCCTCAGATCCAGCTTTACACAGGCCTTCTCTCCACCAGGTTTGTTGAAGCCCCTCACCATCTCATGTGCTAGAAGGCTATGCTCAGCTATAGATCGCCCCTTGATGAACGTCGCCTGGTTCGGGGAGACAAGGTCCTGCATGATCCCCTCCATGCACCGGCACACGAGGTGCGTAATTATTTTATAAAGACAATTACAGCACGCAATAGGCCTAAAGTCCGCCAGCGAGGTCGCTCCCTCCTTCTTAGGAACCAGAGTCAAGAAAGTGTGGTTAAGCTCCTTCAACAGCTTCCCCTCAGAGAAGAACTCCTAGACTGCCTCAAGTACCGGGACCTTCAGAATATCCCAGTGGCGCTTGTAAAACCCACTGCTAAATCCATCTGGGCCTGGAGCTTTGTTGGGGTCCGCTTTCTTGATAATGGCCTCCACCTCCTCCATAGTGACAGGGGCCAGCAGGAGGCTATTCCCATATGTAGAAGAGAGGAAAGAGTGTGCATATTTGAAGTCAGTAAACTACTAAAGTAGCTTGGCATGGATAGTCACAGTCAATTTCATTTGTAAAAGCATCAGGTGTTTATATATATATTTCATTATATATATATATATATATATATATATATATATATATATAAACACCTGATGCTTTTACAAATGAAATTGACTGTGACTATCCATGCCAAGCTACTTTAGTAGTTTACTGACTTCAAATATGCACACTCTTTCCTCTCTTCTACATCACTAAAAATCCTACTGATATGTGATTAACTTGATTGTCTGAACCAATTGGACCAGGGCCGCTCTGGTGCTTTTTCTTGTATATCAGCAAGGAGAAGAAAAATTGTCACCGACTCACTGCCATTGGCCTGGTTGCTAGGGAGGTCAAAGATCGGTGTCGTGTCCCTGTGACAGCATGTACGGCACATATTGGACGTGACACAAGTACTCCAAAAATACACAAGGATTCGTCAATGAATTGTTATTATTTTCTTTATGTAGTGTATATAATTTCAACAATAAATTATTTTTTTAATTGGTTTCTTTCAGAAATGATTATTTGGTTAGATGGGATTTGGTTGTATATAGAAGAAGTCTAGAGATCAATCCTGATGTGTAATTGGGTTTTTATTTTATTTTTCATTTTGAATGAATGGTAGCCTATATGAAATTGGAACAAATTAGTATATTTGTTCATAGTGAACAAGTGTCTTTTCGTTTCACATGGATATACATTAAACAGATGCCTTTTCATTTCAAACCGGTGCCTTCTCATTTTGAACGAGTACTTATCCTCGAATGGATACATCGAAGTGCTGCACCGTGTTATAAAAAAAAAAAAGGTACCTATAACTTCTTTAGATTACAGATGGTGGGCGCTCACCAGTCATCCGATCGGCCTACTTGCGAGGTTTCGACTTCTTAGTAACTAGGTACTAGGAGTCCTTCATGGTGTGCTATTGGAACTAGCTTGGACACCAAGGATGCTGCCAGCTAGGCGAGTTCGTCCGTCTGCTGGTTCGTGGAATCCTCATGATAATAGTATTTTATTCTCGCTTCGTCTTGTTATAGAGGGCGGTGGTTTTTGCCTTTGCTTGGCAATTGTGCTCCTCTGATTGACTACTAACTCGGTGTCCAAGAGCACTCTCTGGGAGAGTATACCTAGCATCCCAGATAAACGACGTCGCCTTGTACTCAGCCTTGTTATTAGTCACGTATAAGGCGAACTGGAGAGTGCACTCCACTCTGAAATTATCAGCCCACGTAGTACCATACTGCCCCGTTGCCCATAGAATTAAACTCGTCCATGTGAAGCACCCAAGGAGGGGGAGACCACAACCCTAATTGTCCGGGCACCACAGTCGTACAGTCGGGTGGAGGATGAGTGCACTCCATAATAAACTCGGCAATGCATATCCTTTAATAGTAGGGCACGGTGACCACTTTAGTATTCGTCCGATTATGTCAAATCTCTCAAAGAACTGACCTAGTTGGTAGTTGGAAAGCACCACCTTGTCTATGGTGATGTAGTTCAGCTCGACCTCATGCAACGTCCTATTTATGAAGTACAACGGCAACTGTTGTCCTTTATCTCGCACCAACATGGAGTTGATGGCAGTCATCATCCCACTATAGGGACGGCTCGGGTTTGGCAACTCGCTGGCACTCATTAGCCAGCCTCATTCAACTGCTCGAAGGCTTGGTTTCTTGATCCCTAAAAAGAATGGCAAGGACTTATCTGTTGAACTTTGCCAGAAAACAGTTCAGTGTCACCATGTGTCCGATCAACCTATGGACTTCTTTGATTGTTCGGGGTAGGTAAATATCGATGATCGCCTGAATCTTGTATGAGATGCCTCGATTTGGCACTGCGTTATCATGAGGACAAGGAATTTGCATGTCTGCACGCCAAACATGCAGTTCTAAGGATTCAGCTTCATACCATAATGTCAGAAGTATGGAGAAGATCACCTTAAGGGCGTGTTTGGTACGAGGGAAAAGTGGAAGGAAGGAAAATGGAGGAGGGAAAAAGGGAAGGAATGAAACATTTTCTCTTGTTTGGTATATATAGAAGGAAAACTGGATGGAAGGAAAAATTGAGGGATTAGTTTTCCATTCTAACCTAAGAAAATCAATTCGTCCAAATGTGGGAGGAAAACTGGAAGGAAAAGTGGATTCCCATCTTAATTTACAATTATACCATATAAGAATTATATTATTTTAAAATAGTTCAATAAAATCAAATGGTAATAAATATTGTTAGTTGGGAATACAATTGGTAAAATCTATATTTTTATTTTCCTTCCTTCCACTTTTTTTTTTCCATACCAAACAAAGGAAAGTGTATCACTTCCTTTTTCCTTCCATCCTACCAAACACAAAGAAAGAAAATAGTCTTTCCTTTCCATATGGATGGAAAGTGTCTCTCTTTGGTTTTCCCTTCCTTATATTTTCCATTCTTCCTACCAAACACAGCATAAGTCACTATCATTATCGGTCAAATTCTTAGACTGGCAAGGAGATCGTCCACTTAAGCCTCTACGGTCACACCCATTTGGTGGTGGAACCTTCGTCCGATCAATTTCTGCTAGGTCGTCTTTGTATTTTTGGGATCGAACAACATAACCTTATAACACTACATTTCTTGTGGGGTGAGAAAATTTATGTCCTCTTCGTCATCCGGGTACATCTTGATCTGATTATAACCCATGTAAGCATCCATAAAGCTCAGCATGTCGCTGTCGATAAGCTGGTTAATCTTCGTAAGCGAGTAACCATCTTTCGAGCACGCCTTGCTGAGGTCAGTAAAATTGACGCACAATTTGCATTTGCCATTCTTCCACTTGATAAGGACTACGTTGGCCAGCTATCTAGGGTACTGAAATTGGTGTATGAACCCTACCGACAAAAGCTTCTAATCTTCTTATGTTCTGGCCTCATGTCATTCAGGTGCAAAGTTTCAAATTTGTTGGACCATTGGTTAGTGGGTTTTGCTAATCTTCAACTTGTGTGTTAAACCATGGCATGTCAGCTGGCGACGAGGCAAACATGTCTAGCATTGTTTTGAGCAGAAGGATGAGGTCTTCCTTCAACCCTCCATCTAATGACACCCAAATTTGGACACACTAGTTGAGTTCTTCCTTGAAATGAAGATTTTTACAACCCCTACGGTCAAATTCTTAGACTGGCAAGGAGATCGTCCACTTAAGCCTCTACGGTCACACCCATTTGGTGGTGGAACCTTCGTCCGATCAATTTCTGCTAGGTCGTCTTTGTATTTTTGGGATCGAACAACATAACCTTATAACACTACATTTCTTGTGGGGTGAGAAAATTTATGTCCTCTTCGTCATCCGGGTACATCTTGATCTGATTATAACCCATGTAAGCATCCATAAAGCTCAGCATGTCGCTGTCGATAAGCTGGTTAATCTTCGTAAGCGAGTAACCATCTTTCGAGCACGCCTTGCTGAGGTCAGTAAAATTGACGCACAATTTGCATTTGCCATTCTTCCACTTGATAAGGACTACGTTGGCCAGCTATCTAGGGTACTGAAATTGGTGTATGAACCCTACCGACAAAAGCTTCTAATCTTCTTATGTTCTGGCCTCATGTCATTCAGGTGCAAAGTTTCAAATTTGTTGGACCATTGGTTAGTGGGTTTTGCTAATCTTCAACTTGTGTGTTAAACCATGGCATGTCAGCTGGCGACGAGGCAAACATGTCTAGCATTGTTTTGAGCAGAAGGATGAGGTCTTCCTTCAACCCTCCATCTAATGACACCCAAATTTGGACACACTAGTTGAGTTCTTCCTTGAAATGAAGATTTTTACAACCCCTTCACCAGATGCTCCACGTGTACTTGCCTACAATATTGTTCTAGTAACATTCCCTTGCGACCGACTGTTTGTTGCGGACCATACATAAACTACGTTTGGTTGGGAACTTGATTCAAGATGGTCTCCCGACTGTTTGTTGCGGACCATACATAAACTACGTTTGGTTGGGAACTTGATTCAAGATGGTAAATAGATATTACCGCCGGGAGACCATTGAAAAACTGTCTGGAGAGGATGATGTGATACGCTAATGGAATATCAATCACCATAAACTTCACCCTATCCAAGACCTTTTTCGAGTATTCTCCAAAATTGCACAAGTGTGAGACATTGTATTTGCTCTTATTTTGATATATTTCAACTGTCTTTTATAATGAGAAGCACCTCTATTTATGGATACATAATATGACATAGAATAGGAAACTAATACAAAAGGAAAGTACAACTTACGGAAACAACTGTACATGGAATTAATTGCATGAGTGAGCAATTTCATGAGGAATGGGATCCAGGCTGGTCATGGGTGTTCTTCTAGAGAGTATATTTGAAAGGTTGTTGCCATATATAGAGTAATCAATGGAATCAATTCTTGGCATTAATTCTGGAAGGCTGGTCTTGGACACATTGATTTTTACCATATTCATCTTCTTCCTTGCAACTGCTATTATGCTCATTTGTTGTAGATGCTCCAATACGTCCCCTCAAGCTCAGGCGAGATGGAATCACCTAAAGCTTGGCTGACAAGGACTGGAATCTAGTTGAAGAGAGTCCTTTAGTAAATATATCAGTGATCTGATCGAAGGTGCTTAGATATTTTACAAAGATCCGTCGGAGAAGAACAAGTTCCCCTATGAAGTGATAGTCGACTTCTATATGTTTCGTTCTCACATGAAACACAAGATTTGAAGCTAATGCAATGGCGCTCAGGTTGTCACGGTGAATGGTAGGCACAGTAGTGATGGGGATGTGTAGGTCACGAAGTAGATACAACAACTAAGTTATTTCAGTAGCCATATGAGCGAGAGAGCGATATTCAGCTTCTGTCGAACTGCATGCAACAGTCACTTGTTTCTTTGTGCTCCAGGAAATGACATTAGGACCGAGGTACACACAATAGCCCGTGGTCGAGCGACGGTCAGTGATAGACCCCGCCTAATCGGCATCTGAATAACCATGTAAGGTAAAGGAGCCAGGTTGATAAAACAAACCATGTGAGATAGAACTCTGTAGAATTAGAATAATAGGTTAACTTTATTATTAAGAGGGATTACATATATATAGGAGAGTCTAGCTCCTCTCTTTACTCTCTTTTCCAATGTGGGACTAAAGCCCAATATTACTAATACTTAACACCCTCCCTCAAGCTGGAGCATATATGTCAATCATGTCCAGCTTGTTACACAGAAATTGAACCCGAGGATCCAACAGAGACTTTGTGAAGATATCAGCTATCTGATCACCGGTCCTCACATGACAAAATTTTATTGCTCCCTTCTTATACTCATCGCGTACAAAGTGGATGTCGATTTCTGTGTGCTTCGTTCTTTTATGGAATACAGGATTAGTAGCAATATGAATAGCGAACTGGTTATCACACCACATGTCTGCTGCTCTAGATCCTGCTTCTTCTCCTAATTCTTGTAGCAGATGTTTCAGATATAGTACTTCTGTTGTGCCACGAGCAATAGCACTTCTGCTGTGCCATGAGCAATAGTGGACTGGTTATCACACCACATGTCTGCTGCTTTAGATCCTGCTTCTTCTCCTAATTTTTGTAGCAGATGTTTCAAATATAGCACTTCTGCTGTGCCATGAGCAATAGCTCGATATTCTGCTTCGGAGCTTGATCGTGCAATCACACTCTGCTTCTTGCTTTTCCACGAGACCAAGTTTTCGCCAATAAATACAGAGTAACCAGATGTAGATCATCTATCCGTTAGACTTGCACCTCAGTCAGCATCAGTGAAGCCCTCAATATTCGTATGTCCCTGATTTTCCATGCGAATTCCTTTTCCAGGATTCTGAACTAGATAACGTAAAATTTTGAGAACTGCCTGCTAATGTGGAATCTGTGGAGAAGACATAAATCTACTCGCAACACTAACAGCAAATGAAATATCTGGACGAGTCATAACTACCAAGTAGTTGAGCTTTCCTACTACTCGACGGTACTGATCTGGATTAGTCATCAATGTCCCCTCGTCAGGAAGTAACTTTTCTCCTGGGTCCATTGGCGACGTTGCTCCCTTGGCTTGCATTATTCCAGCATCATTTAGTATGTCCAATACATACTTTCTCTGGGATATGACAATGTGCTTCTTTCCCCTTATTACTTCAACACCCAAGAAGTAGCTCAGCGCTCCCATATCCTTGGTCTGAAATTGCTCTTCCAGAAACTTTTTCAGTCCTACAATGCCCTGGCTATCATCCCCCGTGATGACAATGTCGTCAACATAGACACCAGGTAGTATCCTTCTAGCTGATGTTTGTCGGTAGAATACCGAATGATCCTTTTTTTTATTGACACATGCCAAACTGAGTAACATGTGTGAATCGACCAAACCAGGCCCGTGGTGATTGTTTAAGATCGTATAGGGCATTCTTCAGGTGACATACTTTACCCTCCCTTGCAACGAATCCGGGAGGTTGCACTACATATACTTCTTCGTCAAGATCCCCGTGTAAGAATGTATTCTTGACATCCAGTTGAAGTAATGGCCAGTCATAGCGGACAGCTAAGGCCAATAGTACGCGAACAGAAGTCATTCTGGCAACCGGAGAGAATGTCTCAAAGTAATCCTCACCATATGTATGAGAATATCATTTAGCCACAAGACGAGCTTTTAGACGATCAAGAGTGCCATCAGATTTCACTTTGATTATGAACACCCATTTACAACCGACTGCCTGTTTTCCAGGTGGCAAATTGACCAAATCCCAAGTATGGTTTTCTCGAAGAGCGTTCATTTCTTCTTCCATAGCAGCATGCCAACCGGGATGTCGGAGACCCTCTTCAGCAGTATTGGGAATTGGAATTCCATCAATATTGGCTATGAGGGCCTGAGTGTGGTTTGCTAGGCCTTTATAGTTGTTAACATACAAGGGATGATCACGACAGGCATGATTAATAAGATAACAAGCTGTAAAAACCGCATCCGACCAAAATCTTTTAGGAGTACATGCTTAAAACATAAGAGCACATGTTGTTTTTAAGAGGTGGCGATTCTTTCATTCGGCCACACTGTAAAACCCGTAAATTTTACTATAATTTTTTAAAAAAAAATTATTTTGGTATTGATTTGCTATTTTGGTATTTGTACGTCGAGTGCGAATACATGTACGCGAAGTATATTTATATACTAAGGTCTACATTTTATAGATTTCTTTATCTAGATAATAAGTATATATATTTATTTGAAATTATATAAGATAAATATTTTACCCTTGTCTAAGTATAGAATATAACAATACATATTTTGTCAAACTTTAAATTTTTTAGACAATTTGTTTTTATTTATTTATATAAGTATGAGTAATAATAATATTTTATAAAATACAAATTTATGGATGAATTCCATTTTCAAAATTTATTATGTTATTTAATTAAAATAAAAAGGTAGTTTGAAATTATTTCCTATTAATACTTAAATATTTATTATGATTTTCGCAATTAATTAATTATTATTATTTATAAAAAGATATTTTGAATTTAATTGTGATAATTTAAATGGTGATTATATTTTATTTAAATAGTTTAATTTAAATATGTGATTTATCTATATCTAAGTTGGGTTTGAATTTATTAGAACTCAATTGGATTAGATTGGATTGATTGATTTAAATTTAAGCAATGAATTATCTAAAGGGGGAATTGAATTTTCTAATCCATATCAATCTAGGAGTCCACCTCCTATATAAGGAGAGACTCCTTGCACCTCTTACATTAATTCCACAAGCCAAAATTTTTCCACAAATAATTTCCAACCACTAGTGCATCGTGTCCGTGTCCAATTCTTATTCCATATTTTACAGAGACATCATTAATTCCGTGTCGGACACACCCCTGACACAATTAGTCCCTAAACCTAACCACCACCGACGACAACCCCCCTGATCACAGTCACCACCAACCCGTCTCCCCCGTCTTTGCTGCAACCATCTCCGACGCCACATCGCCCCTTTCGCCAGGCTAACTCCGGCCGCATGGTCACCAACACCGCCACAGCGTCCCCATCGATCACCCGTACCATCACCATCACCCGCCAACATCATGGTCGCTACCACGACCAGCGCCCCCATTACCCGCCGGAAATCTCCAAACCCCACCACAGTCACCACCACCATCCTCATCATCATCACAACACCCGACTTCCGGGCACCTCGTCGGGACTCTGTACCACCGTGCCCCGACCAGCACACACCACCATCACCGTCCCCGATACCACAACACACCCGCCACCACCACTCCAGCCCATCTCCGCCCTACCATTCGGCGTCCCCACCACCAATTCATCACCACAGCCACACCCGAGACAGAAAATGAGAGGAAACAACAAACACGACCACCTCACCTACCTCCGGCGAGCCGCATCGCCAGATCCGGCCAGGCCCCGCCAGCCGTGCCGACCCGCACGTACCCAGATCCGACCTAACCAAACTTCAACCGGCCCACCTTGCCATAGCGCCGCCTCCGCGGAGCGCCACCACCGAACCCATTGACCCGCCTCCATTGCTCCTTCTCCTCCACCTGTCCGAGCCCCTGGCCGTTGACCGCCTGTGCGCTGAGCACCGCATGGCCGACCTTCTGATGGCGAGCCCCTGTACGCACCCGCCCGCCGACGTTATTTCCAGCCTCCAAGCTCGGGGCGGTGCCACCGCACGACCTAGATAGGTGCGCCTCCGCCCCCGCGAGCACGGGCCCCCTCGCGCCGGAACAGTCGCCCCCGCCGACCGAACGTGAGCCCTCTGCTCGTCCCTCTCCTCCATTCTTCAGCTGTTGCTTCTTCCCCATTTTTTTAGAACATAAATGAAGAAGTTCTCTTCCTTTGAGGAGAGAACAGAGTATAAGTTCTGTTTTTTTTATATATATTCATTATAACTTTACCATTGTTATACCATTTTAAAAGATATACATTATTTTATTTTGTTTAGTAGGTGTTGTTTTGTTTTGGTTTTGTTCCGTTTTGTTTTCATTACAATTTTTATTTTTATTATTATTACTAATATTATTATTATTAATAGTAGTAGTAATAGTATTATCTTTGTTGTTATATTTCTTGATACTGTTGTAATGCTAGATAAATTAGGTATTAACAATAATTTTATTATATAATTATTTTATAATCAAATAAAATATATTTAATATTAGTTTTAGCTATTTCAAGGAGTTTTTGTCCAAACTATTTTATTTTGATAAAAGTAAGATTTTTAGCCCAAATAAATTGTAGACTTCCAAAATATTTATTTAAAATATTTTGATTTATAATAATGTGTGTAGTCCACGTCTATTTTCAAAATAAATTTATAAACCCTAAACTGTTATTGAATTATTTTACTTATTTAAAAATATAGACCTCAAAACCTATCTTGGCAACCTTAAGGTTTTTGCCTAAAAGTGATTTTTGAATTTTTCAAATATTATTCTAGAAACTATTTTTACTAATAATATATATTTTCAAGTGTTATAATTGATTCTCTAAAAGTAAAAATAGTATATATTTTATTTTATCAAAATTTTCTTGGATTTTTCTTTTCCTCCTTGTCGTGACTAATCTCATTAGTCCTATTCCCTCGCCAATTCTTTACGTTTTCCTATCGTCCCTAGCTAATTTGATTATTCTGGACCCGATGGAACAGTCCGTGCCATCATCGGAGGCCGTCTTGTGTAGTTGTAACATCGAGATTATATTTTGTGTCACATTGATCATCGCAGCACACCAGGCGTCGCTACCAGACAAGTATACCTTGCTAATTAACTATCATATTATTTATTTTCCGCATTATTTACTTTGTTTCATATTTGTTATTTTTATTATATAAGCTGCGCGTCCAAGCCATACTTGGGTGCAAGCGACTCTATTAGTCGTTACTTAATTTTATGCATGTTGACTTAGTTTTAGCGGACTGCCTTCTTGTTGGGGGATGTCCTTATATCTCCTTTGGCCATGACACACACACTACACGGTTTGAGACAGTTTGCTAGGGACACGACTTATGGACTGACCATCTCTATTGTCGTGTGACGGATAGATCGTAATTGCTACGATTAAGGTATAGAGGCTCGAGCAGTTACAAAACTGGGCGGGTCATGGACATGACTTGGTCAGTATGGAAAATCTTGGGGAAGGACAGTCACTAGTGTGTATAGGAAGCCAAACAGGTAAACTATGTTTTCGAAAGGAACTATGGCGAGATTTTATTTGCAGATACCCTCTGACGTTTTGGACGTTACGGCCGGATACGGATGACTGGATGCCAGTTACGTACTTATAGCCTAAATCCCACCCATGCGCAATGAAAGTTGTCATCTAAATTGCACATTAGACGGTTAGAATCTCCATTGCATATTTGTGTCTAGGATAATCTTTTGTATAATATTTTGACAGTTCATATTAGCATGTTATTTCTGTATCTTGTTACGTCCCTCTGAGGACCTGGTGATTTCTCCAGGTGTGTTTGTGATTTTTGCAGGTGCTCTAGCCAAGGACATAGTTTACAATCTTCTTCTGCGACGATAGCTCTTGGATCGTCTTTTTGCTTCGCTCGACTCTTCCATCGTTGCTATGTATTTCTCTTTTTTTGTTGGTAGTGGATTTGTCTCCGTCCAACGTTTTGTACAAATGACATTTAGAAGTTGATTTTAATATATATTTATTTGTGGATGAGATTAGTTTCATGGTTACTGCATTTTACAGCTTATGTATACATACGAGGCTTCCGTATATTGGAGTATGCTTCGTATGTATGCAGCTGGCATCTCTCCGCCCAACGTTTTGTACAAATGACATTTAGAAGTTGATTTTAATATATATTTATGTGGATGAGATTAGTTTCATGGTTACTGCATTTTACAGCTTATGTATACATACGAGGCTTCCGTATATTGGAGTATGCTTTGTATGTATGCAGCTGGCATGTCTACGTACTTAGTCCTCGTATTTTGGGACTGGGGTGTTACATGTTTTTGTGGTGGCCCATGCAGGTCAAGATAAATTGTTTGGTTACTTCACAGTACCAAGCAAGCCTGCGTATAGGATTAGAGTCTAGGATCTCATCCAAATATTTGACCGCCTTCCTCGATTCGTTCTTCCAACTCTCTCTTGACTCCTTGAATTGAATCTTGCTTGATTCCCTCTACCATTAATTCTTATCCTTCTTTCGTGCTTGATAGTGGTTAGGAAGGTAAGCATGACTCTTTGTCCCATCATGCCACTAGTTTAACTCTTGTAAGTTGGGTAGAATGCCTTACCTTCCTTATGACCTTAACCAAGTCTTAGACAAGTAGACCGTAGGATGACCGTATAGGTATCTAGATTCTTAAGAAGTTTGAACTAATTCCACTTCCTTCAATATTAATCTCACGTGCCTATGTTTTTACCATCTTGACTAATGTTGCTACTATAATCTAGTTTTGCAAGCTTATCCATCTATCGAGCTTGTTCATGACTTATGATATTGAGATCGATCACTAACATATTCTCTAGTCAGAACCGGTGCATGATGGTCTGATCAACCGAGTGCACTTTGGTTCGCTTTTATCTATCGTTCTACATAGATAGGGACATAGCTAAACTTGCCCTCTAGGGTCCCATCTGCGACAGCCTTGGCAATCCCTTTTGAATTACTCACTCGCCTTTGAACCACATATTGGTATTCAAAAACAACTTCTTTGGACTCATATTGGTTTTCGTCTTTCACCTATTTTAGACGAAGACTCGTACTTGATAGATAGATCCAAAGTATCACCTTTAGTTGCCCCACCATTTATTGCCAAGATAGTTAGCCATGGACCAACCAAGGTGACTATATCCTCGCTTTGAACTACTCGTCGATACCATATCTATTATCGCAACCTTTTATGAAATTTGAAAATGATTCCAATCTTCCTTTCATTCGTGCCCTCAACCTAGATATTTACCATGCACCCTTCTCCGTAGAACCATCTCTCCCAAGTCCCTAATTATTCTCTTGATCTACTCCTTTCGTATCATCATGATTTTATTGCCTTGACTAGCAACCCTCATCCATACTATATCCATGATTTATTTTCGTAGTTATCGAAATCACGATTTCTAATGCATATTTGCATTAAACATCGTTTCCTTGCCACGCCCAATGATTTGAGTATGCTTCCTTATCGATATACCCTTGTACCTTCACACCCCCTACTTATTCTTAATTTCGAGGACGAAATTCTTGTAAGTTGGGTAGGATGTAAAATCCCTAAATTTTACTATAATTTTTTTTTTTGGTATTGATTTGTTATTTTGGTATTTGTACGTCGAGTGCGATATATGTACGCGAAGTATATTTATATACTAAGGTTTACATTTTATAGATTTCTTTATCTAGAAAATAAGTATATATATTTATTTAAAATTATATAAGATAAATATTTTACCCTTGTCTAAGTATAGAATATAACAATACATATTTTGTCAAACTTTAAATTTTTTAGACAATTTATTTTTATTTATTTATATAAGTATGAGTAATAATAATATTTTATAAAATACAAATTTATGGATGAATCCCATTTTCAAAATTTATGATGTTATTTAATTAAAATAAAAAGGTAGTTTGAAATTATTTCCTATTAATACTTAAATATTTATTATGATTTTCGCAATTAATAAATTATTATTATTTATAAAAAGATATTTTGAATTTAAAACAACGGAAACAATTACCAAAATACGTACAAACCATAAGAGGGTACAACTAATTAACCCTTATAATAATGTGTGTAGTCCATGCCTATTTTCAAAATAAATTTATAAACCCTAAACTGTTATTGAATTATTTTACTTATTTAAAAATATAGACCTTTATATCAAAACCAATCCTGACAACCTTAAGGTTTTTGCCTAAAAGTGATTTTTGAATTTTTCAAATATTATTCTAGAAACTATTTTTACTAATAATATATATTTTCAAGTGTTATAATTGATTCTCTAAAAGTAAAAATAGTATATATTTTATTTTATCAAAATTTTCTTGGATTTTCCTTTTCCTCCTTGTCGTGACTAATCTCATTAGTCCTCTTCCCTCGCCAATCCTTTACGTTCTCCTATCGTCCCTAGCTAATTTGATTATTCTGGACCCGATGGAACAGTCCGTGCCATCATCGGAGGCTGTCTTGTGTAGTTGTAACATCGAGATTATATTTTGTTCCACATTGATCATCACAGCACAACAGGCGTCGCTACCAGGCAAGTATACCTTGCTAATTAACTGTCATATTATTTATTTTCCGCATTATTTACTTTGTTTCATATTTGTTATTTTTATTATATAAACTGCGCGTCCAAGCCATACTTGGGTACAAGCGACTCTATTAGTCGTTACTTAATTTTATGCATGTTGACTTAGTTTTAGCGGACTGCCTTCTTGTTAGGGGATGTCCTTATATCTCCTTTGGCCATGACACACACACTACACGGTTTGAGACAGTTTGCTAGGGGCACGACTTATGGACTGGCCATCTCTATTGTCGTGTGACGGATAGATCGTAACTGCTACGATTAAGGTATAGAGGCTCGAGCAGTTACAAAACTAGGCGGGTCATGGACATGACTTGGTCAGTGTGGGAAATCTTGGGGGAGGACAGTCACTAGTGCGTATGGGAAACCAAACAGGTAAACCATAGTTTTCGAAAGGAACTATGGCGAGATTTTATTTGCAGTTACCCTCTGACGTTTTGGACGTTACGACCGGATACGGATGACTGGATGCCAGTTACGTACTTATAGCCTAAATCCTACCCATGCGCAATGAAAGTTGTCCTCTAAATTGCGCATTAGACGGTTAGAATCCCCTTTGCATATTCGTGTCTAGGATAGTCTTTTGTATATTATTTTATTATTTTGACAGTTCATATTAGCATGTTTTTCTGTATCTTGTTACGTCCCTCTAAGGACCTGGTGAGTTCTCCAGGTGTGTTTGTGATTTTCGCAGGTGCTCTAGCCAAGGACATAGTTTACAATCTGCTTCTGCGACGATAGCTCTTGGATCGTCTTTTCGCTACGCTCGACTCTTCCATCGTTGCTATGTATTTCTCTCTTTTTGTTGGTAGTAGATTTGTCTCCGCCCAATGTTTTGTACAAATGACATTTAGAAGTTGATTTTAATATATATTTATTTGTGGATGAGATTAGTTTCATGGTTACTGCATTTTACAGCTTATGTATACATATGAGGCTTCCGTATATTGGAGTATGCTTCGTATGTATGCAGCTAGCATGTCTACGTACTTAGTCCTTGTATTTTGGGACTGGGACGTTACACACACCATTCTGTTGTGTTGTGGATCTGTTGTGTTGTGGAAGGACATGAAGTTTGGTGGATGATGCCATGTCGAGACAGATGCGAGCTGAAATCTCTAGACAAAGACTCACAACCATTGTCACTTCAAAGACATTTTATCAAAACACCAAATTGTGTTTTAATTTCTGCATAGAATTTGCACCAAATTTTAAATAATTCGGATCGTTGTTTTAGCAGATAAACAAAAGTGATACGTGAGTAATCATCAACAAACGTAGCAAAATATTTGAAACCCATTACTAAATTGACAGGACACGGTCCCCATATATCTGAATACACCAGCTCGAAAGGAGCAGACGCAATTTTATTCTGACTTACCGGATAGTGAATCCGGTGAAGTTTAGCTAACTGACACGACTCACAATGAAAATTAACAGGAACATCTAAAGATTGGTACAGTTGTTGAAGAACTTGGATTGACGGATGGCCGAACTGACAATGTAACTCAAAAGCATTGAGTTTCACGCCAACACAAGTAACCGGAGAAGAGACGTCAAACAGAAACAAGCCTCCAGTCACATGCCCTTTACCGATAGTCTTCCCAGTCTTCAGATCCTGAAAAACACAACCATCAGGAAAAAATGTTACCGAGCAGTGTAAGTCGCGAGTAATTTGACTAATGGAAAGCAAACTAAATGGGTTTCCAGGTGTATGCAGCATAGAATGAAGTGATAAGTCGGAAGAAAGACGAGCACTTCCTCGTCCACGAACTGTCAGTGAACCACCATTGGCAATAGTAATACCTGAAGTACGACCCACCGATATATAATTGCGGATCATACCCACGTCGCCAGTCATGTGAGCAGACGCACCGGAGTCAATGACCCACTGTTTCGATCGCACCACACAAGCTACAGAGTACCCAGCAGTGGATCCGGACGTAGATGTCTCACTACGACGTTGAGCTTGAAACTCAAGAAAATCCGCGTAAGAATCGACGCTCATCTGAACCGAACGAACGCTATCATCAGGAGTGTCCGAAGTAATATTGGCAGCAAGAGCTTTAGGACACTTCCACTGGAAATGTCCCTGTTGACCGCAGTGGAAGCATGTTCGTAGTCGTCCCCCATCACGACCACCATTGCCTCGCCCGCCATCACGACCATAAGTCCGACCACCTCGTCGTCCACCACGCCTACCACGAACACCAGGATGAGCAGCACTACCAAGGGCAAATCGATCAGCAAGAGCATCCCTCGGAGTGGTCTCAACCACCTTTGCGGCCCGAAGAACACGGAAGTGGACCTCCATCAAAGACGAAACTTCAAATCCAGCAATGATATGTGATTAAGCCGAGTCCGCATCAGGACGGAGAGAGGCAAGATATTCCATAACATGAAGCTGCTCACGTTGAGATCGAGCTTCACTGATATCCGTCGTCAGAGGGAGAACACGATCAATTTCATCTGTCATAGCCTTGAAGGACCGGAAATGATCCTTATGAGACTTGTCTCCCTGATTTGCTCGGTAAATGCCAACAACCGAGTCGTAGATACGAGACAAGTCGTGTTTTCCATCAAACGTCGTTGCGAGGACCTCCCATAGCTCCTTGATCGTGTCTGTGTTTTGAACCATGTCCTCGACAGACGGTTCTATTGAGTTCATCAACTGTGTAAACAGTCGACTATCATCCGTCTCCCACTGTTCAAACGTGGGATCAGTCGTTGTCGGAGGGCTGTCAGTCAGATGTTTAGACAACCGTATCCCCCGAAGTATTTTCTCAACCTTCTTCCGCCATGTTGAGTAACCATCTGGTCCGTCCAATCGACGATCGACGAGTCGAGTCGAAGAGACCGTCGTGCCAGTGCCCGTTGCGTTGTTGACACTGGTAGTAGAATCACCATCATCTACCTTCGGGTTTGTCATCTTGAAATGGATGCAACCGTCGCGAGTTCTTTCCAACCCCAATAATCACATCAATTTTACAAGTGCGCTATTAACGTGGCCAATACCTGCACGTGCATGTAAAGTGAAGATAGCAGTATACAGGAGTAAACAAGATCCCTCTCTGTGTAGCTGGTGAATATGTCAGGACACAGGAGTAAACACGATCACTCTCTGTGTAAATACTGATGTGAAGATCGGGGTAGAAAAAATAAATAAAGCATTTGTTAATTCCTGATGGCGTAATCTAGGAACAGAGAATGTGTAAATAAAGCATTTGGCTACCGTCTGTCTAGGAAATATGGCATTTTTTTGTTTGTTTTTTTTGAAGAAAAGACGGGTAGGGTTTGTAGGAGATGGATGGGCTAGTGTTAGGATGTGGAATAAGGAACATGGTGGCGACTAGGGTTAGGGTTTGGATGGGCTAGGGTTAGGGTTGGTGGCGGAAGGGGTTGCAGCCGGAGCTGGGGGGGGAGCAGCCGGGGGGTGGAGGGGGGGCCAGCAGGGGGGCAGGGGGCTGTAGCGGGGGGGGGGGGGGGCAGGGTGCTGTAGTAGGGGGGCTGGAGAGGGGGGGGCGCTGGAGGGGGGTGGGCGCTAAGGGGGGCGCTGGAGGGGGGTAGTCGCTAAGGGGGGCGCTGGAGGGGGCGCAGCAGGGGGGATTAGGGTTAGGGTTTCTTTGTGTGGGAGAGATGGGAGGAGGATGGTTTATGGCTCTGATACCATGTAGAATTAGAATAATAGGTTAACTTTATTATGAAGAGGGATTACATATATATATGATAGTCTAGCTCCTCTCTTTACTCTCTTTTCCAATGTGGGACTAAAGCCCACTATTACTAATACTTAACAAACTCTTTAGGTACCGTAGAATTCGCTTGACTGCCATTAGATGTGTTGTTCGAGGTGCACTAAGAAATTGGCTTACTTGGTTCACGGCAAAGGTGATTTCAGGTCTTGACCATATGACATATTGTAGAGCTCCGACTAAGGATCTATGGAGGGTGATAACGGCCAGAGGATCTCCTGATGTGATATCCAGTTTGAGATCAGATGCATTAGAGTCTTACAAGGCTTGGCTCCTTCCATCTTTGCTCGTTGCAGTAAGTCCAAAATGTATTTCGACTGAGAGATAAACATGCCTTTGGTATCTTGTTGTAGTTCAAGGCCTAAGAAGAACTTTGCATGCCCTAAATCCTTAAGAGAAAATATGTGGCTAAGATCATTTGATCAAAGATGAACACATAGATGGAGATGAGCCAATAAAAAGTATGTCGTCAACATATAAGAGTAGAATTGTAATTGTGTTGCCTTGTCGTCGAACAAATAGTGAATTGTCACTTGATGAGATTATAAACTCCAATTCCTGCAGTGTAGTGCATAACCTCTGGTACCAAGCACGTGGTGCCTTCTTTAATCCATAAATCGATCTCTTTAGAAACATACGTAATTTGGATGTAGGGGATCTCGAAAGCCAGGAGGTTGGTGCATGAAGACCTTCTCCTCCAAGTTACCATGGAGGAAAGCATTGTTTATGTCAATTTGCCTCAAAGGCCAGTTGAAGCTGACAGCAACAGCTAGTTTGAGTCAAATCATGGTGACTTTCGCCACGGGGCTGAAGGTGTCTCCATAATCAATGTCGAGATGTTGATGGAACCCCTTGGCGACAAGGCGAGCTTTCAGTCTGTCTAAGCTTCCATCTTTGTGTTGTTTGACTCGGAAGATCCATGTGCACCCAACAAGATGTTGAGATGGAGATGGTGGTACCAACACCCAAGTATTTGAGGCCATTAAGGCATTAAGTTCAGTCACCATTGCATCTCTCCAACCTGGGTGTTTGATTGCTTGTGTATAACAAGTAGGAGTGATCAAGTTCATAGGAGACATGATATATGTTAGAACAGGATGTCTGGTTGCTAGGTATGCTTTTGGTTTGAATACCCCAAGTTTGGATTAGTAACCATTTGATGGGTATTTGTGGTGGATTGTACTGGTTGTGAAGGTGGCGGTTGAGGAGGAGTTGGGGAGATGGAGGTGTAGGGACTTGTTGTGGAGGAAGGGGCAATGATTCTGGAGATGATGTGGGCAATGGGGAAGTGGTGTGTTATGAGAAGATAAATGTGTAGATATGGAAGGAGAATGTGATTGTTTTGTATCGATGGAGTTTGGGTGAGAGGATTGTGGTTGTTGTATATGGAAAGGTGACTGAGGAGAAAGGGATGGTACTAGGACGGTTGGTGGATGAACATTTTGTTGAGTAGTTGATTGGTAGGGGAAGGTGCTTTCATCAAAAACCACATAGCGAGAGATGAAGATTTTTCTACTAACCATCTCATAACATCTATACCCCTTGTATGCATCAGAGTATCCCAGCAGAATGCACACGCGACTATGATTGTCCAACTTGTGTTTTGCATACGGGCGTGCCCATGGATAACAAACACTCGAAGGTGTTCAATGGAAGGCTTCTTTACAAAGAGTAGCTCATAAGGTGACTGGTTGTGCAAAGTAGGTGTTGGCAACCTGTTGATGGTGTAGATGGATGTTAAGAAAGCCTCAACCCAAAAAGAGAATGGAACTCCAGATTGCGCTAGAAGCGTGCGTGCCATGTCCACCAAGTGTCGGTGTTTCCATTCTGCGACACCATTCTGCTCTGGTGTGTGTGGGCACGATAACTGATGTTTTATACCATGGGAACGAAGAAATTTGTCAAACACTTTGCTGCAAAACTCACCCCCTCCGTCAGTACGTAGGATTTTATAGTTCTATTGAATCTATTTTGTACTTTGGATTTAAAATCAACAAACACTTGATAAACCTCTGCTTTATTTAATAAAGGAAATAACTAGCTAAACCTGGTATGATCATCTACAAACAAAACATAGAAACGAGAACCAGAATTGGACAACACCATGGAGGGACCCCAAACATTTGAATGAATGAGATCTAAAGGAAAAGAGGCCCTTGATGATGAAGTGTTGAAAGCTAATTTGTGGCTCTTCCTAGATTACAAGCACAATATGAGGATGTTTGAACTAGTGGAAGCGGCCAATTAGGAACGACGCCGATTAGGAACGGTCTCTATGTCATGCCCTCTGCTAAGTCTTTATCATTTCCAGTTGCTTTGCTTTCTAATTCAACTAGTACATTATGGCATCAACGGTTGGGCCACTCATCACCTTTCGTTATTCAGCACATTCAGTTCACTACACCAGATATATTTCCCCGCCGTGAACAAGATTGCTCCGATGATATTGTCCTTAGCAAAGAAATTGGTTGATGTAAAGATTAGTGAGCAATTGTGGTCATGAGTTAAATTTTGAATAGAAATAAGATTGTACTGAAGATTAGGAACATGATGAACATCTTTAAGAAAAAAAAAAGAATGTGAAGGTGTGTAAAGCAGAGGTTCCCAAGTGTTTAATGTTGAGAGAGTTACCATCAGCAGTAGTAATGGTAGATCCACCATGATATTATGAACAATGAGAGAGATTGGAGCAATCTCCAGTGAAATGGTTGGTGGCTCCACTATCAGCTATCTAATCCGTTGTAATGGGATTGGTTTGAGCAGCCATTGCAGCGAGTCTCCGTGGTGGATGACGACCCTGATAGGCATGATTCATTCTCTGGTAGCAGTCAAGGGCAAGATGACCCGTGCCTTTACAAATTTGGCACACAGGTCGTTCACGAGGAGCAGCAGAATATGATGAAGTGGTGTTTGAGCCATATTGTTTTCCAGATCTAAGGCGAGCATTATAATTCGGAATATAATTGCGAGCCTTTCCTTTGTAGTTGGGATTCATGTAATAATGTTTGTTATCTTCCTTGCCATTGGAGTTGACAACCGCAAGTGCGTGAGGAGCAGTTTCTGGCATCACTTGAACTTTGGTTCGTTCGACAATAGATAGTTCTTCACTAAGAATAGTGAGTGCAGATCTTCAGCTGTGATGTCTTGGGCTCGAACTCGCACCGATGTCGTAAATGCGTCATATTCAGATGGAAGACCACGTAGCATGTAAACTACAAGATCATCATCGGGAATCAGAGATCCAGCGGCCGCGAGTGCATCAGAAACTTCTTTTACTTCTTGAAGGTATTCAGCCATAGTTTTGGATCCTTTCTGAAGGCTTTCTATCCGTGTCTTCAGTTGTATTGTGTGCACCCGTGAGATCGTCGAAAATCGACATTCCAAGGTATTCCACACATCTTTGGACGTCTTGCAGCCAACAACATCTGGAAACAAACTTTCCGATATAGTGGCATTTATCCAGATGAGCAACGTCTGATCTTGTTTCGTCCATTTTACAAAGAGAGGGTTGGTGGTGGTTGCGGAATTGTTGGTATTGTTGTCGAAAAACTGAGGACATGGGCTCTTACCATCGACATATCCTTCAAGGTCGAAGCTACGAAGGATTGGGATGAATAAGGAGCGCCACAGGAGAGTTTTGGCGAGAGAGCATGATGGAAACAAAGTTGCTGATTTTTTGAATGTTTAGTGTGGCCATTGTTTGGTGGAGGAGAGAGAGGAGAGGTGGAAGATGATGATGGAAGGGAGATTTGGATCGAGACTGAATAGTCAGTGCTATGATACCATGTGAGACAATGTATTTGCTCTTATTTTGATATATTTCAACTACGTCTTTTACAATGAGAAGCACCTCTATTTATGGATACATAATAGGACATAGAATAGGAAACTAATACAAAAGGAAAGTACAACTTAAGGAAACAATTGTGCATGGAATTAATTGCATGAGTGAGCAATTAGTTGCATGAGGAATGGGATCCAGGTTGGTCATGATTATTCTTCTAGAGAGTATATATGAAAGGTTGTTGCCATATATAGAGTAATCAATGGAATCAATTCTTGGCATTAATTCTGGAAGGCTGGTCTTGGACACATTGATTTTTACCATATTCATCTTCTTCCTTGCAACTGCTATTATGCTCATTTGTTGTAGATGCTCCAATAGTAAGTTGATCGCACTATGTAACGGAATGGAATAGTTGGTGAAGCTATAGAGATTGGTTGTGTATTCGGTCAATTCCGGTGTATCCAGCTTGCTTTACTTTAATTGATCGTACATCTTCTTATACATTATGTCGACCGAGCGACCGTTGTCTACTAGGATTTGACGCACCTCAATGTTGTTGACCATCAAGGAGACCACTAGGGGTTGTTGTGCGGAAGAAGCACTCCCTTCAAGTCTTCACTTGTGAAAATGATTAATGCTTCATCCTTTCTTGGTTTTTTTGCCGACGAATCTATAATATTAACCTCGTCATTCTTTATGGGTCTGATTTCCTTGGCGTACGTCCGCCTATATTTTGCATTGATTCCTCCGATCGCCGGGAAGGGGGGGGGGGGGGGGTGTCGCAGATCATGTTGATAATAATGACGACCATAGCTTTAGGCTCTTTTTCTGTCTCTTTAATCTCATTTACTCAATTGTTCCTTTTATTGACTCACATGACAAAGGCACGACTCACATGACAAAGGCACGTTAGTCATTTCGCAGGTTATCTCTGAAGCTGCACATTCGACCGTCCATCCTCCTTGGAGAATTAGGTTTTCGATCTCACCTGAGAGGTGGTTACCTCTCTCTCACAAGGGCTCGGTCATTGAGTAGCTCCCAACATTAGGGGTTTTTTCAGAAGGGGGTGAGCTTTCCTTAATTTACCACTCGATCACCCAAGGGATGTTAATATAGTCGTTCATATGGTAGTCACAGCCTTTAAAGGTATTTTCAATACAGTTCGTTGGTTGCCTTAGTACGGAGCGGCCGAGGGGTAGAGTAATAGAATTTCGATTGATGCGGAAGAAAACGTTCGAGGGATTAGTGTTTAAGGAGGGGGGTTCAACAGCCCTACTTACTGGTCATCCCATCATTCTTCTTTTTGGTCGGTCATTTATCCTCCTTTTTACTATTTTTAGCGCTGGAGAATGATCGATCTTGCTCCTTTTAGACGATGTCGTTGTGGGCGAGATTGTGCGCTTCCGCAAGAGTCTTGAGAATTTTTTGGTTCACTCTATGAAAGAATTGTGTCATAGCGACTCCTCTGGGGAAGGAGAGCATAGGAACAACATCTGTAAAGTTCTTTGTTTCGTCAAGATATCGAGTCGTTTGAGATATTTCTCAAGGGATTCCTTTGGACCTTGCTCGATGAACAAGTTGGCGCTCCTCTTCTTTTGCTTTTTATTTCCAAGAAAGTGCACTTGAAATTTGTTGGCAAAGTCAGCAAAGGACGATATGAACTGCAGGGTTGCCGGTTGGACCACTAAAGAGCCCTTCCTTTCAGTGAAATGGGAAACACTCGGCAGGCCATGGGAATGGTGTCATCTATTAGATGCATTTGGTTGGTAAAATTTTGAATATATTCGTCAGGATCGGTCGAACCATCGTACTCATTGACGAGGAATTTTGAACTTCTTCAGTATCTTTGGTTCAAGTATTTCAATGGTAAAACGGGACGCCCCCAAGAACGGTACTTGTACGGGTGGCACAACCTAGCTAGCATGCTCGAGTGTAGCAAAGTTTCTCGGAGACTGTCTATCCACTATCACTGGGATGGGCGGTCCTATCAGCGCCTGGCTGACTCAGATTTCCATCTGCAATAGATCGTTATGTATGGTTGGTACATAACGTTTGGGGCGGTGGTGACAAGGAAGAGCAAAGCCCACTAACGCCTTTAAATGTTGATGCAGGTTGGGCTTTAGATGGACGTTTGCGACATTCAGGCGGTGTGAATCAAAAGTGAGGGTTGTTTTACGGCCGACACAATAAAACAACGAGTGTTGGGCCACTGGGGAAGGATCGGTGCCTTATAAGGAGGGCATCCTTCAGAGCGAAAATCCACACACAACTAGTAGATAGTGCACGTATAGTTCGGGCACAGGATTCAGTTGGGAGAGTGCATGTGGGTTGGTTGCGGCTACCTGAGTGATTCAGTCTTGAACAACCTACAACCTATGGCACTATGGTCGTTCGGACCAGCTAAGCATTTTGAGGTTCAACGTGTTTTATGGAGTTGTCCACGTGAGGTTGTTGGCCTAAACAATCAATGACCAACTCGATTTTGATATTCGATCAATCATGACTTGGTACAACTTAATACAATGCCTCACATGAAGATTGTACATCAAACTCGAAGATTATATTGGTCATCAAGGTGGCAATTATTGGTGTCATGGTTTTCTCATTTATATTTTATCATTATTTTAGGACTCATTGTACATTGAGTCGCATTGGCACTATGAAGCTAAAATCCCATCCTAAACCAGATCCTACTCTACCAAAATTAAACATGACCCAAACAATTCTGCCACAAAAACCTACATAATTCAGGCTGAACTCAGTTTGAACACCCAAAAAACATTTTGGTTCATCAATCCGAACTCGGACTGAATTCGTTCACCAACCGAACTCGGTCCCTCTAACCCAGTATCCATTCACTCCTGAAGAACTGGTCTCCAGCGTTCGGAAATTAGAACGATAGGGCTAACCGAGTTCAGACGAATTCAGTCAGACAAGTCTCTACCTTGAGTTTGTCATTGAAACTCACTCATTCTCACTGTCAAATCTTTATATATTATGAGGTCTACAACCTTCATATTCCCAAGTATAACTCCTAAGTCTCTAGTGCCAACTCGCAGTTCGATTAGAAGTTAGTTGTAAAGCTTGGATTTTTGAGTTATTTCCATTATGTTCTTCAAGTCGGCGAGACCTTCGGATCAAAGCTCGTGGTTGTAAGAAGTCAGTGAGCACTTCGGATTAAAACTCGTGGTATATGCTATTATTTAATAGTGGATTAAAGTCGAACAAGAGTTTCTGGGACTGGACTGCCTTCCACGAAGGATACAAGGATATATCGCGGTGCTTGCGCTTCTGAACTCTTAAATCCCAGTATTTAGATTTGCTTGTTCCCTCTTGAAGAACTAGTCTCCAGCGTTCGGAATTCTGAATGTTAGGGCTAACCGGGTTCAGGCCAAATTCGATCAGAAAAGTCTCTACAAATAGCCCTTGAGTTTGCCATTGAAACTCACTCATTCTCACTGTCAAATCTTTATATATTCTGAGCTCTACAATATTCATATTCTCGTGTACAACTCCTAAGTCTTCTACTGCCAACTCACGGTTCTGTTGGAAGTCGGTTCGAGTTGTGAAACTTGAATTTCTAAGTTATTTCCATTAGTTTCCTTCAGAGGTAGCAATCGTCGGTCCATTTGAACTTCCATCACAGGGTCTTGTACCTGCTTGTTCGGCTGCTAAGAACGTTGTCCGATTATCGTACTTATTTTCACTGGTACTCCGTGTAATGTCCCGTCCCGCTCAATTCAACCGAGCAATCAAAACACAACGGCATTTGGACTTGGCTATGCAACGACTTGCTCGAAGTCCCGCTCGGTCGAGACAACTCCTCGCTCATGTAGGTAGCTTCGATGAACTTATTTCAGCTTGGCCTTCACACTAATAAATGAAAGTTTTCATTGCACTGATAGACATGATAATAAAAGAGACGAAACCACCTAGCTAAAGGAAATAATCCCGCTTTGAGTCAGATTTCATAGAACATGAAAGTATTGAACTGGATGCTTAGATATCACTCCACGATGGTTTTCAAAAGTTGTCACTCGGTCTTTCGACCACACATATTGAGTTGAGCAAAGTAACTCCACGGACTATCGACTTGATGTCATAGCATGCACTATCCCACGGTTCTACGACTTGGCATAGTTACAAGCTCCTACGGACTTAAGGTCCGTCATATGGAGTATGACTTGGACGCTAGTGTCGTATAGAACACAGTTGGTTTAAGACACGAAACACGGTTGGTCAATGGTAAGTAGGAAAGTTATGCAGTAATTGTTCCTGGATTTCATAAGGAAGACTATGCAGTAACCGTTCCTGGGTTTCAAAAGACACTATGGAAAGGAAAGATAGGTATAGAGACACTGAGAAGAGTAATGATTGTGTAGGATGGTTAGTTGAGTCGAGTCCTACATGGTCACTGGACAACTTGTGCACAAGGGCGAGGGTTCCTTGAATGGTAACCCAGGGCCACGGGACCGATTCGATCCTAGGGAAACGCTGGATAGCTGAGCAAGACACGCTTTGGTAATTCAGGAACTTCCAGGGGGCTCGCTACCCCGGCTGGATGATTTACCGCCTAAACCAAGCTATAAAGTCCGGATATAGTTAGAGTTGCTAGTGACCTTTCATATAGATGAGTCGGCATAATAGCGACGATCCGCATGCGTGCCTTAGATTGAGTCAAGAAGTATATGCACGGTATGAATGAGTCACGGAATGTTGCATGGTATACATCTCAATTATTGAGCCTAAGATTTGGCCTTGATGGAGTCGTGTATTCGGACAGTCTGCAGCGTCTGGTTAACAAGTTTGACACAAAGTTTATAATTATTGGTTGAATAGGTGGCATGTCGAAACGACAAGGCCGGTTGGTAAGTAAAGATGAGTTTGCACTATGTTGCGAGGCACGACTACGATATTGCACAATTAGGTTTTGTAGTACGGTCACAAGGATTTTGGAGCACGCTCACGTTATTGCAACACGAGTAGTCTTATAGTATTTATGCCATAAAAGTGATCCTAAGGCAAGATTAGAAAGATCAAAAAAAAGTTGCACTCACTAAAATAACGTGTTGGTTTTGTATGGGTGGACGAGTAGGCGAGTGGCTCAGTCACCGGTACGGTTGTGTATGACACCCCACTAGTCTTCATATATAGGTTCAGGTATCAGCACGTTCGGGACGGAGCTCGCTTGGACGCGCTCAGGCATGGAGTTCCTTAGCGTTTCGAGGCGTGCGGCCGTGTTGAAGACTTCCTATACGAGACATAATATATGTACCTCACCTTCCGAAGCATCTGCAAGTGGCAAGCCTTGAACCTTTGTATTGATAGATAAGAGTTAGCTGAGTGATTGTATTCAGAGAGATTGTGAGCCTGAGTGATTGTAATATTGTCCTCGTGCCTTTGTAAATTCCGTTGGTTATTAATAAAAGTTCTGATTTTTTTTTCAATTTAATTCTTATTTTCATTATCAATAAAAAAGACTTGATTTTGTTCGAATACTTGTATTTCCTTCATTATTCAATGCTTCTACTTTGAGACTTCTGTGCGACGACCCTGTCGCTTAGCCTGTAATCGGCCATTTTGGAAATCGCCTTGCGTGGGCTCAAACTAGGCTCGTGCGGCATCACGCCCAAGCGAGGACGATCGGTTCTGCGGAACCGGGACGTGACGCTCCGTGGTCCTACTGATTTAAGAATCTGGTCTCTACCATGATGATCAGGCGTAGAAGTTGGGTGTAATTTTCTACATACGGCGCCAAACTAATAGTGTGTAGCATCGGTCGCTTTATGGACTATCATCTTTTGGGGTTGATGGCTCGGCTCGACCCAAGATGGTGGCAATTGTGCTTGGACCGCTCCCTCCAAGTTAGATGGACGATCCGGCAATGAGCTCCTTCGGCCCATGCACAAACGATGTAAGGACCGGATGAATCCTCGGTAGGGTGTCCCTCTGCTGCTTAAATTTAGTAACCGAACAAGGGAAAGCTCAAAGAAGGAATCAATGTATCCATCCCATCTGTCACTAGGGTATTTATAACCATATGTTGTACGGGCAGACGAGGAGGGAGGAGAATACTCAATTGCCCCTCCTCTCCCTTTGCAGCATGT
This sequence comes from Iris pallida, assembly GCA_029216955.1. Taxonomy (NCBI): domain Eukaryota; kingdom Viridiplantae; phylum Streptophyta; class Magnoliopsida; order Asparagales; family Iridaceae; genus Iris; species Iris pallida. Next base: position 17,123,914 of record JANAVB010003400.1, on the reverse strand, counting down.
CCGGTCTGACTCAGCAGGCCCATGGGCTCTACTATAGTGGCCCACCTTGGTCGGCTGGGATAAGAGGTATATCCTATCATCTAGTAATCAACAGTGTATTCTTGTCTGTGCAACACGTAGAAAGCAAAAATGCTCCTGAAATAGGTGTCGTGTCCGTGTCGGACACGATGCAAGTATTACACTCCAAAATACTCTAGAGCACACTAATTTTTTTACTGTATCATATCGTAGCTAATTCCTACCCAAGGATTGGAACACGGATTAAAATAATCTGGCAAAGATGTTACAGAAGTTCCAATCTTGAATTTCATTTTAGCACAATAATAGAGTAAATGCATCATAAAACCAGTTAAAGGATGGATCATGGATGAAAAATATAAATAGTACACTCTCATTCATCTATGGTTACAATTAAACAATAATCATTCAACCTTGGTGTTCGAATATATGCCAACAAATCAAAATGAGAATATATAGGAGGGGTTAAATGAAAATGTAAAAAATAGAACGTACGTACATTTGGGCTTCCTGGTCTTTGTCCTGAGAGGCCTCCTTGGCGGAGAAGAAGAATCGGAGGCCCCATCGCTTCCAGAGGAGGAAGAAGAAGCTCCCTTCATGAGAGAAGAATTCAAGAAATTACAACAGAATAGAGAAGGAAGGAACATTTATGCAAACGAATGAACGAGGAAGACTCAAATTCCCCGATAAGTTAGGGTCCATTTCCGAAAATAGGGACGTTGGAGCCTAACGGCCCTTTCCCTTTCTCTTTCCTTTGCCAAAACTAGTATACATATACGTGCTTTCACGTATTTTAATTAAAATATTATTTGGTCCGTTATCTTCTTTTTGTCTTTTCCAAGTGATTATTTATGTGTATGTACTTCTTTTTTTACAATGTCAAGAGATTCGACGTATAAATTTTGTTCTTTTTTTAAATTTTCTATTAAGAAGAATAATCTTTGGAAAATGGTAAGGACACCAAAAAAAATATTATAATTGGAACATAAATAGTTGTATGGAAAAAGAAAACTTGCATGCAAATTTTATTGCTTTCTCTTAAACATTAATGACATGCAAATTGATATAATAATATCATGTTTATAAAATACTCAAGGGTGTTTTAGGAATTCAAAAGTTTCACTACCAAAATTTTCTATCATATACGACGTGCGTTCAGCAGTATCTCCGCTTGAAAATAATTCATATGATTTTCTAAAACCTGGAAAAAAAAACTAATAATTAGGCCCAAAAGAAATTGTATTTGTTTTATAAAGTAGAGAAAAGTAAGCTAAAGAATTCTAGTAATATTAAGAGATGGAGATATTAAAAATGGAGAAAATTATTTCTTTGAGGAGATTGTTTCATCATTCACTTATCAATCAACTGGAGAATAACCTTTATAAGGAAAGAAATGCCAAAAGACATAGACCATGGATAATCAAAAGACATAGGTTATGTAGACCAAATAATTTATGGTTAACTATCCAGATTTACAACACTCTTCCTGTCACGTCCCGCTCCCAGAATACGGTGAGCCGAGTACGTAACAACATCCCCAGTCTACGCGACATACGAATACTCCAGTAACCATATTCGCGATTGTCGCTCGTAAGGTTCTAGGATATGTTTATTTCAGGTCATAACTTGCAAAATAAAATTAATATTATTCAAAAAGCATTCTGAAATTTATAAATTTGAAATGGACTATTCTACCCAATACAACCAGTAACCCAATTATAATTATATATTTACCTGAATTGATGATAAGAAGATCTGTTTTCAATATAATTGCCTCCAATCGTCCCATATCGTTCTTGTTCTCCAGCTTCTCTCCAATGTACAATAGTAGCTCCTTGGTCTACAAATCTAGTAAACAATACTAGGTCGTCAAACGACATGCAAGCCCTCAGTCAAGGACGAGAAAATAAAATAATTAAATTGAGAATCTCTAAAGTGATCGGATTCTCGGAATTCCAAAGTAAAAAAATTAAGAAATTAATTCAGAGGGATTATATCGTTCGTTAACTTAAAATATGATTTTGACTAGATCTCATTCTAGTGAATTTCCTCAGTGTTCGTCCTACGACTAAATCATAATAATTCATAAATAATGACTACAACCACAATCACAACAACCTAAATTCACTATCACAATTACAATCAAATTTCTTATATGATGATGCAGTTTAGAGAACACATTTGGATTACGATCACTCTCTAATTTTTTGACGATAATCCCATTTACCCGGGACCAGGTGGTGTCTGGATTGGGTACGGTGCTTTAGATCCGACCTCCCACATCTTGTGGAAAATTTATATGCATTAACTTTTTAAATTTCAATTTTATTCTCAAAATTTACTGGACTGTTCTTTGTTGGTGAGCTAGGCCTCACCCCCGACACCGCAAGGCCTTACAGATGCGGGACTACTGATTAACTTTTTCTGTTGTTATTATATTACAGGGATTTCGATAGATGTGATCCAGTTCTCTCCCACCCCATGATGCAACTACAAACACATACAATAGTTTATTGACTCCTATGTCTAATATCATTTTCCAACTCAATTACCATCTCGTATGTCAAAGACAATACGCCATACGGTAATATCTTGTTGGCAAGAGATTATCCAACCCATTACCATCTCGTGTGTCGGAACAACACGCCATACGGTAATAATCGTTGGCAAGAAATTGTTCAACATATTTTACCATCTCGTGTGTCAAAGACAACACGTCATATGGTAATATCTTGTGACTAGGAAGCTAAATAAACACTTAGATTATTCAATTTGGTTTTTCTAATCCAGGAATTCTCTAACTTGGCTAACTCCCGGATTATTGAAAATTTTGGCAGAGTCTCCTTTGTATTTGTTGATCCAAAATTTTTACAATAGACAATATATATATATATCAAAATATCGGGTACGCCGACCCCTTTGGTGGAGCAACTCTCAACACCGGTACACACGCAATTATATATATTTGATAAATCAATAAACAAATAAGAACTTTCTTACCAAAGAGGCAATTTACCTTAGCAGTCGGTTATTTTAGCAATTAGAAATGATCAAGATCTTCTTTCTTTCTTTTTTTCCTACACAACTCTAGAAACTCAATAAATTCAATAATCATAATACTTTAAACTCAAACTTATACAAAATGGAAATATAATTCCTAATGACTTTTACATCAAACACTTTATTCATAAAGTATTAACCATTATACAATTAAAAAAATCTAAACGATCTATTTAAACTAGAAATTTGCTAAATTTAACAAACACATATTAATTATTTTGTCATTAGCTCCATTTGACCCAGACAAAGCCTAAGAACCTATTTAATATAACAAATTTCTATGTCTCAATATATCATTTGTATTAAGATTGGTCTAAGATCATGTTGGATTTAGATGAACAAGGCATACGTATGGGTCAGAGATAAATTTTAGAACCAATACGATCTTGAATATTTATTATAAGACATTGAGGCTAATCATAATACAAAATTTTCCTTTTTGTAATATACAGTATAATCTAAATAAACAATAATTGTGCTAAATTTTATTTTTAATAATCCCTAACGACCTATCCGGTTACGAAATCGAGTCGGAAGGATCCAAAACTCGTATTGGAAGTACCATGTATGCCTTTAATAATAATTATTAATTCTTAGGCCTAAAAATGTCATCTAACCTATGAAATTAAATCATATTTCTAATTACTAGCAATGGTTAATCTTTCAATTTTGAATCTAAAATTTTCCATTTGAACCATAAAGCAATATAAAGCATTCCGAAGAGGGATTTATGAGTTCTACTTGAATTTAGACCCAAATTGGTAAGGGTACGATCATCAAGCATACACGAATATAAACTTATACCCTCACAAACATAGTAAATAACTATAACTAATCTATAATAGAAATTTCACATTTGAGACTTAAGGTTAGAGTCCTAATCTACTAACACCTCGCCGATTTAGCTATCAACCTTTCGGAGCGTGATGCTTTGTGGATAAGCTAATATGCTACTTGTTTTTTACACTGATTTATATAGAGGAAGTAGCAGTAGTAGGTTATGCTCCTTTTTCCAAAGTTACCTGTAGAATATGGTTTTCCATAAGAGGTGTAGGAATTATAGAGGAAGAAGGAGGAGATATATTATTATTATTATAGGCTTTTTCTAAGGGCACTACCACTTTTACTTGGGGCTAGCCCTTACTTGGGGGCAGCCCAAGAAGGTGAAACTTTTGCTGGGGGTGCCCACAAGTTGCTTGGGGCTAGCCCACCCCCCAAACCCTCTCTCTCATTTCATTTTCTCTTTTCCTTTCTCTCTCTTCCAAATTCTCCAAAACCCTAAAATCCTATTGTGGACACACACAAAAGAAGAAGAAGAAAATGTTGTCTTTTCTTTATTGGCGTAAGGCACCACAAATCGAGTACGCCTGAGAGATCCTGCGCTGAGGATCCCCGAGTACAAAAAAGAATTCTGGGGAATGGGACGATGGAGATCGAGCGACAGTTGCTCATTTACTCCATTGACACTCCGATTACAAAAGTGGGAGAAAACTTAAGAAAATTGCTAATTCTCGGCTCACTGGCAAGAAGTACAACAATTTGGCTCTTGAAAATGCTCTCCGTTCTGTGTTTTGAAGAGGGATGAGACCCCCCTTTTATAGTCATTCTTGACCTGGAATGATGTTATGCGCCCACATAAAGGAAATATACTGGTTTTCATGTGGGCGCATAGTCCTACCTTGGGCGTATGGGGTGTAGGCGCATGCAGGCTGCGAGATCGTGGGTTGGTCGTGGTGTTGATGTGGCCGCATGCTTCGGTGCACGACTGCTCGTGGAGATTGACGTGGCCGTGTGCTTCGCTGCACGTTTTGATCATGGCTTTGACTGAGTCAGGCTTGGGCGCATTGCCATGTCTCAAGCTATGCGCCCTCCTTTTGGGGAAGCTAGTCTTGGGCGCATGAAGCTTCACTGGCTAGGCACATAGAGCTTCACTGGCTGGGCGCATGGAGCTTGACTGGCTGGGAGCATAGAGCTTGACTGGCTGGACGTATGGAACTTGACTGGCTGGGCGCATAGAGCTTCACTGGCTTGGGCATATGGAGTTTAACTGGCTGGATGCATGGAGCTTCACTGGTTTGGACGCATGGGGCTTCATTGCTGAAATTTTTTTATGCTTCTACAAGACCCCTTTCAATGTTTTCGATACTTTGAACAAGTTCAAAATACTTTAAAAGAAGCATGGATCTTCTTCTCGTGATGCAATAGGCGCATAGCACGGCTTCTCTCCTTGGACGCATAGTATTTGGCCAGCTTGTCAGGGAGATACGACTGTTGAGATCTTCCTTGAAATCCGAACTGACAGATTCATCGGGGTGGAATTTGAAGAGGTCCATCATTCACACGTCGTCCACGTCAGCAAGTGAGAGTCGTATAGTGTACAAGGAGTTGGTTCTTCACATGGGCGCATACTGCGCAATGGGCGCATAAAGCTTAGTGGGCACATAGAAAGCGGCCTGTGCCTATAAATAGGCCATGAAGGAGAGAGAGAGAGAGTGAGAGAGCTCATTATTCCCTTCACTTAGAATTTTTTCAGAAAACTCTTCATCTTCTTTCTTTGAGAACCTTGTCTCCCAAGGTCGTGAAGAGATCTGCGAAGGGCAAGGGGGCTACGCCGAGTGGCTATCCTCCTGTGGCAGCATCCTCGGCAGTCCAGAACCCGATTCTGGGTTAGTGCATGCTTCAAAAACAAAGTATCGAGCATTAATTTGCGACACTCGGACTTTTCTTCTATCGGGGTGCTTACGCCTAAGGCAACATACTTCTGTGAGCATCATTATGCGCCCATAGAAGTCATGCACCAACACTGTGGTGCTATGCGCCCACATGTTGCCATATTATGTGCCCTCAAGCTGTGGCATATTATGCGTCCACGTACTGTTCGTGTGTTATGCGCCCACACATCTTATTTTGGGCGCATAGCCCCTTGGGCGCATAGCCCCTTAGGCGCAAAAAAGCCCTTCAGAACTTAGTTTTTCCTGCAGTTTTCTGAGTCTGACTTTCTTTCTGTCCCTTTTCATATTTTATAGGGATCTGGCTAGCAAATTTCTTCAGGACCGGTATTGGCGATTTTGGGCATGGTAAAGATGCAACACTTGACACACACATCAGAAAGCTCAGGACTCTTCGTGTTTTGGAAGGGTTTTCCTCATATGGTAGGAAGAACCTTTATACATCGAAGAGTCGGATGGTAGTTGGGCGTCATCGTGAAAGTTCTGTTTTCACGGTTCTTCAAGTAGGCAAAAACAACACTAGAGGTATTGTTTTGAAGGTATGGCCTCTTGGAGGAATGAGCCTAGGATGTCCGCAATATGGAGGAGAGAAGATCGCCATTTGTAGTTACTTTTAGCATGCTATACTTGCCCCCCCTCCGTGTAGCTTCTCGAAGGTTCAACAGCCTTGTTTGCTTCTCAGCAGTAAAACATGACTTCTTTTGAAGGCCATAAGACTGCTTTTCGATGAAGGCGTAGTGCTGCCAAGCTGACCAAACTATGTGTTGCTGATGAGTAGCGAAGTTTCCCTTCTTTTGGACATCAATGTAATCTTTTACTTCTTATCCAGATGAAGAGATGAAGAACCTTTTATTTTGCTCATGAGGTGTAGTCCTGTAATGTAACTGATTTTGAATAAACAGAATACATTCGCTCCACTCTTTGCTTGTGGTATCTGTGGTGCTTGTTTTAGCGAGCTTAATACAGCATTTGTGTAAAGGGTACCCCGCTGGAGGACCCACCCTCTTTTTTTTGTTTAGACCTATTGCCCCTTTGTGCATCCGGAAATACGAGCAAATAGATTGGAATGATACTTTCGTGGACCTATTACCCTTTGACACACCGGTGGTACAGGTAATAGATTTGAAACAACACCCAACAGAGGTAACATGGTCGTGATAGATTTTGTGATCTTGATACCATGTCTTTTATCCGGGGTTGGGTATAGATGTCGAGTCGGAAGAATATCGGTATGAGAGGTAATATGGAGGTGACACATGATAATGAGGAGTGGTTTTTGGTGGAATGGATTTTCTTGTCAAGATTGGCTTCTTGTCAGGTATCCTTTCCTGGGGCAGAAGAGACTTTCCAAGCTTCTTCTCTGACGACCTCCACCGAAGATGACGAGATAGCCCAGAAAGTTATCAAAGCTTTCTACTCTGTACTGAAAGTGAAGCTTTTTGGAGTCCTGAATCGAAATGCTGCCTTCGGCCCTGTGAAGGCTGTTGCCGAATGCCAGGTAGCGGCCCTGAGAGCATTGCTGGCTATGAAGAGCGGGCCAACACTCTGAGGAAGGTCCTAAATGACCTGGAGGTCAGGTGGCCAGGTTCTGGGATGCCAAACAACGGAGCCCGACATCGCTGTTCTGCGCAGAGGATGAGGCTTTGATGACGGCTCTTGCGGAGGAGAAGGCTACCTTCCAGGCAAGGAAGGATGCCCTGGTTCGAGAGACTGGCGAGCTGGCTGACCAATATGGCCATTTTAATACTGCAAGTGAGGCACGTGCTGCCTCGAAGAATAGACTGGCTGTGAAGATCACTAAGAAATATAATCACATTACGCAGATCAAGAACGAGATCGCCCAGCTGGAAGCCGACTTAAGGGCGGCGACATCTGAACAGAAGGATTACTTGGCTCAGGCTGCCATGACTGCCACCACTTCTGCCCGTTTAGAAGAACAGCTGGCGAAGTTCGAGGGGAAGCATATGAGTCTGATCCTTTTCGAGGATGAAGCTGCTCGCCAAGAAGAGGCACGGCGCCGAGCTACTGCGAAGTCTGAGGCCAAAATCGCGGCTCTGAGGGACAACATAAACCGCCTATGTATCCCATAGATTTTTGTAACTTTTTTTTGGCCGTCACGACTCTTGTACTTTTTTTTGTATTTTGATAGACGTTCAATTACAAAATAAAGAATCTTTTCAGAAGTGAAAGTGGTTTTGTGAAATATTGATGCTAGAGGTAATATAGACGTAGTAAGGATATTTCTGGTGGGTATTTCGCTGGAGAATTATGATATGGACCTATTATCCGTTTTATATTCAAGTTATTCGAATATAGATAATAAGTTGAATGAATATGCTAGTAGAGGTAATATGGACGTAATAGCAGAGGATGTTCTATATCTGACCAGAGGTAATATGGACGTGGAAAGATATATAGCATTAGGGGGGAGTGGATAATTCAGAGGTAATATAGATGTGACTATCCTTGATGATTGCTTTGTTCAAAGGTTATATGGACGTGGCAAAACATTTAATCATTCCACTGGGGAAATAATTATCAGAAAACAATTCAGAGGTAATAGGGATGTGATTTATTTTCTTCAAATCGAGTTTGGATGGAGTCAAAAATGGGAATGATTCCACTGGAGAAATATTTTAGAGGACCTATTATCCTGGGCGTATTCAAGACTCTTAAAATACGGATAATAGTTAGATAGTTTTTTTGAATCATATAAACATCGTACTGTACATTTACATGACTGGACACATATGAACAAAAAAGGTTACACATAGTATTTCTTCAGGAACTTGCCGTTGATAGGCATCATGAGCAAGTCACCATCAGGCTTGGTTAGTTGGTACGCACCATTGGAATACACTGATTCTATGATGAAAGGACCTTCCCATTTAGGCTAGAATTTTTCTTTTGTTTTGTGTATCATGACCATTGGTCTTCTTACTGCTAAGACCAGATCGTCGACTTGGAATATTCTTTCCTTCACTTTTTTGTTGAAAGCTCTGAAAAGACGTGCTTGGTATAGCTCAATACGCTGCTGAGCTAACAAGTGTTTTTCGTCTAGCGCTTCGAGCTCCTGGAGTCGCAGACGGTAGCTTTCTTCGGTAGTCAGCTCGCTAGCTAAAGCTACTCGAAGAGAAAAAATCTGGATTTCTAGGAGAAGAACTGCTTCGCTCCTATAAACCAGAGAGAATGGCGTACTGCCTGTTGGAGTTCGGACCATTGTACAATAGGCCCATAGACATTCACCAAGCTTCTCATTTCAATCGCGCTTGTTTGAAGACACGAACTTCTTGAGAAGTTTTATGATGGTTTTATTGAAGGCTTCTGCTAGCCCGTTGGCCGCTGGATTATAGGCAGTAGAGGCTACGTTCTGGATTCGGTTCCTATCACAGAACCGATAGAACGCATGGCTTGTGAACTGTGGACCATTATCATGAATGATCCTGTAAGGTAGGTCGAAGCGGTAGATGACGTGATATTTGATGAAACTGATCACGTTTGACGTCTTCACTTCGGTGAGCGGTATAGCTTTTGCCCATTTAGAGAAGTAATCGGTTATAGCTAGGATGAACCGATATCCTTTGGAGGATGGCGGGCTGATTGGTCCTATGACGTCCATGTCCCAGGCTTCAAACGGCCAAGATGCTGCCGTCGGGTGTAGAAACTCCGAAGGTTGATGAATGAAATCGGCGTGGAACTAACAAGCTCTATACTTCTTTGCATATTCAACAACATCTGCTATCATTGTGGGCCAGTAATAACCTATTCGTTTGAGACGATCTTGTAATTTGGGACCTAGTTGATGTGCACCACAACTCCATCGTGAGCCTCCCGGAATGCATGTTTGGCTTCTGTGTTTGATAAGCATCATAACAGTAGCCCGTCATAAGAGCGTCGGTACAGCATCTTGGTAGCTGTGTTGTAGTAAAATCTGAGGGATCTCCTTTGGATGGATACTGCTTCCTTCGGGTCCTCGGGAAGGATTCCATAGACAATATAGTTATGAGGGAAAATCTCCAGTCTTTGACATCGACGTTTGTTTTTGCTGCGTAACTGTGATGAATATGCAAGGCATTTTTCATACGGAATAGTTCTCGACCAGGCACTGTAATCGACTGCTGAGTATTGGTAGGAACGGTCAAGGAAGCAGCGAGACCGACTAGAGCATCTGCTTCTATATTCTGTAGTCGAGGCACGTGCTCGATGAAGAATCCAGCAAAAGTAGATGCTAACTCGATTGTTGCTCTGTGGCAGGGGATGAATCTTCGTGGCGAACTTCATAATCCCCTCGGACCTGACTAACTATTAGCTTGGAATCGTCGTAAGCTTCTAGATAGTCAACTCCCAATTGCTTTGCCAATTGTAGGCTGATTAATAGAGCATTATATTCGGCCACGTTGTTGGTTCATGGTTCCATGAGAGAATATGCACGGTGTATAACTAGATGATCATGTGACACGAGCATGACACCTACTCCAGCCACGATATTTTCTTTGGTTCCTGTTCTTGATGCGCCGTCAAAGAACATTAGCCAAATGGGGATTTCTTCAGTTGCAGTGTTAGACTCCACCACTTCGTCGGGGATTTCGTCGTAGAGTTTGGACGATTCTGGCATCGGATGAGCAGCTAATACTTGGCCTTTTACTGCCTTCTAAGGAACGAAGATCATATCGTATGGAGTCAACAGCATTGCCTATGTAGCTAAACGGGAATTGAGAGAGCCCGGTTTAGTCATGAGTATTCTGAGAGGGTTGACTTTAGATATAATGTGGATAGTCTGCCTAGACACATAGTGGCGTGTCTTCTGGATGGCAAATACTAGTGCGAGGCATTCCTTCTCCACTGGTGTGTATCTGTGTTCGGCACCCACCATTGTACGGCTGAGGTAGTAGATCGCCTATTCATGGTCGCCTTCATTCTTCTGAGCTAATAGGGCGCCAAGAGAATGGTCTACAGCACAGACATATAGTAAGAAGGGCTTTCCCATTATTGGAGCTACCAATACTGGAGGGCTTGTAAGATACGCCTTGATGTCGTCGAATACGCGTTGACATTGTTCAGTCCAGACGAAAGATACGCCTTTTTTCATGAGCTGAGTGAATGGTTGACACCTTCCAGAGAGGTTCGAAATGAATCTCTGATGTAGGCTAGCCTTCCTTGTAGTCCGCATAGCTCTTTGAGGTTTCTTGGATGATGCATATCGAGGATAGCCTTCACTTTCTTTGGGTCCAGATGTATACCCTTTGAAGTGATGACGAAACCAAGGAACTTGCCGCTGGAGACTCCCAAAAAAGACTTGGTTGGATTCATTTTGCGTTGGTGTGCACGCATTAGTTCGAACATCGTTCTCAAGTCTTGGAGGTGGTTGCCCTTGAGGCGACTTTTAACTAAAATATTGTCTACGTAGCACTCCACAGTTTTGCACAAATGATCGTGAAAAATTGTGTTCGTGGCTCGCTGGTATGTCGCCCCTACATTCTTCAATCCGAAGGGCATCACCGTATAGCAGTATACCCCCAACAGTGTTCGAAAAGATGTGTGCTTCTCGTCATCGGGGAACATCTTGATCTGGTTATAGCCTGAGAACCCATCCATGAAGGACATCTGCTCGAAGCCGTAAGTATTGTCGATTATTACGTCGGTGATCGGTAGAGAGGGAACTCGTCTTTCGGGCATGCAGAGTTCAAATCACGATAGTCGATACAGACTCGAACTTTATCATTCTTTTTCATGACTGGGACGATCTTGGCAACCCAGTCTGGTTGTTGTTCTTCCCGAATGAATCTACTGGCAATGAGCTTCTTGACTTCTTTCTCGAGGGCTTCCATGACGTCTGGTCGAAATCGTCGTTGTTGCTGCTTCACCGGCTTAGCTTTAGACGAAATATTCAGGTGGTGCATGGCGACCTTAGGGTCCATGTAACCCCGCTTTTCCGAATTTTCAAAATTTTGTATTTTCTGGAATTTTCTAATTTAACCATATTTTATTTATGGTTTGTTTATGAAATTGATTTACCTATATTTTTTTATTTTTCTAAATAGGTATTAATTGAAACCATTTGAATTTGGGTTTAAAATTTTTGTTTCCCTCCATTTATAACAACTTGTAACAATTTCTAACTAATTATTATCAAATCCTGCAATTATTGAAAAGGTGGGGGGTCTATTTGAATAAATCCCAAAACCGGAGGGACTTTAATGAAAATTTCCATTTTCCCTTATTAAACCGATTTCAGAGGAGAGAGAATCCCATTCTTCTCTGATTTTATTTTCGAGCTCTGTTCTCTCCCCAACTTCCTCTTCGTTTTCCTAAACCCAACCCTAATTTCTGGATCAGGCCATGGCGAGCGGCGGCGGGGTTCACTCCTCTCCGGCGGTGCTCGGCTGAGCGCGGGCGACGACCCCGGCGGTTGCTCCTTCACCAGTGACTAGAAGGCGGAGCGATCTTTTCGACGACGGCGACGAGCCTCCGTCGCTAGCTCCAGTCTTGGCAACGGCGACTTCACCTCCGGCCACGACGAACAGAGCAACGTTTAGGCACGACTTCACCACCGACGGTGAGACGACGTTCTGTTCTTACGCTGACGAGTTTCTCCAACCTCGACTGTCCAGATCTAGGTCGCCTCCTCGAGGAATTAACGAGTTACTTCATTCAAACCATCAGTTCTTGGTAAGTCCTTCATCGTGTCCTTCCATTCTCTGTAGGAGCTAGGGATCGATCCTTCTAATTCTCGTTTCTTCCGAATAATTTTGATCAGAACAAATTTGAGCTGCTCGTTAGGATGGCTGATCGAGTTGAGGAGATTATGGAAGAAGGAGACTAGACTGGTGAGATCCGAACCCTAAACCTTTGATTCTAATGATTTATTCACAGATTTATTCATTCTTCATGATATATCCATTTCTTGATCCTTTCCTGGTTATAATTTTGACTAGGAAATTTTGTTTAAGAGATCTGGGAGTGTCCGACTCACAGGAACGTGTCCGACACTTGGGATCCAGCGTTACTTTAAAACAATTCCCATTACTCAGGTAATTTCTTCTCCTGAATGCTGAGTTTTGCTTAGTAGGTTTTAATAAGAGTATGGATCAGGATCTGTAGATTTTTTTTGTGTCCATTTTTCAGTATTGTGTTCGTGCGTGCATACCATCGCTCGTATCCAACCAGTGTCCGGGATTTTATCCGATCGTGTCCGTGTGTGTGTGGCTCACCTTTGATCCAGCGTGTGTGTTTCGAATATTGGAGTCGCATGCAAGCTTCTTCCGATTGGTAGTGCAGTAGACTAACTGGAATAGCCAGGAACGGGACTTTCCAGTTGATTATAGTATCAGTGTTTGTATATTTTCCTATTTTTGATTCATGATTCAATTTGGTTGTATATTCTTTTGGCAATTGGTTTGTATATCTTCCATAAAGTTTTCCTTTAATTTTCAGAACGTCTAGAGTAGCCGTTAGTTTTAATTCAAGTTTTAAATTAAGAGGGGTGATTGGTTTGTAGGAGTATTTGCTGGTGAAGAATAAGTCTAGTTTTGTTCAAGTGGGAGAAGTCTGGAACACTTGTGGATGTGTTTTGGACTCTGATTTGGAGTACTCTTCTGAGCATTCAGTTGAGTGTGTTGTATAATTTTGCTGACTTAAGTTGTTTTGGGACGACAAATGTGTCGAGTTCATTTCAGAAAATTAGACTGGCCTTGGCATGTGTTTGAACTCAACAAGATATGATAGGTTACAGTGGACTGAGTTATCTTTGCTTAGATGTTGCACTATTTATATAATGTTAGACTTAGCCTTGAAATACTTGAATGGATGCCTGGTTCATATATTTACTGCAATAGGGAGTCTTGTATAAGGAGTTGGGAATGGTGGTGTGAATCTGCAGTTGGTGAACTGAAATTTTAGTAAGAGTGTTTTGTAGTTTTGTGGGAGACATTCAAATAGTTCCTTTGAAGTATAGAAAATTCAATGGGGCCGGTTGGCCCATGGTTGTCTTTAAAAATAAAATGTTTTGTTTCTTGGCACAGGCATAGGAGCGTGAAGTAAGACTTTGTAATGTATGTTGTTGGGTCAGGATTTGGTATATTTATAATCTGAGTTCAATTGGGTAATAATTTCCAAAATAATGCCTTAAAGTATTTTTCCAAATATTATATCTTGATTAAGAGAAAAACCTAAAATTCTAATATTATAAATATTTTTCCTTGAAATGATTATTTACCTTAATCATAGTTGTTATTGATAAATATTATACTCTAGAAATTGTTAAATTTTACTTTAAAACTATTTTGCTGGTATTGACTAAATCTAGGTTATCTTTGCTATAATATCCTCTATAGTATGTTGGTGGCAAACATTCTGGTATGGTTTCAAACAATAATAGTATTATCTAAATAATATTTTACTAAATTCTCCTAGCTATTCAGGAATATTAGAGCTAGCTTCTTAATAATAAATGGTGGCTTTATAAGTAATTAGATTATTTTGTTAACCTGAAATAAGCTGGTGTAGTATTAGAACTTAACGAACATGTACCTATTATCAGGTGGACATAGAGATTTCCACATTCATTTTCCCGATCTTCCAGAAAATCAGACAAGTACACCGACTCGATTCCTTTACTCTGTATTTCTGTCTTGCTTCATGTTCTCATACTGACACGTTCTACACACGACTGTTCATTGTTCATTGTTCACCATTTACCGTTCATCGTTCATAGTTCATTGTTCTTACTTGTACATTGGGGTGGGGAAATACTACAGATATGTGACCAATCCTATTTAGCTAGGCATTGACTAATAGCTTAGGTCCCACATCGTGCACGTGGGACTCTAAGCCGTACCATTGTTCATTGTTCACTGTTCACTGTTTACCCAGTCGGTCACATACTCTGATAGTTATTTCAAATGTATGATTACACTGATAGTATAGTTCATTGTTTCTGGATCCGGTACCATTGTTTCATTGTTATTCCTGAACCACAGTTTCATATTCCTGTCTTGTATCATATTTCATATTGTGATTCTTTTTCATGCACTTCAGTTTACATTGTTTAGAGTTTCTTGTCGGGGTTGTACTTTGCTCTTTTTTTGACAGGATCGTTGCAGGTTTACTTTGGGATATTGTATCTTCTTCATGGGCCAGAGCCCGAAGCCAGGATAGAGTTGTACCTCAGGATGGACTTAGAATTTCAGAGTTATAGTTAGGTCTTTTCTTAGATTTATTTTAGAGGATTTCATCATGTATTGTATTGAGGATTTCAGGATTGTATAATTTTTATTCATGTTACCGGATTTGTCTCCGGATGATATTGTGTAATTAACTTATGGATTGTGGTGATTCCAGGAACATGTATAGCAGCTGTGGTGGTTTATATTTCTTGTATCTTGGAGTTTTCCTTAGTATTGTACAGCTTACTTCGTCGTGTCCATCGACGAAGGCTGGGCGTGTCCGACTCGTATCCGATTATTCGGGAGCGGGTCGTGACATGTTTTTAGTGGTAGCCCATGCAGGTCTGTCCTAATGGCACTTAGCACTACCAAAATACATGGATTTACCGACGGCCTTATCCGTCGGTAGTCCGTCGCCAAAAATAAATACCGACGGATTACCGACGGATATTTTGGTAAAACAGCCGTCGGGAATAACCTCGTCGCTAAAACATATCCGTCGCTACTCCGTCGCTCAGCGACGACTTAGCGACGGAATACCGTCGGCGCATTTAAATATATATAGCGACGGATTACCGACTAGCTTTCGTCAAAACATGTATCAGGATATAGGGTTAGCGACGGAAAACTTCGTCGCTAAAGAGTCGGCAAAACCGTATCAGTGATTTTCTGATACCCAATATCCGTCGCTAATCCGTCGTAAATTTGTCGGTAAAAGCGTATCAGAGATTTTCCCATACGGCAGGTCGTCGTTATGCCGTCGCTAATCCGCCGATGTGTACGATGGATTAGCGTCGTATTAGCGATAAAACATCCGTCGCTAACTGCAAAATTTATGGACATCAAACAGAACCAGGTCGACGGACATTCCGTCGCTAAACCGTCGCTCAATGTAAAATTCTCCAGGTAGCGACGGATATTACGTCGCTAATCCGTCGATACATTAAATTCCTACAGTTAGCGACGGATAGTCCGTCGGGACTTTGTCGCCAGTCCGTCGTAAGTTAGTCGCCAATCCGTCGCGAAAGCTAAAATTTATGGACATCAAACAGCATCAGTTTGACGGATCGTCCGTCGCCAATCCGTCGCTTTATTGTAATGCTCCAAGTAGCGACGGATTTTACGTCGCCACTTCGTCGCTAACCTCAGTTTCTCCAGTTAGCGACGGATAGTCCGTCGGGACTTTGTCGCCAGTCCGCCGTAAGTTAGTCGCCAATCCGCCGCGAAAGCTAAAATTTCTGGTCATCAAACAGCATCAGGTCGACGGATCGTCCGTCGTCAATCCGTCGCTTTATTGAAATGCTCCAGGTAGCGACGGATTTTACGTCGCCACTCCGTCGCTAACCTCAGTTTCTCCAGTTAGCGACGGACTATCCGTCGCTGAGTGGTCGCCAGTCCGCCGTAAGTTAGTCGCCAATCCGTCGCGAAAGCTAAAATTTCTGGACATCAAACAGCATCAGGTCGACGGATCGTCCGTCGCCAATCCGTCGCTTTATTGAAATGCTCCAGGTAGCGACGGATTTTACGTCGCCACTCCGTCGCTAACCTCAGTTTCTCCAGTTAGCGACGGACTATCCGTCGTTGAGTGGTCGCCAGTCCGTCGCTAACTGCTAATTTTTGAAAAAAAAATACTGCAAACAGACTCTTTCCTGTTTATACAACACATCCAACACAATATCAAACATGCAAAATATCCATATACAACACCATATATCCATATCCAACACGAATATCCAACGATCCAATATCCAACACCATATATCCATATGCAAAATATCCATATCTGACACCAATATCCAACGTATCCAATATCCAACAAAATATTACCAACACAATATATCCAATATCCAACATTAAATTATCCAAACACAAAAAAATATCCGAACATACAATGTATCCAAATGTCTACAAAACCAACAACATAAACAAAATCAAACCCCGTCCGTCGGATCGTCTCGTGCTCGTGCCGCCGCATCCGCTTTGCGTATGTACTCCTCCACCGTGTGTGCCGGCACTTGGGACAAGACATGGTCTGGAAGCGCGCGTAGCTGCTCTGGCGACATCATGTCAAGGAGCGTCAAGATGGTGTTATCCGATACGATGCGGGCGTCCGCAGAGCGGTTAAACGAAAGCCGTCCGGGGGAAGAAGGACCAGGTCGATCCGAAGCACCGGCAGCAGCAGTAGACGGACCGGGTGCAGACGGACCGGGAGCAGACAGACCGGGAGCAGACGGATAGCGCCCCAACACTATCGCCCGCAAATCTGATACCGCGGAGGTCAGAGTCACAAGCTGCGCCCTCACATCGTCAACCGGGGGCGCTGGGGGAGGCGGAGGCGGTGGATATCTCGGGGACGGCTGCAACGAGGGCGCCATGGAACCTAAGCCGTAGACGCGCCCTTTCCTAACGCCGTCGACGGATTCTACGAACACGTCGTCGTAGCGAGCGGCCATAGAAGAGTGCGTCTGGGTGGGCGTCGTTTCGCCGACATTCTCGGAAGGGGGCTCGATCTCAAGCCGACTAAGTGCCTCACGATACGCAGCCTATCCAATGAATGTGTTTATACTATAAGTTTTCCTAAGTTATAATCTAAATCCTATGTTTCCCTAAGTTATAGTCTGAATCCTAAGTTTATCTAATTAACTTAACAATAATTATATTTCTAACATAAATCTCATAAACGTAAGTACTTACATCAGTCTTCTCGGCCTTCGCATCGACGAAGCTCCCGTCCTTCCGCCTCTTGTGCGTATGCACGAATACATCGTGAGCGGTGACCGTCTCCGCCTCTTTTCCCTGCTTCACCGCCCGTTGGGCCTGCATACGTAGAATTTAATTAACTTCGTATATTAACAGTACGAAATTAAATAATAGAATAAATTTGAATTTGCGCTATCTCACCAAATCTGCACGCGTCGATGCGTGGGGCCTTGATCCCCCCGTATGCAGACCCGCGACCTGTCGATTAGCCTTAGCTTTCTCCGATTTCAGCTTGAACTGCGGAGTATCCATCTTCTCCAACATCTGCTCATAGTACTCCGCCCGGATCCAGTCCTTCCTCGTATGCGCCGTACGAAGGTCGTACACCGCATCCCGTATCTTCTTTCCGGCGGCGGCTTTGTAGGTCCTGCGGATCGCCTCCTCGCGATGGGGGGGCCACCAGAACGTCCTCTGACATACAAATTCAAATATCACGTAATAAAAAATTTAATATTTAAAGAATAATTAATAATTCACCGACGGATTTATACCCTCATCTCGTCGAGCCAGACGTACTTCATGTCCTGAGGCACCTCAGAAAAATTGAGGTAGGGGCCATGGTAGTTATCCCGGATAATGCGCCCTAGAATCCGGGCAGCATCCCACGGGAAAAACCTATAAAGAAGCAACGACTGGATTATTAACTTGAATAAATGAAACAAATTTAATAAATTAACTTAAATTTACTTACGATTCACCAGCGGGCCATAGCTCTCGTCGGAACTCGCCCACCAGCCTCTCTGGTGGCGTCGGGGGATCCGCGGGTCCGCGCACGTACTCCCCGGTAACAGGATAAAACTGAATCCCGTGGTACTCCGAGGCCCACCCTGCAGTAACTGCTGGGCCCCCTGCTGCATCTGCTGCTGCATCCGCTGGTACATCCGGTGGCGGAACGGATCCGCTAGCGGATGGAGTCACAGGCCAAGACGACGATGTCGGTGGCACCGAGGAAGAATGACGGCGGGAAGAGCCTGTGTCCGGGCTCTCCAAGTCGGGATCGGAGGTCACATCCGGGGAATACGGCTGGCGACCACGACCGCTACCACCACGCCCACGCCCACGCCCACGCCCACGACCACCACCACCACCACCACCGCCGCCGCCGCCGCCACCGCCACGACCACGGCCAGCACCACCAGTACGGGTGCTCGCAACCATGCCCTGTAAATAGAACACATAAACAAAATACCGACAACATAGGTTTATAAATGAATATAAAACTAAACATATCCATACCAGCAGCAGGGCGATGAGTGCCGCCCAGACGAGTAGGCCTAGGAGTGCCATCTGCAAAAAGAAACTCATACAATAATACGCAAATATCCCAAACTGAAATAAATATTACAATCAGAAGTGAAGTACGAATAAAAGCTAGATACACAAAATCTGATAAAATCACGCACCAATACAACAAAGTACAATTCTTGTAACTTTTGATGAAAGGGAATCTTGTGTTCCACTAGACTTGTAATTGTAAATCCAAATGTAATAGGGTAATTTAGGATTCAAGACTAGATATTGGGTGCTTCAAGATACAACTGAAATATAGCGATATTTAATCATCGTCATCGTCCTCTTCCTCGGCCTCGGCCTCATCATCATCATCATCCTCATCGTCGAATTCATCTGTATCCTCATCCTCATCCTCATAAAGTTCTTCTTCTTCTTCTTCTTCTTCTTCTTCTTCTTCAGTCTCAATACTTGGGACAAGACGCCTCTTTCTCCCCTGGTTGACATCTAAGTCTTGTATATCAACCTCTTCCTCCCCTCTATTTTCATCAGCAAGAGGTATATCAACCTCTAATTCAACATCCATGTCACAAGACTGTTGTCCCAAGTATTGGGGCTTTTCGATCTGGTCCTCTTGGTATGCTAGGTCTCCAACGTTGAATGTATTTCTAGATTTAATCTTGCATACTGCCCACCAGTCAAAGCGATCTCTACGACGCCTTGGGTAGCTTGTATAGTAGACTTGAACAGCCTGACTTGCTATCGCAAACGTGTCGGACCCTCTATACCTCCTGCGATGATTTATATCGACGAATCCAAATTGTTTATCGATTCTCCAACCGATATTTGGTGTCGTATCGAACCACTCACATTTGAACATAACAATATGCATATCAAATGGGGCACTATATTGTAATTCTATAATATCCCGAAGCAGTCCATAATAGTCAAAGTCCGGCTCGTCGTCATAGATTGTGCCTCTTATGCAAACACCAGAATCCTTCGTACTGAAGCCGCCATTGAGAAATTCGGCATTTATAGGATGTTGAGTTGTCTTAAACTTGAAGCCATTAACGACATAGCCGGGCCAAGTCTTTGCATGCTTCTTTGGTCCCAATGACAAATAACGAATGCTCTCATTTGTGAGTGTACTTGGTTCAGCTAATAAAACCTGTAAACTTTAAATGTTTTAGTTGCATATATATATTTAAATGGTAGCCGCATAACATATTATCTCAGTTACTTACGTAATCTCGAAACCATGACGGAAAGGTAAAATCAACCTCTCTTTGAAGTCCCTCATCGGTAATATCGGGTGTCCTTATTTTGACTTCATCTCTAAATACACTGTTAGAGAGAATAAAAATTAGTGTTGTCACTTACCTCACCAAATTATTATAACGAGGTGTAGTCACTTACTTCTCCAAATCTCTCACTTCTTGTATGTCACAATTTAACAAGACATATCGGTGAGCGGCATCATACTCATCGTCACTCAACCACCGTTTCTTACTAGCCCCAATAGGCTTGCCCCTTAAATTGAATATACCTCCTTCCTCAACGTCTTCGTCATTCCTTTGAGGTCTATTTCGATTTGTCTCAACATGAGTATCGAAATAAATGGAGCAAAAGTTTGACACCTCCTCGATAAGATATGCTTCGTATATCGAAGCCTCTATATGAGCCTTGTTGCCAACTTTCTTCTTTAGATGATGTAGATACCTAGAGAGACAAATTATCTTGAGAATTAACAATGAATTGTAAAATCCACTTAAATTATATCGATTTTTATTTACCTTTCAAAGGGGTACATCCATCGATAATGAACAGATGCACCGACACGGGCTTCGTATGCTAGATGAATCGGTAGATGCTCCATACTGTCGAAGAAACCCGGTAGAAATATTTTCTCTAACTTGCAAATTGTTAAGACAATCTTCTCCTCAAGTTGTATCATATGTTGCACCGTGAGCTTAGTTGAACAGATATCCCTGAAGAATGTAGACAGCTCGGCCAACGGAACCCATACAGCAGAAGGCAACAACTCTCTCAACGCAATGGGCAATAATCTTTCCATAAACACGTGGCAGTCGTGACTCTTCATTCCTGTTAGCTTGCGTTCATTGAGATCAACGCATCTAGACAAATTCGATACATAGCCGTCGAAAAATCTTAAAGTAGATATCCACTTGCAGATTATTAATCTATCTTCCTTGCTCAATGCGTATGGCGCTATCGGCTTAGTTACTTGTCCACCAGCTCCCCTTTGTATCAAGTTTAGATTATGACGTTTGCATATCTCGGCCATGTCTTGTCTTGCTTTTGGATTGTCCTTCGTCTTTCCTTTAATATCCATAACGGTATTGAAGACATTATCGAACACATTCTTTTCGATATGCATGACATCAAGATTATGCCTAATAAGATTATCTTTCCAATAAGGCAAGTCCCAGAAGATACTCCGTTTGGTCCAGTTATGGCTTTGTCCGAACCCCTCGACACGATTGTTCGATGGATCTTCCATTGCGGTGGGCAATTCCTTTACATCTTCCCAAATATAGTATCCCGACAATCTGGCAGGAGGTTCAGAAAATTCTTGTTTTCCATATCTGAACGCGTCCTTGTTCTTTCGCCAAGGATGTCTCGTTGGCAGAAATTGACGGTGACAGTCAAAGAAAGAAGTTTTTCCTCCATGTCTAAGGCGGAATGCCTTACTATTTTCCATACATATCGGACAAGACATGTTGCCGTGCGTACTCCATCCCGACAGCATACCGTATGCTGGAAAATCATTGATTGTCCACATGAGTGAAGCTCTCATCTGAAAGTTTTGTTTTCTGGAAATATCATAGGTCGTGACGCCGATCTCCCACAACTATTTCAGCTCATCCACCAACGGCTGTAAATATATATCGATGTTCTTTGTCGGATTTTTGGGACCGGGTATGATAGCTGTCAAGAACATATAAGGAGTCTTCATACACATCCATGGTGGCAGATTGTAAGGGGTAAGAATGACCGGCCAGCATGAGTATTGAGATCCCGACTGTCCGAAAGGGGCGAAGCCATCAGAACATAGCGCCAGGCGTACATTTCTAGGCTCTACAGCAAAATCTGGATGACACAAATCAAAATATTTCCACGCCTCCCCATCCGAAGGATGTGACAATTCTCCTTCGTCCTTTATGCGATCTTCACTGTGCCACGTTATGTGTTCTGCTGTATTCAGAGACATATACATCCTCTGTAAGCGCTTCGTGATCGACAAGTAATGCATATACTTGTAAGGACGTCGTTTTCTAGTTGACTTTCCTTTTCCCTGTACTGTCTTGTAACGATCCGCATTACAGAACCAACAACTTTCTAATACGCAATTCTCTTTGTAATACAACATGCATCCGTTGCGACAGCAATCTATCTTCTCGTACCCCAGTCCCAGTTGTCGGACCATCATCTTTGACATGTAGAAGTTTCTTGGGAGCTCTTTTGATTCCTTCGGTAACACCTCATTAGTTAATTGTGTGATCCGATCATAGCAAGCTTGTGGCAAGTTAAAATCAGACTTTATGTTCAACAATCGCATCGTCACTGACAGTGCGGAATGAGTCTCACAACCAGGATATAGAGGAGTATCTGCGTCCTTAAACATATCATAGAACTCCTTTGCCTCGGGATTAGGATCCTCCGGATCAAAATTAGGCCCTGCCGCAGCATACACCATATCTCGTGCAAGGTTCTGCATGTCTCCATAATCCACAGAGCATCCGTCGTCTTCGAGGACATCCGTTGCAGCATTATCATCAAAAGCATAAGTACCAGCTTCTGCAGCCTGTCTTTCTGAATATAATTCACCTTGCGATGACCACAGGCCGTAATCACGTACGAAACCCTTACGGGTCAAATGATCTCTCACAGTCATCACTTCTTCGAAACGTCTATTGTGACAATTAACACATGGACACTTGATTTTGTTATCGTCCATGTACTGATTTTTGCTCATGGCATACTTAAGAAATACTTCCACACCTGCCTGAAAATCGTCACTCACACCAATTCTGCTCTCGTGTTGTCGTTTGTACATCCATGTACGATCAACAAAGTAACGATTCATGCTCGATTTGATGTGAATATCTGTATCGTAAGACAAACTAAACATAAGAATTAATAGCCCGATACCGATACTCATATCGTAAGAAAAACTAAACTTGTGGATAACACGCTAGGCCTACGACGAGGCTACTTAGTATCACAATCTAACATAATTAGTATATAATCATATAACTGGTGGATCCGCTAGCTAGTAAGCCGAATGTACTTAATATCAGAGAGTATCAGATTAGTATCAGTATATAGGTTAGGTAGACCGTATCAAACGCATATCGGAATAGTAGGCCGAATAGGAGGCCGAGATAGTCGAATGAGAAGAAGGAAAGAAAGGAGGAGCAGATGGGTCCAGAGCCATGGTGGAGGAGGAGAAGTAACATGAGAGCAGTTTCCACCGTAACATCTCCTGGCTCTGCTGGCAACTGAAGTCCAGATGCTACAAAGGACGATCCTTCGCTGAAATCGACTACAACACCCATCAGTTCAAGTTCATTCCTATATGAGTATATTCCAATGCCATAGAGGAAGGTCAACAAACTGATGGCTTCTATGGCATTGGAATCTACTCATATAGGAATGAACTTGAACTGATGGGTGTTGTAGTCGATTTCAGCGAAGGATCGTCCTTTGTAGCATCTGGACTTCAGTTGCCAGCAGAGCCAGGAGATGTTACGGCAGAAACTGCTCTCATGTTACTTCTCCTCCTCCACCATGGCTCTGGACCCATCTGCTCCTTCCTTCTTCCCTTCTTCTCATTCGACTATCTCGGCCTCCTATTCGGCCTACTATTCCGATACCGATACTTTGAACCTTGATCTTAACCCAAACCTATATACTGATCGATACTAATCCGCTACGCCCGATACTAAGTATATACGGTCGATACTGATAGCGATAGTCCGATACCGATAGCGATAGTCCGATACCGATAGTTCGATCGATACCGATAGTTCGATACCGATAGCGATAGTCCGATACCGATAGCGATAGTTCGATACCGATAGCGATAGTCCGATACAGATACACATGGACCTACATATCTATATATCACTAGTAGCCATACTCCTCTACATACTACTCTACACTAGGATCTAGTAACCATATACTACTCTACACACTAGCTACGTAGTCATACACTAAAATAAGGTAAACTAATTTACCCACACATTAAAACCAACCCAATCAAATCTTAGGCAAACTATTCATATGATATCAATCGAAATACAAATAGGTCAACTAGGCTAGTTCTAGGTCAAATTAGGAGTCCAAGTCAACTCTGTCAAAACTAACCTTAATTAGGCTAAACTTCTACCTTAGCTAATCAAATATATATACTAGACTTCACGACGTGTGTCTGTGTATATATATATATATATATATATATTATTAATAAATTACTTAAAATTATGCCTATATATATATATATATATATATATATATATATATATATATATATATATATATATATATATATATATATATATATATATGTCTGTGTGTGTGTGTATCCGTGTGTCTGTGTCCGTGTGTGTTCGTGTGTGTGTGTGTGTGTGTGTCCGTGTGTGTGTGTGTCTGTGTGTGTGTGTCCGTGTGTGTGTGTGTCTGTGTGTGTGTGTCCGTGTGTGTGTGTGTCCGTGTGTGTGTGTGTGTGTCCGTGTGTGTGTGTGTCTATGGGAGAGGAGGAGGAGGACTCCTGTGCGGGGACTCCAGAGTCCCTCCTACGCCCCCCTGCCCCGACCCCCCCAACCCCTGCCCGACCCCCCCAACCCCTGCCCGACCCCCTCTTCCACCCCCCTGCCCCCCCTGCCCCGACCCCCCCAACCCCTGCCCGACCCCTCCAACCCCTGCCCGACCCCCTCTCCCACCTCCCTGCCCCCCCTGCCCCGACCCCCCCAACCCCTGCCCGACCCTCCCCCAACCCCTGCCCGACCCCCTCTCCCACCCCCTGCCCAGACCACCCCCCCACCCCTGCCCGACCCCCTCCCCGACCCCCCTGCCCCCTCTCCCACCCCACCCTTGCCCCGACCACCCCACCCCCTACCCGAACCCCCCTGCCCAGACCACCCCCCACCCCTGCCCGACCCCCCTGCCCCCGACCACCCCACTCCACCCTTGCCCCGACCACCCCACCCCGTACCCGAAACCCCCCTGCCCCATACCCTCTCCGACCACTACGACAGCCCCCCAACCCCCCAAATCGTAAAAGAGAGAGAGAGAGAGAGAGAGAGGGAGATACAGAGAGAGAGAGGGGGGGAGAGAGAGCATACCTTAGAGAGAGAGAGGGAGATCGCCGGTCGGAGAGAGCGAGATCGTCGGAGAGAGGGAGAGGGAAGAGAGAGAGTGTTTTGGGGGGAATAAAAATTCCCCCCCCCGTCGGTTCAATTTAAGTTAGGGTACAGAAATTAGCGACGGAGTAGCGACGGATTATTCCGTCGCTAAGTAGTCAGTAAATCTCGCGCCAGAGTAGCGACGGATTATTCCGTCGCTAAGTCGTCAGTCAAATCTCGCGCCAATATTTTAGGCTTTTGCCGCCAAAATATGCGACGTTCTAGCGACGAATATAAAATCGTCGCTACTTGGCCGACGACCTATCGACGGCGTAGCGACGGATATGGACATAAAAAAATAAAAAAATTGTCTACTGCTTTCCGTCGGTATTTCGTCACAAATCCGTCGGTGATCCGACGGTAATAGCGACGGAAAATTTCCGTCGCTAAATGGCCGTCGCTAAAATACTGTAATTTGGTAGTGTAGGTTATAAAGTTCTATTAGGGAACCTGTTAGACTAAGGAAAACTCATCACAGCATAGGAAAATCGGGAAATAAGGGTATATCAGGTTTATCAAGATTATCAGGTACTTTGTTATTATAAAAACATTGTTTATTAGGTTTTTAGGGTTTGTCATTCAACAAAGTTTTCTTTTGATGTAGATGGTCACTACGAGGAAGACCGCAGATCAGCCCAGAGTTACAGGCGGTTCTGGAGTTGCAGGCGGTTCGGAGCAGCCCGCACCAGACGTTCAGGCAGATCAGCTTCCGCCAGCACCTCCTATCTTTCCATCGCTGCCTCCTACGATGATGTTTGATAGCACCCAGGTGATGGCCATGTTCCAGCAGTTCCTGGAGGTACAGAACCATCAGGCTGTGCAGTTTCGAGCTACGATCATGGATGCACTCAGGACCAGAGAGCCGGCAGCTCCAGCACCAGTAGTACCTCCAGCACCAGCATCACCGAGACTAGGGACTGCCAAGGAATACCAGAATCTCTGCCCAATGGACTTTTGGGGCAATGAGGGTATCGTCTATGCAGACGAATGGCTAGAGAATGCGGAGAGGACCTTGAGGATGGCAAATATTCCGGATGACACGAAGGTGGAGGTGGCCAGCATGCGACTCTTCGACTTGGCGAGATCGTGGTACCGGGAGGACCCCCAGTTGATGGAGCCCCATGTGTCTTGGACAGATTTCAAAGCTCTGTTCAAGGAGAAGTTCTTTCTAGAGGTAGAGCAGAATGAGCTGAGGATGCAGTTCGAGGCGCTGCATCAGGAGGGACTATGACGATCGTAGAGTACACTTTGAAGTTTACCAGACTCAGTAGGTTCGCGGAGAGCCTAGTCAGAGCACCAGAGGACAGGGCCTGGAGATTCAAGAAGGGTCTGACCAGGGAGCTGCGGCATGCAGTAGCTATTAGCCAGGCAACTACCTACTCGAGCATCCTCAAGATCGCCCAGGCAGTTGAGAAGGAGATGGACCCGAGGCCTAAGAGGGATAGGGACATCGGCAGCAGCAGTCACCAGGCACCGGCGAAGAGGGTGTAGTTACAGACTCAGACGAGGCCAGTTCAGCAGGCAGTAGTTCAGCACCGTCTAGCTAGAGTTCATGCAGATCCGCCTCAGAGACAGCAGTTGGCAGTCACTTACAACTACTGTCATCGGCCGGGGCATCATTATGATGAATGTCGCAAGAGGCTGAGGCTTTGCTTGTTCTGTGGATCACCTGCTCACCAGGTCAGAGATTGTCCAGAAGCCGCTGAGGGACGAGCACGAGTAGCACCGGGACCCCAGCAGGAGGACTTACCTCTTCTTGACCAGCAGCCGTACGGAGACCAGCCAGAGGGACGAATCTACCTGATGACAGCCGAGGAGGTGGAGACTATTCCGATTCCGGACGAGTACTGACGACCGGAGGCACTTGTGATCATTACCTATCTTCTTTGATGTTTTTACATTTCTTTGTTGTTTCTCCATTTCGAGACTTGTATTACAGTCTCCCTATCTTACTGATTGTTTCATAGTACCTATGAGCTACATGTTGACTGTTGATTGTCTTTTATTATTCAATAAAAACAAAATTGTTTCCAAGAACAGATACTACTCCTCTCTATCATTTTCACAACTTCCTTGAAACTTCTGGATAAAGTTGAGAAAATATTTGACAACCTATTATGACCTGGATTATGGAGACTGCGAGTCTATTGCAGCTAGTTGTACACTGGCGAGGCATGGGCTCTAAGTCAAAGTAATTATGGTATTCTCAGGTTCTCAGATATTATCGAAACTAAGTCCTAAATTTATCGAATAAAGTTGACAAAGTATTGCAGTAATCTAGTATTATCAGGAAAATGGAACCGAAAGTTCACTGCAGCCAGATGCATATTGGCGGGGCAGGAACTGTAGGAGAAGTAATCCAGATATGCGAGATCACCAGATGCTATTGAGACTATTATCCCATGATCATGATTTCATCCCACTTAAAATCGTGCCAATTTCAAATTTTGTATCTAATTACTTTATCGTGCCAAATCGTGCCATCTAAAATTTTGAGGACAAAATTTTTCTAAGGGGGGTAGATTTGTAACCCCGCTTTTCCGAATTTTCAAAATTTTGTATTTTCTGGAATTTTCTAATTTAACCATATTTTATTTATAGTTTGTTTATGGAATATTTAATTGATTTACCTATATTTTTTTATTTTTCTAAATAGGTATTAATTGAGACCATTTGAATTTGGGTTTAAAATTTTAGTTTCCCTCCATTTATAACAACTTGTAACAATTTCTAACTAATTATTATCAAATCCTGCAATTATTGAAAAGGTGGAGGGTCTATTTGAATAAGTCCCAAAACCGGAGGGATTTAATAAAAATTTCCCTTTTCCCTTATTAAACCGATTTCAGAGGAGAGAGAATCCCATTCTTATCTGATTTTATTTTCGAGCTCTGTTCACTCCCCAACTTCCTCTTTGTTTTCCTAAACCCAACCCTAATTTCTGGATCCGGCCATGGCGAGCGGTGGCGGGGTTCACACCTCTCCGGCGGTGCTCGGCTGAGCGCGGGCGACGACCCCGGCGGTTGCTCCTTCACCAGCGACTAGAAGACGGAGCGATCTTTTCGACGACGGCGACGAGCCTCCGTCGCTAGCTCCAGTCTTGGCGACGGCGACTTCACCTTCGACCACGACGAGCAGAGCAACGTTTAGGCGCGACTTCACCACCGATGGTGAGGCGGCGTTCTGTTCCTACGTTGACGAGTTTCTCCAACCTCGACTGTCCAGATCTAGGTCGCCTCCTCGAGGAATTGACGAGTTACTTCATTCAAACCATCAGTTCTTGGTAAGTCCTTCATCGTGTCCTTCCATTCTTTGTAGAAGCTAGGGATCGATCCTTCTAATTCTCGTTTCTTTCGAATAATTTTGATCAGAACAAATTTGAGCTGGTCGTTAGGATGGCTGATCGAGTTGAAGAGATTATGGAAGAAGGAGACTAGACTGGTGAGATCCGAACCCTAAACCTTTGACTCCAATGATTTATTCACAGATTTATTCATTCTTCATGATATATCCATTTCTTGATCCTTTTTTGGTTATAATTTTGACTAGAAAATTTTGTTTAAGAGATCTGGGAGTGTCCGACTCACAGGAACGTGTCCGACACTTGGGATCCAGCGTTACTTTAAAACAATTCCCATTACTCAGGTAATTTCTTCTCCTGAATGCTGAGTTTTGCTTAGTAGGTTTTAATAAGAGTATGGATCAGGATCTGTAGATTTCGTTTGTGTCCATTTTTCAGTGTTGTGTTCGTGCGTGCATACCATCGCTCAGTATCCGGGATTTTATCCGATCGTGTCCGTGTGTGTGTGGCTCACCTTTGATCCAGCGTGTGTGTTTCGAATATTGGAGTCGCGTGCAAGCTTCTTCCGATTGGTAGTGCAGTAGACTAACTGGAATAGCCAGGATCGGGACTTTCCAGTTGATTATAGTATCAGTATTTGTATATTTTCCTATTTTTGATTCATGATTCAATTTGGTTGTATATTCTTTTGGCAATTGGTTTGTATATCTTCCTTAAAGTTTTCCTTTAATTTTCAGAACGTCTAGAGTAGCCGTTAGTTTTAATTCAAGTTTTAAATTAAGAGGGGTGATTGGTTTGTAGGAGTATTTGCTGGTGAAGAATAAGTCTAGTTTTGTTCAAGTGTGAGAAGTCTGGAACACTTGTGGATGTGTTTTGGACTCTGATTTGGAGTACTCTTCTGAGCATTCAGTTGAGTGTGTTGTATAATTTTGCTGACTTAAGTTGTTTTGGGACGACAAATGTGTCGAGTTCATTTCAGAAAATTAGACTGGCCTTGGCATGTGTTTGAAATCAACAAGATATGATAGGTTACAGTGGACTGAGTTATCTTTGCTTAGATGTTGCACTATTTATATAATGTTAGACTTAGCCTTGAAATACTTGAATGGATTCATGGTTCATATATTTACTGCAATAGGAAGTCTTGTATAAGGAGTTGGGAATGGTGGTGTGAATCTGCAGTTGGTGAACTGAAATTTTAGTAAGAGTGTTTTGTAGTTTTGTGGGAGACATTCAAATAGTTCCTTTGAAGTATAGGAAATTCAATGGGGCCGGTTGGCCCATGGTTGTCTTTAAAAATAAAATGTTTTGTTTCTTGGCACAGGCATAGGAGCGTGAAGTAAGACTTTGTAATGTATGTTGTTGGGTCAGGATTTGGTATATTTATAATCTGAGTTCAATTGGGTAATAATTTCCAAAATAATGCTTTAAAGTATTTTTCCAAATATTTTATCTTGATTAAGAGAAAAACCTAAAATTCTAATATTATAAATATTTTTCCTTGAAATGATTATTTACCTTAATCATAGTTGTTATTGATAAATATTATACTCTAGAAATTGTTAAATTTTACTTTAAAACTATTTTGCTGGTATTGACTAAATCTAGGTTATCTTTGCTATAATATCCTCTATAGTATGTTGGTGGCAAACATTCTGGTATGGTTTCAAACAATAATAGTATTATCTAAATAATACTTTACTAAATTCTCCTAGCTATTAAGGAATATTAGAGCTAGCTTCTTAATAATAAATGGTGGCTTTATAAGTAATTAGATTATTTTGTTAACCTGAAATAAGCTGGTGTAGTATTAGAACTTAACCAACATGTACCTATTATCAGGTGGATATAGAGATTTCCACATTCATTTTCCCGATCTTCCAGAAAATCAGGCAAGTACACCGACTCGATTCCTTTACTCTGTATTTCTGTCTTGCTTCATGTTCTCATACTGACACGTTCTACACACGACTGTTCATTGTTCATTGTTCACCATTTACCGTTCATCGTTCATAGTTCATTGTTCTTACTTGTACATTGGGGTGGAGAAATACTACAGATATGTGACCAATCCTATTTAGCTAGGCATTGACTAATAGCTTAGGTCCCACATCGTGCACGTGGGACTCTAAGCCGTACCATTGTTCATTGTTCACTGTTCACTGTTCACTGTTTACCCAGCCGGTCATATACTCTGATAGTTATTTCAAATGCATGATTACACTGATAGTATAGTTTATTGTTTCTGGATCTGGTACCATTGTTTCATTGTTATTCCTGAACCACAGTTTCATATTCCTGTCTTGTATCATAGTTCATATTGTGATTCTTTTTCATGCACTTCAGTTTACATTGTTTAGAGTTTCTTGTCGGGGTTTTACTTTGCTCTTTTCCAGACAGGATCGTTACAGGTTTACTTTGGGATATTGTATCTTCTTCATGGGACAGAGCCCGAAGCCAGGATAGAGTTGTACCTCAGGATGGACTTAGAATTTTAGAGTTATAGTTAGGTCGTTTCTTAGATTTATTTTAGAGGATTTCATCATGTATTGTATTAAGGATTTCAGGATTGTATAATTTTTATTCATGTTACCGGATTTGTCTCCGGATGATATTGTATAATTAACTTATGGATTGTGGTGATTCCAGGAACATGTATAGCAGCTGTGGTGGTTTATATTTTTTGTATCTTGGAGTTTTCCTTAGTATTGTACAGCTTACTTCGTCGTGTCCATCGACGAAGGCTGGGCGTGTCCGACTCGTATCCGATTATTCGGGAGCGGGTCGTGACAGTCCAAGCCTGGCATGTTTTCATAGCTCCATGCGAAGACGTCGATGTATTCTCTTATAAGCTGTATAAGAGATTGGCGTTCGTTGTTAGATAGACTTTTGCTGATGAAGATTGGTTTGAAAGATGCTTCATCTCCTAGATTGACTTGGATGACTCCGTCTTCGGTAGGTGGTTCACATTGTTCGAAGCACAGCTCCCACCTAGTATCCATCTTTTGAGCCTATTGTTCAAGCTCGATTGATTGGTCATCGTCTGTAATTTGGTCAATGGAAACCATGTTGACGGACAGAGTTGTCTTGAATATGTTGCCAATGCTGGAGTCTGAGTCCCAGAGAGAGGAATCAGAAGAATGAGAACAACGATCTGCTTCATCATCTGATATTTCAGGAGTTGTTGCAGGAGTGACATAACCCAAACCAACACCGCTTCGTTGATAGTAGTTCTCGGGTTTGCCGGGAGGAGCAAAGTGTCGTATTGGCAACCGTCGTCCTCAGTCATAATTTAGCCCTTTGTCGCTTTTGATGTCATATCCCATATTCTGGATGATATTCTTGGCCTGCCAACTATACCGAAAAAATTGTATTTTTCCAAAGTCATAGTCAGCTTCTGTGTTGTGCTTGGGAGAAGTAGAGTCTGGAACGAACTTTCTCTCGCCAATTATACGACCGAGGATGATTAGTTCTTCATCCTTCTTTCTGGCTGGAACGATGAAGTAGAGGATATATTTTGGGTAAACTTTTTCCTGCAGGTGAGGCATCGTGATCGACATATAGAGGTATGGTCCTTTGTCGTTCTCTAGAGCATATATCGTATCTATGTAGTGGTACAGATTGATAGACATCGAAGTAATTCAAAGATAAACCTTTACTAAGGAAATACGCAAGTTCTTCTTCAGGGATAATATCATCCGCTGAAGGTACATTATTATAAGCATTGATATACTTATTGAGAGGATCATCATCTAGAAGAGGAGCCACAGTCTTGATCGAGTTCACCACGTAGGGTAATTCTTCAGGATTGGGAGGACGGGCATCAGTAGGTTCCTCCCGGGGTGTCTTACTGAGAGTGATAGTCAATGGCTTGACCTTGTCAGGGTTCTTCTTTTTCACCCAGATTGTGAGGCTTCGGAGTACTTTTTGGAGTACGTCCTTTGACTCGGATAATCAGGGGACCATCATTGGAGGATGGACTTGCTTCAGCTTCATTGTTAGCTTCGTTGCTGTCATCCTTGGGGGGCTGAGATTGATAAAGTACCGAATCCCTATAGTAAGCTTCGATGCCCTTAAAAGGATCGACATCAGCAAACTCCGTCTTCACGACACCGTCACTGTTGACGTACTTAAAGCACTGGTGAAGTGTGGAAGGAACGATCATGTTCTCTTGTATCCATGAATGTCCCAACAAGACGTTGTAGGATACGTTGGCATCGATCACATAGCAGGAAATCTCCGTTCGGAGATCACCGATCTAGCATTTGAGACAGATCTTATCCAGCGGATGGCTTCGACCAACATTGAAAGCTATGATAGTTGTCTTGGTTGCAGATAGCTTATACAGAGGGATTCCCAGAATTTGAAGCAAACTTCTAGGAATGATGCTAAGGGAGGATCCTGGATCGATGTGCATACGGTCCTCCTTGATCGCCCCGATATACCCTGTATAGTACAGGGGTCTATCATGACGATTATTTTTGAGTAGCATGTCCTCCTGTGAAAAGGTGATGTTAGGCACCACTTCCATAGTACTATGGCAGTAGGAACATGAGACAGGATCTTCAGCGGGGGCTTTGACTTCAACGAGATAAGAGTAGGCATGTAGTAATGTCTCACTTAAGGCCTTCCGCGTCTCTTTGGAGAGTCGCAATAGGTCGAACAGAGACAACCTGACAGGTGTATTGGCTAGCTGAGCCAGTATGTCAAAGTTGTAGGGCCGATCCATGCCTTCAGGAGCTGGCGCCTTCAGAGATTTATCAAACTGCGTCTCCTTTTACTTGGCTTTGTCCGTAGTTGGAGGCATAGACCGGTCGGCTTCTGAGCTTGTAGGGGCAACAGGAGGTTGAGAGGGTACTGCTTCTTCTTGTACGGGGTCGTATGTCCAAAGATAAGTCTTCCCCGATCGCGTCTCACCAGATAGAACCTCATAGATGGGAGAGGATACCATATGGCATGACTTGTACTTCTTGTCTCTTTTTGCTTTGGGAGGTACCACCCCCTGCATCACTTCTTGCACAAGGTCTGGATGGACCCACATGATCTCACCATGTTTAGTCATGAGTGGCACCAAGGTTGAGTTGCAAGCTGGCGGTAGGTTGACGACTTCCATTATTGTCTTGGGAATCGGGACCACACCGTCTGGGACTTCTGTGGGAGGAAAGTCACCAAACTGAAGAGAGATCATGTTAAAAGATACGACCTTGTCTTTAGCTTCGAGGTTGATCACTTGCTGTCGATAAGTTGTTGTATCTTCTTTTTCAGGACGATACAGTCTTTGGTAGAGTGATGCACGTACTGATGATAGAGACAGTACCTGGGATCATTGAGTTGGCTCGCCTCTGTGGGACGTCGTGGTGGAGGCAGTGTCAGTTTATTACCCTTCGTCAATGTGTGAAAGATAGCAATAACATTGTCTTCGTCAAAGGAGAAGGTCTCCTTAGGCTTGTCGGAGGTGCTCCGAGAATTGGAAGCTCCTTTGGGTGTGTCGACCTTCAGGACTTCTTTTCATTTACCCCCACGAACATGGATAGTTTGAGGATGCTTGCCCTTGTCTTCGGATTTGGGTGTTTTCAAACCCAGTAGTTCCAAGTTAGGAACGTCGTTCTCAACAGCATCAGCGGCCCCAATGAAAGCGGACCATGTATCATACTTATGTATACCCAAAAAAACTTTACCGTAGGAAGGAAGTTATGTCAACAAGTATCCATACGTTATGAGTCTGGTATGCCGAAGGGCATCTTTAGTGCTAGCCGCCTGAAGCATTCGATGAAGGCGATGACAGCCTCAGTCCTCTTTTGTTTGGTCTCGATGAGGGTGGACATACTAACATGCATGCCACTCTCGTAAAACCTGTTGAAGAACAACCTCTCCAAGTCTTTGAATGAATTGATACATCCGTCAGGCAGACCGTAGAACCATTCGAAAGCTACCCCCTGCAAGGTGCTAATAAATAGCTTCGACAAGAATGGATCGTCTCTGGGCAAGTACAGAGTCGGCGTGTTGAAGTACGTCATGTCCTGACGAGGAGAAGTCAACCCGTCAAATAAATTCAGCGTCAGCGGCTTGTAGTTGGGAGGGCAAGTGGCATTCTTCCACACAGGGGGATGCAGTTGAGATATCCCCATCTTCTGAAGCCCGTCTTTGTGTAAAATTATGTCGAGATGGACGACCAGGAAATCAATTGCATCTTGTTGATTGAGCAGGTGTTGGGAGACAGCTGCTGAACGGTTGTCAGGCGTCGTTGGTGAAGGACCACCCCCAGCATTTGCAAATTTTAGAGGAGACACAAAAGAATGATACTCCTTTTGCAGTGAAGGAGGGTTGTTGCTGTGAGCCAGACTAGCATGGGCCGAGACATTTTATTGAGGTGGAGGAACAGCCCCAGAAGCTTGAACTGCCATGATACTGGTAAGCATATCAATGATCTTAGCGAATGCTATTTTCAGACCCTCTAACCGTTTACTGGTCTGATCACTGGCTTCTTCAGGTATTTCTCCGTCCGCCATGTATGTAGATAACATGTGAGGATAAACAGAAGAAACAGTACAACTGGTGCTGACATTGTCTGTCTCCGAATGGACAAGTCCTTCATCTTTCGGTAGAGGAGGTAGATAGTCGCCATCAGATTTGGAGGGATCATCGTCCTCTGGCAGGCTACCTCCAGTGTGGAGGTCATCCGCTTTAGACTCTGAGGGAATACTACCCCCAGCTTAGGATTCTTCGTCGTCCATACGAAACCTTGCCTTTGATCGAGTACCCGTATAAACTCCTTCAGATGTGTTATCCTGCTGGCCATCTGTTGGTAGACTTCTTCTTCTTCTTCTTCTTCTTCTTTTCGCGGAGCTGAGAGAGAAAGTTGGGTTGGTGGTCCACCGTCTTTGATTGGGGCTTCCGTAAGGGGGACCCCATGAAGCCTTGTTGGATGAAACACACAGTGGCTTCTCATCATCAGAGAAATGCAGCCGTCGAACACAGACTTTCTCTGAGGCACTATTGTTGCTTTGGAGCAACAACAGTTGATAACAATACTGGTGCACGGATGTGCACTATGGATTGTTATGTCTTCTCTCGCTTTACGCTTATGATTTATCATGTCGCACAAGTCAGCGGAAGGGAGTTTTGCCTTACAACCCATGTTGCATGCATCGTAGAGCTTTACATGCGGGTTTGTAAGGAGAGTTGGCGCATCCAGACTTAGTTCACGTGCAGGGACAACCCCCACATCTAAGTTTTGTGATGTCCTTGAAGACAGTCCCGTGCTATACACGTTGGGGTTAGGGTTAGGGTTAGGGTTAGGGTAATGTGGTAGCATACGCTCTTAGCAGGAGAGGCGGCACATTTATGTTGACAACCCAGAAGCATATCTTAGAAGACCTTCAGGAGATGGGCATCGAGGTTATACTTCCTAGTGATGTAGGAATTTTGACAAGTCTACAAGTTCAATCCGACTTGGTAGACAGGATCAAGGCAGCTCAGGCACAGGACCCAAGGATTCAGAAGCTTAGGGCAGAATATGAGTCAGGACTCAGGAAGGAGATGAGAATTCATGAAGATGGTACACTTAGGTTTGGATCACATCTATGTGTGTCTAGTGGAGATATCAGACAGAAGGTTATGGCAGAAGCTCACAGTTTCAGTATTCTATACACCCTGGTGGGACCAAGATGTACCAAGATATCAAGCAGCACTTCTGGTGGAATGGAATGAAGAGGGTGATAGCTAGATTTGTTTCCCGTTACTTGGTATATCAGCAAGTGAAGGCAGAACAGCAAAGGCCAGCTGGATTATTGCAACCGCTTCCTATTCCAGAATGGAAGTGGGAGCATATTACAATGGACTTTGTGACCGGTTTACCGAGATTGCCAAGTGGTAAAGATGCTATTTGGGTGATAGTGGACCGACTTACAAAGGTAGCATACTTTCTTCCTTTTAAAGTAGGGCAATCTACAGAAAAGTTGGCAGAATTGTATATGCAACAGATAGTCAGGCAGCATGGAGTCCCTGTCAATATCGTGTCAGACAGAGATACCCATTTTACATTACATTTTTGGAAGAGTCTACATCATAGTCTGGACACC
The DNA here is from genome assembly GCA_029216955.1 of Iris pallida. Taxonomy (NCBI): domain Eukaryota; kingdom Viridiplantae; phylum Streptophyta; class Magnoliopsida; order Asparagales; family Iridaceae; genus Iris; species Iris pallida. The sequence goes on along the minus strand of JANAVB010003400.1, from coordinate 17,087,140 downwards.
AAGTTAAGATTTAGTACAACTTACCATCCCCAGACCGACGGACAATCAGAAAGAACAATTCAGACTTTAGAAGATATGTTACGCGCTTGCACCCTAGATTTTAGAGGATCTTGGGAGAGCCACCTGCACTTAGTTAAGTTTTCATATAACAACAGTTATCAAGCCAGTATCCAGATGGCACCATTTGAAGTACTATATGGTAAGAAGTGTAGGTCGCCACTAGCATGGAATGATATCGGAGAGAGGAAGATGCTAGGTCCAAAATTGATTGTCCAGACAGTTGAAGTGGTTAAGGGAATTAGAGAGCGACTTCGAGTTGCGCAGGATCGACATCGTCATTGGGCGGACCAGCATCGTAGGCCGCTAGAGTTTTTTGTTGGGGACCACGTGTTTTTGCGGATCTCACCTACCCGTGGGGTCATTAGATTTGGCATTCACGAGAAATTGAGTCCACGATACGTGGGCCCATTTGCTATCCTTGATAGGATAGGATAGGCGATGTTGCTTATCGTTTATCTCTTCCACCTTCGTTACGAGAGGTGCATGACGTGTTTCATGTATCTCAGTTGCGAAGGTATATATCGAACGCAAGCCATATCCTTGATCATTCTGAGCTGGTTGTTGGTACCAACCTGTCTTACGAGGAACAGCCTGTGTCCATTTTGGACCGAAGAGAGAAGATACTCAAGAACCGAGCAATTAGCCTTGTCCGGGTTGCTTAGGGTCATCACTTTTTAGGAGAGTCAACATGGGAACGTGAGGATGATATCCGATCACGGTATCCGCACCTGTTTGACTCACAAGGTATATCTCTTTCTGTATACCTTGATTGTCTTAACCCCTCATGCTTGTCACCTTATGAGTAGAATTGCTTGATGTCGTCGATAGTTAAACATAGATATGTTACTTGCTGTTGACATTGTAAAATGGTTGCTTGCTCAAATTGCTTGTACTTGGATTAGTTTAGCTCTGATATTTCTATCCTACTTGGATTTGAAATTTTGATGACAAAATTTTTCTAAGGAGGGTAGAGATGTCACTTTTCGTTCCCAGAATACATATTTTAATACATGTACTTCTTTTATTTAAATATTTATCATGTATTGTTCTGTATTTAAATTCCTTTAATTTTATGTTAATTAATTTTTTGCAATTTTATTTTTTGTACTTTACTTTCTGCTTTTATACTTTGCTTTAGCTTTGCTTGGGGTTTGGCTTGTTTAGGTTCAAGTATGTTGGTTCATCATGAACCGAATTAAACTCCCACCTACCACCACCCCTTTCTCTCTCTTCATTACTTCAACATTACTCTTCTTACACTTCTTCTTCCTCATAAACTCATCCCCACCTACCAGTCGCCTAGGCAAGTGCCAACTTGCTTCTTGATGGATCTCCATTTTTGTTGTTCCATCATCTTCCTTAATTGATTCTAAGTCTCTTTAATATTTAGTATTTACAATTTCTATGACTCATTTTATGTAGATCTAAGTTTAATGCATTTTCGGATTTTTTAGGTTTTGATCCTAGCAACTTTTTTATTTTTCAAGTTTTGATAGTTCCATGTTGTAGAAAATTTTGTTCTACCCCATTTTGACCTATGAAAGTTCAGATTTGGGCTTGGAATGAAGGATTTATGGAGCTTGGAAGTAAGGTCTTCATGGTTGTTCTTCTCGGAATAGTGGAGAAGAAGGGCAGTACTCAGCCGCATGAGTTTTCCTGCGGCAAGTCATTCTTGAGCCGTATACAGTATCTGGCCACATGCAGCGCCCAACCGCAAGTTACATTCTTAGCCGCATAAGCTTGGGCTTAATTAGCCGCATGAACCGTCGACTTTCGGATCGCATAAAGTTTATATATATATATATATATATATATATATATATATATATCTCCTAGCCGCATGAGCACGAGATCTTTCAGCCGCATATAGGCTTACACATTCTCAGCCGCATGGCGCTGACCATTCTCAGCCGCATGAGCTGCGTGTCTTCTCAGCCGCATGGGACCCAGCTCCTTTAACCGCATAAGCTTTATGACTTACCTAGCCGCATAGCCCTATTTTCTCTAGCCATATACTCATGGCCGTTTGGCCCTTGTGTGCATGACTTATCCTAGCTGCATAGGGACCCTGACTTAATTAACCGCATGAGACCCCTTTAGTTTCTAGCCGTATAAGGCTTTGCTAACTTGGTCGCATAGAATCACCCTTGTCCAGCCGCATATAACCCATTCATTCCCGGTCGCATGAAACCCAAGTCTCGCGAGCCGCATAAACTCTGACCCTAATGCCTTTTTGGCTGATGCTGTCCCGAGTTGACATTTATTGACATTGATTGATTGCCTTGGCATTTATCAATATTAATTATTACTTTGACGTGGATTAACATCGATTTACATTGACTGTTATTAATAATTGATCATGCATTCCTAGTTGGAACTAAGAGACTGGCTAGTCGTCTTATTGAATTGAATGAATGAGACACGTTCATATTAACTATGAACTATTATAATCGATTGGCCGATCCCGAATATTGACATACAGGCACACATGCAGGCTTCAATTTATTTATTTATTTTCTACAAAAGCAGCATGTGTACTTGATGGTCAAGGCATGATTATTCCGTGGTTAGTTTTGATTGTTGTATTACGCTATATAAGACCTACAACCTAACTGCATGGGTATCGTTGTAGAGTTGGGCATATCGTACTTGTACGGAAGTACTCATTCTGAATGACCATGATCCACGGTATGGGATTTCACTCAACGTAGAGACTACTAAGTTAAATAAAATAATGATTGCATGGAGAGAATAGATTCCCGAGTTCTTACATGGCAGCCCTCTTGGGGACTATTAAGTGCCCGACAGGTCGGCTGGTTCCCACAAATACTGCAAATCTGCCACACGGGCAGGGAGTGGTATCTGGTTATATTATTTATTGTATATTGTATATTGATGACGGGCGTCCTGCTGGGACTCGTCTAATTCATGATTGACGCAATTGATTGACTAGATAGACTAGCCTTGCTTGCACATAGTAAGAACTGAGGAATCCTTATTGCATATTTCCAGGGTAACTTGGAACTCACAATAGCAAGCCGTAGAAGTTGAATGGCCGTTTAAATTGATTTGTTTGTGTACTATACCTACTCTGTTACTTAACTGAGATGACCAGAATGGCAGGACATGACGGGCCAATTTATGTCTTTGTTTGGTTGGGAGGTTGGTTCGAAGTGTCGTGATGTTATGTGAATCCTAGTAGCAAGCAGAGGTCTATATATCACATTCTCTTTTTACTTGTTTAAATTCCTCATATCGTGCTTCCTTGCGGTACTTGCTATTAGAGGTCTAACCTCTCTGGTTTTGCATGGCCAGATTTAGAGTCGGTCCCCGAGGATCCAGCTTACTTCTACCTCCAAGATGGTCAATACCAGAGGGATGATCGCAGGAGGACTCGAGTGGGTTCCTTTCTCCCCCGCTCATTTTGTTATTTACTTAATACCTTGCCGTTTGGCACCGACATGTTAGTCGGATTATCTTGTACCTACTTTTACATAATTGTAATTAAGTCAGACTGTAGCTGATAACAATTGTGTATACTTTGCTACATCATCTGGCTATGTTTTGTAAAGCCAGATATCAAGAACATTTTGACTGAGCGTTTGGTATGCCTTACTGCTTTATCTTACATGTTCTGTATTTCTGTTTCTTGTTTGAATGATTGAGACAATAGATGTGAAGTGACCATAGTAAGACTTTCATGTAGTATGCACCCCCTCGTCTTTTTGACAGCATTGATCGTATTACTAGCATACCTAGATGAGACTTTTACTACCACCATATGCCATGACCCTGTATGCCATCCAGTTTAACACCCCTGATTGCTTGTATGTTTTGATACCCTATGACCCTTTTGGTTAGCATGACTAGCATACCTAGATGAGACTTTCACTACCACCATATGCCATGATCCTGTATGCCATCCTTTTTAATCGTATGATTTAGGTAAGTTCTGAGACCATGATTGTTGGGGACGAGACTCTAGAAGAAGTACGACCATCTTAATTTCGAGGACAAAATTCTTCTAAGGAGGGTAGACTTGTAACACTCACTTTTCTAAAATGAGGATAATTTTGAACTTTTGTAAAAGTTTATTATTTAATAATAGAATTTATGATTTATGGAAATTTTTAATTAATTTAATACTATTTAAAATTGATGTATTATAATTTTGGTCATTTTTCATATTTTAATATTTTGGGAAAAATTTTTATTTTTAATATTGTTTTGTGTTAGCTAGTGAACTCTAGAACTGTTGAGCCTAAGACTAACCATGACCATGGGGACCTAACCATGTGATTAGAATGACTATTTACAACTTTTTAGGCTAAGGGTATTTTGGTCATTTTGTGACTTTTGAATTATTTAGGATTTTGATTAATTGGTAAATTTTAGATTATTTTAATAATATTTAAATTGATGTATTATGATTTTGGTCTTTTTTCATATTTTAATATTTTGGAATTTTTTTATATTTTTAATATTATTTTTATTGGATTTGTTTAGTCGGGTTTGAGTTTCGTCTCGTTCCGACTTGTATTATGACCCGGGTAGCTTGAACTCTAGATGGAACCCAATATTAAGTTAAGCATGGCTCACAAGACCCAACATTAAGTTAGTTAATTAAACTAATTTTTATCATGTTAGAATGGGTAAGTTAGAAACTCAAAACTAGATTATTTTGACCCCAAACTTGAACCTAGTCTAGACTTAACCATATGAGACTAGAGAGGGGCAATTAGGACATTTCCCATTAGCCCTAATGGACTCTTTATGGCAGCCACCTTTAGGGGAGAATGATTCATTTCATTCATTACAATCTTGCCTCTTTTATTTTTCTTTTGTTCTTCCCCAATTTTAGAGAGCCTTCCCATTGATTTGATCTCCAAATCAAATCATTCCTTCACCAAACCTTCCCTCAATCATTTCGATTCTCCAAGGGTAGGGTGCTACCAAGGATTGGAAGAGGAGTGCAAGGAGGAGTGTCCACTTTGAGGGATCTTCGTATCGGAGCCGTGTCCTAAAGGATTTCATTGGGATTCCACTCCCAATAGGTAAAACCCATCCTCTAAATCGATTTCCTTTGCATATAAATTAGTTTTGAACCCGTAGGATCCATCCTCATGCCTGTGTCCTATTTAGATTCAAATTTGAGGCCATTTGGAGCTCTCTTGAGGATTTTAGATATGTGTCTTGTGTCCTACTTGATAGATCCCAAATTAGGACACCCCATGTGTATGTATGTATGATAATAGTTTAAATAGATATTTAAATTCAGTTTTAGAATGGTTAGAGAGTGGATTGATCTTAGTTAGGATGGTTAGAATGAGTTTCATTTGGATACCTATGTTTGTATCCAAGTATCTTGGCCTATATGTGTCCTTTTGTCCAAAACAACTCAAATTCGTCATAATATTCATCCACGTTTTTATTAACCAAAGCAACTTAGAAATGTCAAAACTTTTAGCTTAGAACTCCGATTTATCTCCCTTTTTTTTAAAAAAGAACCGTATCGAAGTTAGCTTTCCAAATATATATTTTAATAAGCCAAATTCTTTCTGTAACTTTATGTAGTATTATGTGAGTGTCAGCTGTATGAAAGACGAACGTGTTTCGATATTTTTGCGATTTCGGAAGCTTCCGGACACGAAAATGCGATCCGTTTGAAGTTTCGGAAAGCTAACACGAAGGACTACGACATACTTTAATCCTAGAATTTAGTGAATGCCCAATTGGTACAATATTGGTTTTAAGTAGAAAAGTAAATATACGATATATGCATTTTGTGTAACCTATGAACCTATGTAGTATGGATATCAAATGAATATAGAGTATGTAATACATGATATGTTAGATGAATGAAATGATATATATGATATATATCATCTTTACATTAATGTATATATATGGTTGAATGCAAGCATGTAGGAATACAATTAATATAATGTATGTAAGCAATGCATAAATGCATGAATGAAAGAATGATATACAATGTATGCATGAAAGTATATAATGAATGCTAGATATGAATGCAAGGTATACATGTAATGATAGATATGAATGCATAATATATAAATAATATAATACCATATACAATGATAGCATGTATGGTAATGTAGAATATATGATGCAAGCATGTATATGTCCACTGTTTTCCCTTTTTCTTACATTTTCCTTCCCTTCCCTTTCCTTTTCAGTTTTCCCCATTTTCCCTCTTCTATTTTTACATGTTGTATACAATGTATATAATGTATAGATGCATGTAAGTATGTAATATGCATGAATGACATGTATGTAATAAAAATAAGTATATGTATGCAACTTAATGATATGTGAATGGATATAATGCCTGAACTGAAATATGCATGCATATGGGATATGAATGAATGTATATTAGAATGTATATGGGATATGAATGCATATGGGATATGAATGCATATGGGATATGAATGAATGTATATTAGACAAGCCATGCAACCCCTTTAACTTGATGTAAAATCTGAACACACTTGTACACTATAACCCTTTCTTGAAAATGTGAATCTAGATAATGCAAACACTTGTATTAACACTTACACATTGGTCTTAGTGCTGATTTAGTTTCACATGATGTATCACATGCACACTTGACACTTAACACTATCACACTCTATCTCTTAGCATCTTAATACATGACTTGTTGTATGATATATATTGCCTTATTATAGCCTAATATCTATAGATGCCCTAACCTATGTTGGATGTATATATATATGATATATATATATATAGATGGTTGTGAGTGATGGCTTGTTTAGCCTTGTGTTGTTGTATGCTTGCTAGGATAGACTAGTTAGGCTTAGTGAGACTTGCTGGGATTAGGCTTGACCTAGTTGACCTAGTTTGACTAGTATTGAGGACTAGAGTTGACCAAGGTTGACTTTAGCCTAGATTGACCCCAAACATCATGTAGATGCATTTTAGCAGTCTATTTTCTTATTTTAGATATGTTGTGACTTGTACTGTTCTATAGGAGACAGACACCACTCCTCGGACAGTAGATATTCTTCAGATACTCAGGATACAGGCAAGTATATTCTCTGATCATTTTATATCCTGTTAGAATTATTTTCCTGCTTTAGATTACTTTACTTGATACTGTCACATTGGTCACACGGATTAGTACTATATGGATCCCTTTTTGAGATGTTATCCCCTCAGGGAGCATCGGATAGTCTGTGCGTTTCACTTACATGGTGTATCACTATGCTTTACGGTTCATTGATCACTTGTGACATGTACTCTCATGATCACAGAGTCTTCCTTGAATCACCCATTTATGGGCATTTCCAGAATCACCCATTTATGGGCCTACCATGTATCACCCCTTGTGGGACATTGCATGGAATCATAACATAACCTGGCTGGATCCTTGTGTATTGATTGGGGGTACGGGGGAGTAGAAGTAGACATGTGAATAATCTCCAAGTAGTGTAGTTCCCAGAATCACTCCATAGTATAGTTCCCAGAATCTCCTATGCCATTCACATGTTTATATTGTACTCTGACTCACTAGCCATTGTTAGTTCTCTACTTATAGTAGATATTTCTATTACAGTTCTTTCTCTGTTTATATTATGTACTTTCTTTCAGTTTTCTGTATCTTACTCTACTGCATGCTTATATTTCTAACCTGTTATGATCTGTTGAGATGTATTATGCTCGCTCCCGTCCTGACTAGACCTGTTGATAAATTTTACAGATAGCTTGGAGGTTGCCTGCTAGCCTAGAGGAGACACAGTAGAGGTTGTATAGATAGTTATTTTAGTTGTCTTGAGTTGTATTTACTTTATGGATTACTGTATTTGAGATTTGAGATATTTTTTGGGTTTGTGTATCTTAGACACTTAGACTTCTATCTTCAGTATCTCTTTGTCGATTTCATATTTTATCTATCTTTTATCATGCTCTACCTTAGATGTGATTGAGACTGTATTTGCTATGTCACCTCCATTCGGAGTGTATATACTGTACAGGTACCCTTATATTGTTAGAAGTTTGACCTAGGACAATGTTCTACCGCCGACACTGCGGCGTAGGCTGGACGTACCCACGTCTCGTGCCCTTACTCTATGGTGCGGGTCGTGACACGTTTTTAGTGGTGGCCCATGCAAGTCGAGTTTATGTAGTGGTATTCGAACTAGAGTATCACTACAGCCTGCAGTAGGATTAGGATATTTTGAGGGTACTCAATCACACTAAGAAAACTCTTAATCAGATTCCTTTTATCTAAATTGTTGCTTATTGACTTCCCTTGAATATAAACTGTCCTCCCTTGAATTTTTGCTTCATTCTCAGATATTACTTTTTGTTTTGATCTGTCTTCATGATGGTTATGTAGACACGATCTCATCGCTCCGGTTCGGGGAATACTATCGAGAGGTTGGCCACCTCTCGTCATATTCATCAGGGCCACCTCTCGTCATGTTCATCAGGCTATGCGCCCTCCTTTTGGGGAAGCTAGTCTTGGGCGCATGGAGCTTCACTGGCTGGGAGCATAAAGCTTGACTGGCGGGACGCATGGTGCTTGATTGGCTGGGCGCACAGAGCTTGACTGGCTGGGCGCATGGAGCTTGACTGTCTGGGCACATATAGCTTCACTGGCCTAGGCGCATGGAGTTTGACTGGCTGGGCGCATGGAGCTTCACTGGTTTGGGCGCATGGGGCTTCATTGCTGAAAAATTTTCATGCTTCTACACCTATCATCCCCATCCGCCGCCTCCTCGTCGACCCTCGTCGGCCGCCACCACTCCGCCCGCACAAAGCGTCCTCCCGTCGCCGCCGATAGGAACGACCCCTCGTCCGCGAATGCCAAGCCGCTCCCCTATGGACGATACGGACGCGGACACCGTATTCGCCTCCCTTCCCTGTCCCTAATCCCAAACCCTAACCCTAGTGTCCCTCATCCTTCTACTCCATGTACAGTGGTGGCGTGTGCGGCTGTAGACGGGTGAGAAGGTGGAACATGGACAGCCATCTGGTGCCATCAGTAAGAGTAGCCATTATTGGATATTCAAAGATTTTAGCAGCAACAAGAACATCTGGAACATGTCCTCCTCCGACCTCGCCTATTCCTCGCAAAGAAAAATAGGACTGCCAGATGGTTGGCAGTCCTAACATAATATTAGGACTGCAACTAAGTTGGCAGTCCTAGTGGCAATAAAATAAGTGAACTTCCTATATTTAATGGATGATAAACTCCATCCATCTTAAAAGAGAATCCGTAAGAAAGCATGCAGGTTGCAGATAATTTACAAGAAGAATCCCTTGCCTACTTGATTAAACTAATAATTTTGAATCTAATGTTCCTGCACTACTGTCTTCTCCTGTTGAAGCCATGTTTGGATCCTGTTTGAAATATAATCATAGAGAAAGTTGATCATTGTAACTTAAATAAAGAAAAGAGCTTCTGCAATGAGAAAACAGAGGAAGAGTTCAGAGAAACAAAGGCTAAATGAGTAACATGCTTGTCATTAATGTTCTACGCCAAGCCTTAAGCTTATGTACAGAAGATTAGATACTGAAGCAACGTCTTCACATACAAGCTTCACAAGTTTTGTATGCCCATAACTTTTGCTGTAAAAGTGTGTTTCATACAGGACTGCCAACCCCCTGGCAGTCCTTCATTAAGTTAGGACTGTCAGGGGACTGGCAATCCTGTCCCAAACTTTCTGTGAAGAGAGTTTGGATATGAGTAGGAATGAAGTATGACAACATTTAATTGAAATTGATAAAGTCTTCTTTTACATTTTGACATGATATGTATAATATTAATATAATTACTTTGATTGCACTAGATGAATTAAAACCTCTCTCTCTCTATATATATATATATATATTGAATTAAAACCTCTCTCTCTCTATATATATATATATATATATTTTAATATATATATTAAAATATATATATATATTTTAATATATATATATTTTAATATATATATATTTTAATATATATATTTTAATATATATATATATATATATATATATATATATATATATATATATATATATATATATATATATTCGTAGCCCTTACGTTGATCCCTCTGGTGGATCGTTGTTGTGTCCTTGAAAGCACCAATGCTGAGGGGCTGTTTGGATAGATGTAACTCTTTGAAAGTGTGAAAGTGGCACTTGCAGCAAGTTGAGTTTCCGTAGACTTGCAGCAAGTGACACTTTCCAAAATGTGTTTGGATGGAGTACTTTTTGTCTGGTGAAAGTGGGAAAAAAATTGGTTTGGTGTTTGGATAGTTATATAAGTAGAAAGTGAAAGTTTTTTTTTGAGATGTGGTAAACCTAGGTATGGTTACCCCCAATAATTAAATTAGTTATCATAATTAAATTAAATTAATTATTATAATTAAACACATTATCATAACTAAACATATTATAATTATATTAATTACTAAAATGATTAATTAAACATATCATTAATGTTCTCTCTATAAAAACTATTAATTACTAAAGCTATTAATTAAACATATTATTATATTAATTGTTATTAACTAATCCTAACTACTACTCCCCCATATAAACCCAACAGCAATGCCAGCAAACAAGCCCATCCACTTCAAAGAGGAAAGTATAATATTAATATTAAGAGAAAAAAGGGTGTCCTCTGGTGGCAGCCATCTTCTTCGTTGGCAGCCATGTCCTCCGGCGTCTCTGTCCACGGCGTTGCTTCGGCGCGCGCTGGGAGAAGGCGACTTCAGCGCGTTGGTGGAGCCTTCGGGTGCAGCGGCGGAGTCGGGTGACGTGCCGCATCCTCCAGATCTACACCAGAGCTTCAGATTCGAGCCGTTGTGCTGCCTATATCCGATGGTCAGTCGTCTTGGAGCCGTGCCGCCGCCTCCAGATCCGCACCGGAGCTGGAGATCCGAGCCGCCGATGACCGATCTCCGGTGGCATCCATCCTCTCCTCGGTCGGCTTCACTCCTCCGACGGCAATAGCTCTGGAGTTTCGCTTCCCACGCTCTCCCAAGCCACCTCGAGGTTGTCCACTTGCAACTGAGTTCCCTCACTTTTTTGATGCATCTGGAGTGTAGAAAAATAGAGGGGGACAGTAACTGGATTTTGTCAGAAAACCCAACTTGCAGCACAGTTGCGATCCGTTACCAAACGCTAAAACTGTGAGATGCAGCGCTCAGTTGCAGTGGAAACCCGAAGTTGCAGCGGAGTTGCATCAAACCAAACAGGCCCTGAATGCAGGAAAAGGTTATGCCTGTCATGAGAATATGAATGCAATATTCATTAGCTCGAGCCACTACTAAGGGGCTGTTTGGATAGAAGTAACTCTTTGAAAGTGTGAAAGTGACACTTACATCATTTGAGTTACAGTGCACTTACAGTAAGTGGCACTTTCTAAAATGTGTTTTGATATAGTACTTTTTCTCTTGTAAGTGGAAGAAAAAAGAGTTCGTTGTTTGGATGGTTGTTGAAAGTGAAAAAAAATGAGTTCGATTGTTTGGATGGTTGTTGAAAGTGGATGTTAAAATTGGAGATATAATAACCCATAATTATATTAATTACCATAATTAAACCAAAAAATACAAAATGTCATAATTAATTTAATTTTCATAATTAAACAAAAATATATTAACTATCATAATTAAATTAATTATTATAATGACCTATTAATTAAACAAACAATCGGATAGAAGAAACAAATTAAATATCATAATTATTAATTGGTCAAATTAATTATTGACTATCCACCTTCATTTAAAAACACGTGTGTCCACATGTGGGTTTTCTTCTCCAGAAGCAGCAGCTTCAACACACAAAAAACTCTTTACAACTCTCTCTCTCTCTCTCAACACACTCTCTCCCAATAGTTTTTGTCTCTCCACAGTCCCACTCCACCACCACCACCACCTCTCGGCGGAGGCGAGACCCCTCTTCTGGCGCGACAGTGGCGAGGCCCCTCTTCTGGCGGGACTCGCACTTGAACTCGACGAGAAGATCGGACAGCGTCGCCGTCGATCTCAGAGGCATTGTCCCTCTTGTTATCGCGGCTGTTGGTGGTGCTGTCGGAGAAGTGGCAAGTGGGGGAGGAGTTGGAGTGGGGGCTTGTGGAGGAGGCGGCTGCAGATGATGGATGTGTTAGTTGTGGGTTTGTGAAGGAAAAACATTTGTTGCTGCTGCCGCCATTGGGAGCCGCACTCGCCACCTTCTACGCACTTGCGACTCTTTTGGGTTGTAAGACTTTGAAAAGAAAAGAAGGGGGACATGAAGTAAATGTTTTCAGAAAAGCCAATCATGTGATGCACTTGCAGCTGCAACCAAACGATGCAACTCCAATTTTTTTCCGTCACTTACAGCAAGATTTCTCACTCCCCGCCCACTTACTGCTAACCAAACGATGCAAGGTAGTTTCCTTTGGAGGATTTATTTGTAAGTTTGTAAGAATTACAAATAAATCCTCCAAAGAAAACTACCTTGCTTTGCCATAGTCCTTTCCTTTGGAAAGCTTAGATGCTGGGTCTTACAACCTTAGCAAATTAATTTATAGTAGTTAATATAGAATCACTTAATAAGCTTAGCCTTGTACCTTAGAATAAGTAACTAAGGCCTTGGCTTCATTTAGATTTATTAAATAGTACATGAGCTATTAATATACATGAATAAATGGTAGTACTACAAGTCAATAAAGAATTCTATCAACAAATTATATTTATTACAGTTCTTATATATCTTTCATAATAATTAGTTACAAATATGAATCCTTGAATTTTTGTATAGGCTTGGATTGATACTTGGGTTCTTGTGCTCAACAAATTTGGACGAAACAAATCAGACAAGTATAACTTGCCAATATGTAGAGTTTATTTATTCATGCTTGTACTTTACATGTTAGTTTCTATACTTTGTTGACTTGTCTATCCTCTTGTACTTATTTTCATGTACCACTTGTATAGTTTATCGTAGTGAGTACGAGTTTGACTTGACCTGACTTGATTCGATTGGATCACTTGACTCAACTTGACCTGACTTGACCCTTATTTGATACTAGGATTGGCTATTTGACCACTCTCGACTCGGAAGTATCATACAGGTGCTATGATAGAGATTTACTATAGATAGGGAGCTCCACACCGGACTACTCTATATAAGACCATAGGTACCACATAGGGCTGCGGTTATATGATTCCTTTATTAGCCATTCTTAGCATCACAGTACTATGACATGTCATTATCAATCTCTTATTACCTTACCATGTACTTACATTATTCATGTTGTTGTTTCATAAGTTTTGTTGTTGTCTATTTCATGCATGTTACATAAACTGTACAATAGGCTCGTTTATTATGTATCTTGCTATGTCCCCTGAGGACCTGTACTTTTCTTTACAGGTGTATGGTTTAGGACTCGATTGTGGAGCAGAAGCAGTTGACGATGTTGCTATTGCTTAGTTTAATTTCAATATGGACTCTAGTTTATTTTCTGTTTTTACTTTCTTTGTGTTGGCAGTAGAATTGTCTCCACTAGACCCTTTTCATCTATCTTTGTATATTTGGCTTGTCTTCTTGTTTTAGCACTTATATTATCTGTCAAAATCTTTGCTTATAATGTGGAAGAGATATAGAGGAAACCTGAGACTCATAATTTGTTAATATGACTTTATAGACAGTGTAAGTGCATGCTTGAGGGGAATCAATCGACGGGTTACCCTTGAGTATGTACCAGCTGGCTAAGCCACGTGCCTAGTCCTAAGTATTTTGAGACTGGGACGTGACAATATGATATACCAAAATAAATGTGAACTTGTCTAGAACACGAATATGAAACTTGTTTCGAGGAATTGGTCAATGTTGTGCTTCAAAAATCAAAACTACGACAAAGTGCCTATATAGACATAATTAAAAATAAAATATGGTTTAATATATAAAAATTATACAAAATAAATTAAAAAAAATCTCCAAAAATTAGGGTGCTTACAATCTGCCCACCTTGAAAGAATTTTGTCCTTGATATTCAACATAATGCTTACTAATGAAGAACTATGGTAACTTAACTAGGAATAGTTCTAAGGGGTATACAATGTCACTACGATCACTCATAATAATTCGAGTAACAATTAATCCTAAAAAATTTCCTTATGCAATGTTTCGATCATAAAATGTCACGCCTCGCTCCCGTAGGAGCGATCGTTCTCGTAAAGGCATGATGCCGTACGAGCCTAGATTGCGCTCGTACAAGGCGGTTTCCATAACGGCCGATTTCAGCGGCTGCGCCGGGGTCGTCGCGCAGAAGTCCCATGCAGAGACATTGAATGATAGCAGCAGAAATTTTAAAGCAAAACACAAATTATTCAAAGAAGCTCTTTATTGATATTGAAACAAAGATTACAAAGGGCACAAGGCCAAGATTACAAGTCTCTCAAGCTCACTTTCCTTAGATTACAAGTTCCCTCTGCTCTCTCTCATCTCTCGATACAATGCTTGAGCCAGCGGAAGCTTCGGAAGGCGACGTCCATACATTATGTCCCGTACAAATCTTGACTCCATGCGGCCGCACGCTTCGAATCGCCAAGGGACTACATGCCTCGACGCATCCAAGCGAGCTCCGCGCCACGAGCTTCTACCTGTGCCTGCACATGTAAACTATGTGGGTATCAGTACTCAACTGTACTGGTGGAGTGAGCTCCTCGCCCACCCATACAAAATTAACACGTTTGATTTACTTTGTGCAACATAGTCCATTCTTATCAATTGTCTTTCTATTCTTGTCTTAGGATCAGTTTTATGATGGACGCCTTGGCATACTTGTATCTGAGGACCATCCCGTGCTTGCACAACGACGTTAACTCATACTTTGTCTTAGACCCTTCTCGTGCCAATAATGTTAACCTATCAAGTCGTGTTGGCCGTACGGCCATAATCAGGGATGCAACTACACGATAGACTCCATTTTCGTGTGACCTTTGCTATCGTACCAATAACATCCTTATCCTTGCCTCAAGGCCTTCTCGTTTGCTTGCAATGTCAACACACCAACTCAAACTTGTCTTTCGTGCCAAACTCTGGGACGTAACGACTCGGTCGTGCCATGAACTCGATTCGTGTTTCAATATCTCTGAGGTAGTGCCTCCTCGCTTAGTCTTGCCTATAGTTGTGCTGTGACAACGCGGCCGTGCCTCACATTTCGAGGTCGTGCCCAGCAACTCAACGAAACTACACCCAACTTGCCCTACGGCCCTTCTCGACTTAACTCGTAACAGCCCAAGTCTAACAATGCAAACTCTATGCCAAACTTAACACACGATGCCATATCCCGTGCCGAAGCACGCCGCCTTCGCTGTAGCCAAATATTAGGCCCAGACATTGTGTCTTCTAACTGCATACACATTCAACTCAACTTAATCCAAAGGCACACACGCAGATTGCCGTCCGTGCCGACACATTTATATGAAAGGTTAATGGCATTAACTAACCATCGTGGACATAGCCTGGCATTCGGGACCCTTGCACCGCAGGTTGCGATCCCCGATGCAAGTCCCCGAACTACCGGTTGCCTATTACCCAGTTCGGCTATACCGTGTTTCCTCCTGGGCCGAGTCGGTCCCGTGGTCCCGGGTTGCCGCTCGAAGAAACATCGTCCTTGTCGACAAGTTGTCCATGACCACGCGCCTACGCTAACTTCCAGACTTAACGTAATTGCATGGTCTCATCATCATCATATAGTTCCTTTGCTTTACTTCTTCCACTTTTTACTCTTCTTTGCAGAGCCCAAACCAGGGTTGCCTTGGCGACTGAACTACAGTCCCGACATATTTTCTCTCGGCGACTAACCATCGCTTAGACTTAACATTCTTTGAACTCAGGGAACGACTACTGCATAGCCTTCCAACTTAACTTGAACATAACGTATTTCCTTAAGTATCGACAGACCGTGGCTAACTTTCCACTGAACCAACCGTGGCTCGTGCCTTAAACCGATTCGTGTTCTACGCAACGCTATCTCCCAAGTCATACCTCATATGACGGGCCTTGGGATCGCGGGACTGTTTAACTTGACAACCGCAGAATGAGCGGGACAGCACTTGGAATGACTTAGGTCGACCGGCATAACTTTGCCTAACTTACTCAAGTCTACAACTTAACCCGAGGGACGAGCAAAGGCTATGCCATGCCTTGCACAGTGGAAGCGTGCACGCTTTATCGAGCATTTACGCGGGCGACGCCTATGACTTAGGCAAGTTCATAGTTTTGTGTCGAAGACCAACTTTCCTTCTCCCAAGCCACGGAACGAAGGACCGAGTGTCATTTTCAAATTATGCCATGCACCAACTCTAAGCCGACCGTTGGACCTTTTTCCATGTTCTAACTCATTTCGACCATATCAGGATTATTCCCTTAGCTATGTGGATTCATCTTTTTTATTATCAAGCCTATTGTGCAAGTTGAAAACACGCGATTTATTATGTGAAGGCTAAGATGAGACAAGTTCACCGAAACTACCTCACCTGTGCGACGTCTCTGAGCAAGCCGTTGCAAGGCTAAGTCTGAACGCCGTCGGCATTTCGATTCCTCCGATTGACTGAGCGGGACGGGGCACTACAACATACACAACTCAGAAAAAGTTTCATCCTCGAAACTTACTGAGTACACTTATCGACTTATAACTTGATCCAAAATCCTACGTTTCTCGTACATTCTACTCCTATGTGTTCCCTCAATCCGAGCCACGCTCGTGCTTATCGCTAACTTAGTCGTTAGGCACACCAACCGATCAACCAATATTCAAATTCGTCTCAATTCAATGATCATCAACATTTCTTCGAAACTCACGATCTCAAAATCCTCTACACTATTTCATTCCTCAAGTCTCATTTGATTCAACGTATCACTTAGTTGGATCGTGCATATATTCCAGGCGTCCCCAAAATATTGGCATTTCAGCCAAGCCTCGTGATAGAAAATCTGCCATCAACATTGGAGTCGGATCGTGCACATATTCGGGCGTCCCTAATATACGTGCATGTCAACCGAGCCTCATGAGTGGTGCCTCCACTATTTTTTATCGCTTCGCACTCGGACGTCTGCCTAACCGCTAGGCTATGTCTTTCCGTCAGTACTGGAATCATAGTTCCCAAACAACGATATCAACAATGACCCCATCCTAAGGTCAAACCAGATTGTCACGACCCGCACCCACCGTGAGGGTACGAGTACGTAACAACGCCCAGCCTACGCCGCAGTATCGGCGGTAGAACGCTGTTCTAGGTTATGAACTATAACTAACTAACATGGAATACTCTCCATAAGGAGGCCAACATAGAGGTACAACTCAATCACAATCTAGAGATGGAATATGGCACGATAAAATAGATAATAAAAAAATCCTCAACTGAGGTACAGTAGAATGAAATGACAGAGTCTCAACAACTACCAGTCTCAACATCTCTAAAATATACAACTCTGAAAATAAAGACAACAGCTAAATACGAAAAGAAAGAACAGTCTAATCTATCTACACTATACAAGGTATCATCCTGAGCAGCTGCCTGAACCTCCCCAGGGGTCCAAGTCGCGAGTGTCAACTAGGCAAGCTCCAAGTAAGGGGTACAGGGTTCCTCATCATCCTCTGTAAAATTTTCAACAGGTCCAGTCAGGACGGGAGCGAGCATAAAATCTCACGCAGTTCATATCATGTTAGGAAATATAAAGCATGCAATAGAGTAAGGTACATGAAACGCTGTAAGAAGAATGTATAAAAAAAACAGTAGAGATTTGATAACAGAAAATATCTAAATATGATAAATAAGAACTATAAGCCTACTGTGATTTAGAGTACAATATGGTTATGTAAACGGTCTAGAAAAATGCAATGGTAACTCCGTTGTACGTGGGTGTACAATAGACATATACAATAGTTATACAATGTTGTACAATAGGATTTGAGTACATAACCAATTCTACTCCCCCTCCCCAAATCAATACACAAGGATCCACTCCAGTTACGTTATCTTATACAATAGTGTACAATATTATACAATGAATGTACAATATTATACAATAGATGTACAATGTTATACAATGGTTGTACAATATTATACAATAGTGTACAATGGTCTATCCCTAGAACTCATGTGATAATGAGAGTACAATATGCACAATGAGTATACAAGGATATGGGTATTCAATAAATACAATATGTAAGTGAAACGTACATCACAATATGTATTTAGTGAATACAAGGGGATAACATCCCAAAAGAAGATCCTTATAGTACCAATCCGTGATAACAATCGTGTCAGCATCAAGTACAGTAATCTAGAGCAAGAATGTAAATCCAGGCAAGTATGAAACAGTCAGAGAATGTACTCGCCTCGTATCTGAATGTCTGAAGTAAATGTACTGTCCGAGATGAGGTATCTGACTCCTAGTTAGAGCAACACAAGTCAAGATGTACACAAGGGATGATAAATGTAATCTACTATGCATCTGTATGCTGTCTAGGTCGAACTAGGCCAAAGTCAACTCTTGGTCAACTCTGGTCAACTACACTAGTCAAACTAGGTTAACTAGGTCAAGTCCTAGCCCAAACAAGTCTAACAAGTCTCACTAGGCCTAACCAAGCCTAGGCTAGCATTCGCACATACCAATCCAAGGCTATACAAGCCATCACAAGCACACATCAAGGGCACATCATTTTCATGCATATTCAACATTATAAGTTTATAAAAGAGAAAGAACTAACATGTAAGCTATGTATGTGTGTGATCATGGAGGTGTACATGAAAAGAGGATTCAACACTAGGCTATATATCTTGTAACCACATATATACATATCTATATACACATATATGTATATAACTATAGAAAATCTCTATTTATCGCATTAACACATTTAGCCATATGTAATATATATATATATATATATATATATATATATATATATATATATATATATATATATATAGAGAGAGAGAGAGAGAGAGAGAGAGAGAGAGAAAAGAGCATGTATATGTGTTCATGGGTGTGTGTCATGAAAGTGCACAAGAGCATATGTGTGTGTGGATAGGGGGCTGTCCTATAGGCTAATATGGGCCTGAACATGGACTGAAACATGGGACTTCTAGGACTGTTATGTAGGGGGGTTTTGGGACTGATATATAGGGGTTGTTAAGGGCTAATTTATGTGGACAGTCAAGGGGTTTTGGACAGCCATCAATGGGTTTAACATGGACTGGTTTGTAGCAGCTTAATGGCTGAAAATGAGTTGGTTCAATGACAGGTTTTGGGGGCTGAACATAGGTAAATGTATGGCTGTTTGTATCAGGTTTTTAGGGGGGTATTGGAGGCTGTTACTGGACTGATAATGGGCAGGCATTTGGAAGCAAAGGGGGACAGCCTTGACAGGTTTTAGGGGGGTGCCAATGGGGTATTAAGGACTGAATTGTAGGACTAAGGGCTGTCATTAGGACAGGGTTTGTGGGGGCTAATATGGATGGGTGTTTGGGCTGTCTAGGGGGCTTTAATGGGACTGCTACTTAGGACAGGTAAGGGACTGAATTGGGGCTGCTTCAATGACAGGTTAGAGTGCCCTGTGTGTGTGTGTACTGTCAATGTGTGACAGTTAGCCCATGGATGTGTGTGTTCATGTAAGGGTGAGTGTGTGTGCAATGGTGTGTATCTCAGTTATTGTAATGTGGAGTGACACTTGTGAAGAGTGTGCAAGAAAATGACAGGGTTTGTGTGAGACAGCAGTAATGTGGGGTGTGAACAGTGAGTGAAAGGCATGACCCAATGTGCCATGGTTAAGGTGCAAGAAAAGAGTGAACATAGCATCTCAGTTTGAAGAAGAAAAGGAAATCAATTCATATATTCTCAGGAATCTAGTAATTGACAGGGGTAGATGGGATACATGTGACAGTTCAACTCAGATTTTTGTTGACAGCTAACATACCTTTGTAATTCAGGATTAATAGATAATTAACATCATGCAATCACAGTGAAATTAACATCAATATTATTAAATGGTATTCGAATCAGTCAACAGTGAACCCCTCAACGTATCTGAGAATTTGACAGTTCAAACAACCAATACATATCAGCATAATAGGACAGGAACCCCATGTTCTAATTCCCAACAGGCTCGAAGCAATGACTAACTAAAAACCAATCACACATTAGCATAAATCATGTTGGAATCTATCTAACATGCTGGGAATTCAAATTTGACAGGAAACTTTAATATGAAAACCTCTGCAAACACACACCTTAACCCTGTATCCGAAATGTCAGACATAGGGTGTTCGAATAGGAATTATGCAATAAATTAAAGAATCAATTAGTGAAATTGGTTGGTAATGAACATGGTATGCATATTCGTGCCCAGAGAGTGTTCCCGTGTCCAAGACACGGACACAAACGTGTCCAAATAGAATGTGCACACACAGACACAGTGCACAGGGCACAGCGTCGTGCAGTGAGTACGAGGCCTCGTGCTCGCGACACATCGCAACACTGGCCTCGTGCTCGTGCCCCTAGGTTCGCCCCATGTAGGACTACCTACGTGGCACCCTGCACCGCCGTGTCGAGTCGCATGGATGTGTCGAAACACGCGTATCAGAACGCTGCACATACGCGACACTGTACAGTAAAAAACCAGTACGACATTGATTCCTCCCTCGACACGCCACGTGGTCATCTGAGACTTGACATGTGGTGTGTCAGACACCACCCCAAGGTCTGTGTAAAGTTTCGTGTCCAGAGGTCGCGTGTCGTGTCCAGGAGAAGACACGATGAGCAGGGGAAACCCTTAGCTCGGGCGCAGTCGAGTTCGTGTCCTCGTGTGGGCATGACACGACACTATCAGGACACGAGACAAAGTGGGAAATGATGTTCATACTGAGATCTACAGAATCAAACAAAAACATTTTGAAAATAGAACAAAAACTCTCTTTGTGGCATTTCAACAAACACCCATAACATACATGCGATATGTGTCCAATACGGACACGAACGAATCCAAACTTTCACCAAACACTCCACACATCTAGGGGACACCTAGGGCTTCCTATCCATACAAAGAAATCGAGATTTGGTGGAGGAAATAGAAAGTTACCTATGTGTGCAATATGCATGAAAAAGCTTCAAAAGGAGGTTTTTCTTCTTGCTAGTTAGCTCCTCCAAATTGTCCCAAAGCTGGGATTAAACACCACAAACAGCAAGAAAATGAAAATTAGGATCTAATACAATTGATTGGAGGAAAAAAGGAGATAAAATGGAATTACTATGGATTTTTGAAGATGGAGGCTCACCTCTTCCAAAGCTTGAGAGAAAAATAATAAAGGAGGAAAGAACAAATGGAAGAGGCATTAAATAGGGTGGGAAACCCTAGGTTGGCTGCCATAGGCTGATTAGGGTTAGGGTTGGTTCATGGTGTGGGCATATGGGCTTTAAGTCAAGTCATTAATCATGACTTATGAAGTCATAAGCCATTTTAGCCTAATCAACTCCAAAACTCTCCAAACAAGTTCTAATGACTTAAATCTCATTAAATTAGGTCAAACCAAGTTTAATTAACCTAACCAAGTGGTCTTAACCTAGGTTAGTCACTAGATTAGTCTCCTAGTCAACACTAGTCAACCCTCATTCAAACAATTCCAAAATAAATTCTAAAAATTCCCATAAATTCAAATAAATCATAATAAATCCAAATAACCCTAAAAAATGTCAAAAAATACCCTAATCACATGGCTAGGCTCTAGGGTAGACAGTCTCTACTGTTCACTAGCAAAACACTAAAAATTACAAGTCATGAATTTAAATAATTTAAAAATAATTAAAAATCACTAGAAATCATAATATGAAATAAATATCATTAAATATAATTATAATTACAAAATTTCAAAATTACCCTCATTTGAAAAACTGGGTGTTACACAGATCGATGGTACGGGGTTTTCTACCCAAGCTCGTATCACTCCGATTTCTAAACATCGAGCACAGATTTCCTACGCACATCCCAATATTCATCGCACGGGGTCCGAGTCCTTCAGCAAAGCCATCCTACGACAATTCACGTTCAACCAATTCTCAACAAGAACATATCGCTCGTTCATCAAGCCATTTTGTATAGTCTATCACTTCGCACACGTTCGACATAATCCACCTATCAATCCTTCTCAAGTCAAGCACGCTACGACACAATTCATCGCTAAACCAAAATTTCACATTCTATTCTTCCGAAGTCATTTATCCCAATTCACGTAATCGATCACAAGGTCGTCCGACTTAACAATATGTTGCGCCCCGATCTCACGCGAGTCAGATTATCCACGGTGGGCACGAATCACCATGCACGCTCCCACGAGATAATCATTCTCATTGGGACGTAACTCTTATTTGTGTCTAGACTAATTCATTCTCGACGCAGATTGGACCTATTCAATCCTCAAGTTTCATTCATTCATCAATCATAAGTCCTACAAATCTTCGAGTTTGCCTTCGTATCAAACCGACAAGTCGAGACAATCAAAGTTGCCATATCTTGATTTTATGAGTTCGATCATTCCCGCGACATGAATCACCATGTCAGTGCTCACGCGGAACGATCGCCCTAAATTCGACGCAACGCATGTACGAGGCTAGAGTTGCGCTCGTGCAAGACAAGATTGTCGATGCTGTGGTCATCTACGTAACCATCAAGACACGATCACTTTCACCCAACAGTCATCTCAATCAAAATCCTAAGTATAGCATCCAACCGAATAATAGCACTTGTACGATCGTTATTCACCGAGTCAGAGTACCCCTGAGTTATCGCATATCATCTTTGATACGCCTCAATACCATCGATGATATACGTAACCTGACGATCTTCGTTTGCAACAAATTCTGAGTCGTACAAATGATGCTATCGTCCGACTGGATAATCTCCTCGAATCGTTCACAACATCAATTTCCACAACCACAATTCACATATTGTTCATCCGTCTATCTTAAATTATCGACCAACATATTTCCTCAATTCACATCATTCCTTGATAACTCAATTATCGAACGACATCCATTCCAATCCTTAGAGTCATTTTCAAACATTCGAATCAAACCTTCCATGCACGCAATCTTTCCATCGTGCTAACATTTCCTATACGATCCACATCAATTCCTCGATCAAGTCATCCATTCGTACACCCTAACTTTTCCTCGATCGATCTTACCGACTCAATCATTTTCGTATTTCATACTTCGCACAATCCTTTATCCTGTGCACGTTCCGTGCACGTTAATTTCTAATTTGTTCGAATCTCTTATCAAACTTCCAGACAACGACTCACTCAATCACACTCGATCTAAGGCTTTGTATATGTGCGACGCTTGCTGATAGACTCACCGACACCCCGTATCCTCAATCGATCGATCGACATCCCTGAGACTATTGCATACACCACTCAGGGATGAAGTCATTTAACAGATCCTTAAAACAATCATTCGAATCAAAATCGACTTCTTCGAATCCCGTTCGAACCATTCCTCTAATTTCAAGCACGCTCATCTATATCGCACTGACGTTATCGTCGCTCGATAGCACCCCTATCGATATTCATCCCATTTTACACAATTGAGTTCAACTCATTCTCGTCCGACATAATTCGAATCTCGCACTCGACTTTTCTAAGGTCGACGCGACTTTGGTGTATATTTCCAGCCCGACTTAGCCAACCGTGCTTACGCGAACCATCTTTTGTTTTGTCAAAAACTGTTTTCCTATGTTTTGCAAAATAGCTAGACTTATTGTATGGACATCCGTGGGACATTTGAGAGAGAGCGCACCAACGATATCACTTTGCGGAAGCAATACTTCAAAGTTTGCGGAAACAACGGAGTTAAAGAATTCAATCGATAGTCCAAGGACGTAAAGCCGTGCTCTGATACCATTATGTCATGCCCCGCTCCCGTAGGAGCGATCGTCCTCGCTAAGGCGTGATGCCGCACGAGCCTAGATTGCGCTCGTGCAAGGCGGATTCCATAACGGCCGATTTCAGCGGCTGCGACGGGGTCGTCGCCCAGAAGTTCCATGCAGAGACATTGAATGATAGCAGCAAAAATTTTAAAGCAAAACACAAGTTATTCAAAGAAGCTCTTTATTGATATTGAAAAAAATATTACAAAGGGCGCAAGGCCAAGATTACAAGTCTCTCAAGCTTACTTTCCTCACATTACAAGTTCCCTCTGCTCTCTCTCATCTCTCGATACAATGCTTGAGCCAGCGGAAGCTTCGGAAGACGACGTCCATACATTATGTCCCGTATAAATCTTGACTCCATGCGGCCGCACGCTTCGAATCGCCAAGGGACTCCGTGCCTCGTCGGATCCAAGCGAGTGCCACGAGCTTTTGCCTGTGTCTGCACATGTAAACTACGTGGGTGTCAGTACTCAACTGTACTGGTGGAGTGAGCTCCTCGCCCACCCATACAAAACCAACAAGTTTGATTTACTTTGTGCAACATAGTCTATTCTTATCAATTGTCTTTCTAATCTTGTTTTAGGATCAGTTTTATGATGGACGCCTTGCCATACTTGTGTCTGAGGACCATCCCGTGCTTGCACAACGATGTTAACTCATACTTTGCCTTAGACCCTTCTCGTGCCAATAACCAAGTCATGTTTGCCTTATGGCCATAATCAGGGACGTAACTACACGATAGACTCCATTTCCGTGTGACCTTTGCTATCGTACCGATAACATCCTTATCCTTGCCTCAAGGCCTTCTCGTTTGCTTGCAATGTCAACACACCGACTTATACTTATCTTTCGTGCCAAACTCTGGGTCGTAATGACTCGGTCGTGCCATGAACTCGATCCGTGTTTCAATATCTCTGAGATAGCTCCTCCTCGCTTAGTCTTGCCTATACTTGTGTTGTGACAACGCGACCGTGCCTCACATTTCGAGGTCGTGGCCAGCAACTCAACGGAACTACACCCAACTTGCCCTACGGCCCTTCTCGACTTAACTCGCAACAACCCAAGTCTAACTAATGCAAACTCTATGCCAAACTTAACACACGATGCCATATCCCGTGCCGAAGCAAGCCGCCTTCGTTGTAGCCAAATATTAGGCCCAGACATTGTGTCTTCTAACTGCATACACATTCAACTCAACTCAATCCAAAGGCACACACACGGATTGCCGCCCGTGCTGAAACATCTATATGAAAGGTCACTGGCATTAACTAGCCATCGTGGATATAGCCTGGCATTCGGGACCCTTGCACCGCAGGTAGCGATCCCTGATGCAAGTCCCCGAACTACCGGTTGCCTATTACCCAGCTCGGCTATACCGTGTTTCCTCCTAGGCCGAGTCGGTCCCGTGGCCCCGGGTTGCCGCTCGAAGAAACATTGCCCTTGTTGACAAGTTGTCTATGACCACGCGCCTATGCTAACTTCTAGACTTAACGTAATTGCATGGTCTCATCATCATCACATAGTTCCTTTGCTTTACTTCTTCCACTTTTCATACTTCTTTGCAGAGCCCAAACCAGGGTTGCCTCGGTGACTGAACTATAGTCCCGACATATTTCCTCTCGGCGACTAACCAACGCTTAGACTTAACATTCTTTGAACTCAGGGAATGGCTACTGCATAGCCTTCCAACTTAACTTGAACATAACGTGTTTCCTTAAGTATCGACAGACCGTGCCTAACTTTCCACTGAACCAACCGTGGCTCGTGCCTTAAACCGACTCATGTTCTACACAACGCTATCGCCCAAGTCATACCTCATATGACGGGCCTTGGGATCGCGAGACTGTTTAACTTGACAACCGCAGAATGAGCGGGACAGCACTTGGAATGACTTAGGTCGACCGGTATAACTTTGCCTAACTTACTCAAGCCTACAACTTAACCCGAGGGACGAGCAAAGGCTATGCCAAGCCTTGCACAGTGGAAGCGTGCATGCTTTATTGAGCATTTACGCGGGTGACGCCTATGACTTAGGCAAGTTCATAGTTTGGTGTCGAAGACCAACTTTCCTTCTTCCAGGCCACGGGACGAAGGACCGGGTGTCATTTTCAAAGCACGTCGTGCACCAACTCTAAGCCGACCATTGGACCTTTTTCTATGTTCTAACTTATTTCGACCAGGTCAGTGATGGTGTTGGCTAGCTTGGCCGAGTGATGGTAGAGACGGGGACGACATGTTGGTCGGGGATGGTTTGTCGACAGCGATGGGTGTGGCAGCGGGGTTTGCGGACGTGGTGGGGGCGAAGGATATGGCAAAGGCTGCTGGGTCGGTGGTTGGTTGTGGCAGCAACGGGGATCGTCGTGGTGGCGGTTTGCTGAGGTGGTGATGGAGGTTTGGTCGTGGACAGGTGGTCGATGGGGTTAGGATAGGGATAGGTTTAGGGATTTGACGATGTCGGGGTGTGTCCGACACGGGGAAGGAGATAAATGTATTTGTAAAAAAAAATATGGAATAAGATTATGGTTGGAAGAGGACACGGACACGAGGCACTGCACGTAGATTTGTGGAGAAGTATTGTGGATGACTAATGTGGATGAGTACCTTCCTATATTTATAGGATGTGGGAATTCCCACTTAGATAGGAATTAGGATATTTAAAACCCAAATTAGATAATTCCTAATTTAAATTAAAAACAATCAAATTAAAATCCAAATCCAAATCTCAATCCAAATATAATTTAAATCCAATTAAATCAAATTAAAACTTTAGTTTAAAATCGGATAGGATAATTCAAATTCAATACTTAATTATTTAAATAAGTCCATAAATCAAATCAAGGTTTAAATGGCCACAATGACTTCCAAATATATTTTTCAAAATACCAGTAATAATAATTTCAAAAATCATAAATATTTTTAAATACCTTTTTAAATAATAAAATATTAATATTAATAAATCTAGAAAATTCCTTTTTTATTTAAAATAAACCAATAAACAATTACGAAATATATGTATGCAAAAATATTCTTTACATAATTAGGCTTTTCTAGTATACAAAATATTATTTATTATTAATAACTTTTACAAGTTAGAAATGATAGCAAAACTATTTATTATATTATTTGAAATTCTAAAATAATAAATAAAATATTTTTCTAAAATATGTACGCTCGCACATATTCGCACTCGTCGAGCAAAAATAAAATTTAGTGCGCGACGTAAAATACGACTACGCGACGTACAATACAAAATTTTAAATCCGTACAAATATTAATAAAAATAAAATTAGTAGAAATTTAGGGGTTTTACATCCTACCCAATTTAAAAGAATTTCTTCCTCGAAATTAAGAATTAGTAGGGGGTGAGAGGACACAAGGGGGAAGAAGGCACAATGGTAGATAGAAGGGTTCGAAGCTTATATGGTCGTAGTCTAGGTTGAGGATACGATTAAGAGATGAGTGTAATCACTCTTAAATTCAAGTGATTAGAAAGTCAAGATTATAGATTTAGGGTCGAGGGAAAGGACGAGTAATTAAGACAAGGATATAGTCACATTGAGTGTTAATGGTCACAAGAGATAGGATAGCTAGAGGAACTTCTAGTATAACGCCTTCGTCCTCCTAAAATAGGTGAAGGCGAAAGCAATATAGAGTTCGAAGGAGGCATTATCGAATACGAATACGTGATTCAAAGACGATCGAATAATTTCAAATGAATTGTCAAGGCAGTCGTGGATGGGGTTGTAAGGGCCAAGTTAAATTATGTTCCCATCCACGTAGAGTAATAGACAAAAGTGAACCAAAGTGCACTCGGTTGATCAGACCATTATGCACCGGTTCTGATTAGACAATCTGTTAGTGGAGGCCTTCAATAACATATGTCATGAACAAGCGTGATAAAGAATTGAGCTTGCAAAAACTAGGCTACATTAGCATCATTAGTCTAGATAGTAAAAATATAGGCACGATGGTAGATAAATAAAATCAAATATGAATAGTCTAAGAGTCATAAGGATCTAAGTCTTTTATTCCTATACAATCATTCTATGGTTTATTGACCAAGGCTTGGTTGACCAAATGGGTTAGATTCCTCTAGTCTCTATGGCCTTAATAGTCAAGGGCGTGTCGGGTCGTAGGGTGTTCTACCCAACTTAAAAGAATTAAGCTAAGGGTGTTTGGGACATCTAACTAGTAGGGTCAATCCCTAGCAAGCACGAAGGGAAGATAAGAATAGGGATGGAAGGAAGCAAGCAAGATGCAATCGATGAGTCAACGGTAGATAAAATCAAGGAAAGAGGTCAAGTATGTGGATGAGATCCTAGACTTCTAATCCTATTTGCAGGCTTGTTTGGCACGGTAAGTAACCAAACAATTTATCTTGACCTG
The DNA here is from genome assembly GCA_029216955.1 of Iris pallida. Taxonomy (NCBI): domain Eukaryota; kingdom Viridiplantae; phylum Streptophyta; class Magnoliopsida; order Asparagales; family Iridaceae; genus Iris; species Iris pallida. The sequence goes on along the minus strand of JANAVB010003400.1, from coordinate 17,058,732 downwards.
CGTGGGCCACCACAAAAATATGTAACGCCCCAGTCCCAAAATACGTAGGACTAGGAACGTAGACATGCCAGCTGTATTCATACGAAGTATACTCCAATATATGGAAGCCTCGTATAAATACATAAGCTGTAAAATACAGTAGAACCATAACTAATCTCATCCACACAGAATAAATGAATAAAAGATCATATAATAAGAATGATTTTGTCTTGATACAATATGTTGGGCGGAGACAAATCCACTACCAACAAGAAAAGGGAAATACATGAGAAAGAAATAAGTTTGGCGAGCGAAGCGAAGACGATCCAAATGCAATCATCCTCGAAGAAGTAGCGAAGATCACGGCTAGAGCTAAAGCACCTGCGAAAGACAATAGCACACACCTGTCAAGACAAACAGGTCCTCAGAGGGACGTAACAAGACACATAATAGTATGCCATATAAACTGAATAAATATTGCTCAATAAATAAGTAAATCGAATTTATAACATGGTCCAATACGTACCTACTGAACGAGCGTACCATCCCCCCAACCAAACAAGGACAGGAGATGGTAAACTAATTCACGGCGACGTATCTTTCCATGCTATGAATCCAATATGGTATCCGGACCCCAACAAGGTTCAATACCTTCTCATCGAAGTAGTAAGTCACACCTACAACCAAACAAGGACAAGATGTGACAAACTAGTCCGCGATAAGTTATTGTTCCAAGTCACGGTCAGATACAAGTACCTAAACCAAAAGTACTCGTACCTAACGGATAGGGTAGCCTACTACTCTAAGTGAAATGTAGTTAAGAACAATCCTTCCTACGCATGGGCCCTGGCTAAATAGGATCGGCGTAGTCCCCCTTGGGTACCAGAGGCCCCATCAGGAAGAGCATGACGTTCCGCAGAATCGTCAGTGGCCGTCAGTAATCTTGGGTCATCAACCCCGTATCTCCAGCGGAGAGTCCGGGTCACAAGGGAAGTGCATCGAAGCCCATACGCTAAGGAATTTTTCTCCCCGCCCAATGCCTACTGTGTTGTATCCACAACACAAACCACTATAACCACTAAGTCAAACTAGCATGCAACCTCTATTAGCGGTTATTCCTATCGCACGGCTTGTACGTACTGGTGGCCAGCCAATCACGCACTTCTGTGTTCTACATGCGACACACAACTTCGTATTTACAACGTGTCAAGGCCAATGAATGCAACACACAAGGTGGTCCCTTAAATCTAGGTTTAATTTGTAAGAAAATAATACACAGCAGGTAATATAATGAACAGTAAGTTCTAACAGTTATACCATGTATCACAGTTTATTTTGCATAAAGAAAATAAATAATGCATAAAATATGAGCTAGAATAATTAAACAGCGAATGTCAAGGTGTCTTGCCTGATATTGCGTCCGGTGTGCTGCGATAATCAAGGTGGCACGATCTGCGACTTCGGTGCAACAACTGTACAAGGGGACCTCTGATGGTGGCATGGACGGTTCCATTGGATCCAGGACGGTCAATTTAGTTAGGGATGATATAAATAAGTTCGAGATTTGGAAGAAGATAGGGTTATGGCTAGCAAGGGACAAGATTGGATATTCGAGAGAATTTATCAGAATTAGTAAATAAAAACTATTTGAAAAATATCCTTGAAATTAAGTTTTGGCTACTCAAAATATTGTAAATAAATATGTGAAAAGAATTTATAAATATCTTTTAGGCTAGATCTAATTTGTAAAAATACAAGTTTTTGACCAAAACTATTTTCCTAAAATACAAGTTTTTGACCAAAACTATTTTCCTAAAATAACATAAAGTTTAAGTTATATATATATATATATATATATATATATATATATATATATATATATATTTTTTTTTTTTTGTCAAGGTAATATAAAAGCCTTAATGAGTTACAAAGCCCAATATTATACTTTGTAACCAATAATTTAGAAATACTACTATATATAATTTAATAAGACAAAATAATAATAGCAATAATATTAATAATAATGATAATTAAAATATGATAAATTTAGTATATAGTAATAATAGTTAATCAAAATAATAATAATAATAATAATAATGATAATAATAAAAATAACAATGATAATAATAATATAGTGACAGTAAATAGAATCAAAGTATTTAGTATATCTACACATGTTTAATTTACATATACTCATTTATCTTTCTTATATAAAAATGGGCTAAAACAAAGAAAAAAATAAAATAATAAAAAAAGTAAAAATCAAATTAAACCGAATGTAACCCAAAAGCCTGGCTCGCCTCTATTGGCAGGTCACTTAAAATAAAAAAATTAAAAAAAACACAACAAAAGAAAAAAAATAGGGAAGAGAATGATTGAAAGAGAGGGGTTTCAGCGAGAAGACAAGAGACGCGAGAGGGGGAGGGAGCTGGAGAGAAAGGGAGTGAGAGAAATCGGAGCTCGGGAAAAAGATAGCGGTGGCGGTCGGTCGGGAGAAGGGAGAAGGGGCGACGAAGCTCAGGGGTCGGAACCGGCGTGGATGGCCTCGTCGGCGATGGGAAAAGGAGGTCGGCTTGGCGCGCGGTGGCGGATCCGAGTTCGGCGGATGCGGCGATGGGTTTTCGGCGGGGGGAGCCGGAGCGAGGCGGCGCGGAGGAGAAAGGGGAGCTGGGCTCGGCGGCTAGGGGTTGCTCGCGGGCTAAGATGGGGCGCGGCGGTCGCGGGCTGTTCGTGGGGCGACGCCGCGGTGGTTTCGGTCAGGCGGACGGAGAGGGGAAGTGGGAGGCTCGGATCTGGCGACTTCCGGCGAGGCGGTGGCGGTCCTGGCGAAGGGACGGCGGGACGGCAAATCCGCGGGCGGAGGGTTTCGGCTCCGGCGGTTGGCTGCGGGATGCACTGCTGGTCGAGGTGAGTCAGTTAGGTTTAGGGTTTATTTTGGTGGTTTTATGGGTTGGATGTGGCGAGGTTTTTGGTGGCGGGGGTGATGATAACGGTGTCGGGGTCTTGGTGGGTGGCCGGGAGGTCGGTGATGGTGTTGGCTAGCTTGGCCGAGTGATGGTAGAGACGGGGACGACAGGTTGGTCGGGGATGGTTTGTCGACAGCGATGGGTGTGGCAGCGGGGTTTGCGGACGTGGTGGGGGCGAAGGATATGGCGAAGGCTGCTGGGTCGGTGGTTGGTTGTGGCAGCAACGGGGATCGTCGTGGTGGCGGTTGGCTGAGGTGGTGATGGGGGTTTGGTCGTGGACAGGTGGTCGATGGGGTTAGGATAGGGATAGGTTTAGGGATTTGACGATATCGGGGTGTGTCCGACACGGGGAAAGAGATAAATGTATTTATAAAAAAAATATGGAATAAGATTATGGTTGGAAGAGGACACGGACACGAGGCACTGCACGTAGATTTGTGGAGAAGTATTGTAGAGACGGGGACGACAGGTTGGTCGGGGACGGGGACGACAGGTTTGTCGGGGACGGGGACGACAGGTTGGCCGAGTGATGGTGGAGACGGGGACGACAGGTTGGTCGGGGATGGTTTGTCGACAGCGATGGGTGTGGCAGCGGTGTTTGCGGACGTGGTGGGGGCGAAGGATATGGCGAAGGCTGCTGGGTCGGTGGTTGGTTGTGGCAGCAACGGGGATGGTCGTGGTGGCGGTTGGCTGAGGTGGTGATGGGGGTTTGGTCGTGGACAGGTGGTCGATGGGGTTAGGATAGGGATAGGTTTAGGGATTTGACGATGTCGGGGTGTGTCCGACACGAGGAAGGAGATAAATGTATTTGTAAAAAAAATATAGAATAAGATTATGGTTGGAAGAGGACACGGACACGAGGCACTGCACGTAGATTTGTGGAGAAGTATTGTGGATGACTAATGTGGATGAGTACCTTCCTATATTTATAGGATGTGGGAATTCCCACTTAGATAGGAATTAGGATATTTAAAACCCAAATTGGATAATTCCTAATTTAAATTAAAAACAATCAAATTAAAATCCAAATCCCAATCTCAATCCAAATCTAATTTAAATCCAATTAAATCAAATTAAAACTTTAGTTTAAAATCGGATAGGATAATTCAAATTCAATACTTAATTATTTAAATAAGTCCATAAATCAAATCAAGGTTTAAATGGCCACAATGACTTCCAAATATATTTTTCAAAATACCAGTAATAATAATTTCAAAAATCATAAATATTTTTAAATACCTTTTTAAATAATAAAATATTAATATTAATAAATCTAGAAAATTACATTTTTATTTAAAATAAACCAATAAACAATTACGAAATATATGTATGCAAAAATATTCTTTACATAATTAGGCTTTTCTAGTATACAAAATATTATTTATTATTAATAACTTTTACAAGTTAGAAATGATAGCAAAAATATTTATTATATTATTTGAAATTCTAAAATAATAAATGAAATATTTTTCTAAAATATGTACGCTCGCACATATTCGCACTCGTCGAGCAAAAATAAAATTGTGTGCGCGACGTAAAATATGACTACGCGACGTACAATACATAATTTTAAATTCGTACAAATATTAATAAAAATAAAATTAGTAGAGATTTAGGGGTTTTACAATCCGCCATCACCACTCGAGTCAGATCGTGCACATATTCGGGCGTCCCTAATATACATGTTTGTCAACCGAGCCTCATGAGTGGTGCCTCCACTATTTCCTATCGCTTCGCACTCGGACGTCTGTCTAACCGCTAGGCTATGTCTTCCCGTCAGTACTGGAATCATAGTTCCTAAACAACGATATCAACACTGACCCCATCCTAAGGTCAAACCAAATCGATGGTATGGGATTTTCTACCCAAGCTCGTATCACTCCAATTTCTAAACATCGAGCACAGATTTCCTACGCACATCCCAATATTCATCGTAAGGGGTCCGAGTCCTTCAGCAAAGCCATCCTACGACAATTTATGTTCAACCAATCCTCAACAAGAACATATCGCTCATTCATCAAGCCATTTTGTATAGTCTATCCCTTCGCACACGTTCAACATAATCCACCTATCAATCCGTCTCAAGTCAAGCACGCTACGACACAATTCATCGCTAAACCAAAATTTCACATTCCATACTTCCGAAGTCATTCATCCCAATTCACGTAATCGATCACAAGGTCGTCCGACTTAACAATATATTGTGTCCCGATCTCACGCGAGTCAGATTATCTACGGTGGGCACGAATCACCATGCACGCTCCCGCGAGATAATTATTCTCATCGGGACGTAACTCTTATTTTGTGTCTAGACTAATTCATTCTCGATACGCGGATTGGACCTACTCAATCCTCAAGTTTCATTCATTTGTCAATCATAAGTCCTACAAATCCTCAAGTTTGCCTTCGCATCAAACCGACAAGTCGAGACAATCAAAGTTGTCGCATCTTGATTTTCTGAGTTCGATCATTCTCGCGACATGAATCACCATGTCAGCGCTCATACGGAACGATCGCCCCAAATTCGATGCAACGTATGTACGAGGCTAGAGTTGCGCTCGCGCAAGACAAGATCGTTGACGCTGTGGTTATCCGCGTAACCATCAAGACACGATCACTTTCACCCAACATTCATCTCAATCAAAATCCTAAATATAGCATCCAACCGAATAATAGCACATGCACGATCGTCATTTACCGAGTCAGTGTCACCCCGAGTTATCGCATATCATCTTTTATATGCCTCAAAACCATCGACGATATACGTAACCTGAAGATCTTCGTTTGCAACGAATTTTGAGTCGTGCGAATGATGCTACCGTCCGACTGGATAATTTCTTCGAATCGTTCACAACATCAATTTCCTCAACCCAAATTTACGTATTGTTCATCCGTCTATCTTAAATCACCGACCAATGTATTTCCTCAATTCATATCATTCTTTGCTAACTCAATTATCGAACGACATCCATTCCAATCCTTAGAGTCATTTTCAAACATTCGAATCAAACCTTCCATGCACGCAATCTTTCCGTCGTGCTAACTTTTCATATACGATCCGCATCAATTTCTTCGATCAAGTCATCTATTCGTACACCCTAACTTTTCCTCGATTCGATCTCACCTACTCAATTATTTTCGTATTTCATATTTCGTACAATCCTCTATCCCGTGCACGTTCCGTGCACGTCAATTTCTAATTTGTTCGAATCCACTTATCAAACTTTAAGACAACGACTCACTCAATCGCACTAGATCTAAGGCTTTGCATATGTACGATGCTTGTTGATAGACTCACCGACATCTCGTATCCTCAATCGATTGATCGACATCCCTGAGACTATCACATACACCACTCAGGGATGAAGTCATTCAACAAATCCTTAAAACTATCATTCGAATCAAAATCGACTTCTTCAAATCCCGTTCGAACCATTCCTCTAATTCCAAGCACGCTCATCTATATTGCACTGACGTTATCGTCGCTCGATAGCACCCCTATCGATAGTCATCCCATTTTACTCAATTGAGTTCAACTCATTCTCGTCCGACATAATTCGAATCCCACACTCGACTTTTCTAAGGTCGACGCGACTTTGGTGTATATGCCTAGTCCGACTTAGCCAACCGTGCTTACGCGAACCATCTTTTGTTTTGTCAAAAACTGTTCCCCTATGTTTTACAAAATAGCTAGACTTATTGTATGGACATTCGTAGGACATTTGAGAGAGAGCGCACCAACGATATCACTTTAAAGAAGCAACACTTCAGAGTTTGCGGAAACAAAGGAAGTTAAAAAATTCAATCGATAGTCCAAGGACGTAAAGCCGTGCCCTGATACCATTCTGTTACGCCCCGCTCCCGAAGGAGCGATCGTCCTCGCTAAGGCGTGATGCCGCACGAGCCTAGATTGTGCTCGTATAAGACGGGTTCCATAACAGCCGATTTCAGCGCCTGCGACGGGGTCGTCGTACAGAAGTCCCATGTAGAGACATTGAATGATAGCAGCAGAAATTTTAAAGCAAAACACAAGTTATTCAAAGAAGCTCTTTATTGATATTGAAACAAAGATTACAAAGGGCGCAAGGCCAAGATTACAAGTCTCTCAAGTTCACTTTCCTCACATTACAAGTTCCCTCTACTCTCTCTCATCTCTCGATACAATGCTTGAGCCAGCGGAAGCTTCGGAAGGCGACGTCCATACATTATGTTCCGTATAAATCTTGACTCCATGCGGCCGCACGCTTCGAATCGCCAAGGGACTCTGTGCCTCGACGCATCCAAGCGAGCTCCATGCCACGAGCTTCTACCTGTGCCTGTACATGTAAACTATGTGGGTGTCAGTACTCAACTGTACTGGTGGAGTGAGCTCCTCGCCGACCCATACAAAACCAATACGTTTGATTTACTTTGTGCAACATAGTCCATTCTTATCAATTATCTTTATAGTCTTGTCTTAGGATCAGTTTTATGATGGATGCCTTGGCATACTTGTGTCTGAGGACCATCTCGTGCTTGTACAACGACGTTAACTCATACTTTGCCTTAGACCCTTCTCGTGCCAATAACGTTAACCTATCAAGTCGTGTTTGCCTTACGGCCATAATCAGGGACGCAACTACACGAAAGACTCAATTTCCGTGTGACCTTTGCTATCGTACCGATAACATCCTTATCCTTGCCTCAAGGCCTTCTCGTTTGCTTGCAATATTAACACACCGACTCATACTTGTCTTTCGTGACAAACTCTGGGACGTAATGACTCGGTCGTGCCATGAACTTGATTCGTGTATCAATATCTCTGAGGCAGCGCCTCCTCGCTTAGTCTTGCCTATACTTGTGTTGTGACAACACGGCCGTGCCTCGTATTTCGAGGTCGTGCCCAGCAACTCAACGGAACTACACCCAACTTGCCATACGACCCTTCTCGACTTAACTCGCAATAGCCCAAGTCTAACTAATGCAAACTCTATGCCAAACTTAACACACGATGCCATATCCCGTACCGAAGCACGCCACCTTCGCTGTAGCCAAATATTAGGCCCAGATATTGTGTCTTCTAACTGCATACAAATTCAATTCAACTCAATCCAAAGGTACACACGCTGATTGCCGCCCGTGCCGACACATCTATATGAAAGGTCACTTGCATTAACTAGCCATCGTGGATATAGCCTGGCATTCGGGACCCTTGCACCGCAGGTAGCAATCTCCGATGCAAGTCCCCGAACTACCGGTTGCCTATTACCCTGTTCGGCTATACCTTATTTCCTCCTAGGTCGAGTCGGTCCCGTGGCCCTGGGTTGCCGTTCGAAGAAACATCACCCTTGTCGACAAGTTGTTTATGACCACGCGCCTACGCTAACTTCTAGACTTAACGTAATTGCATGGTCTCATCATCATCACATAGTTCCTTTGCTTTACTTCTTCCACTTTTCACACTTCTTTGCAGAGCCCAAACCAGGGTTGCCTCGGCGACTGAAATACAGTCCCAACATATTTCCTCTCGGCGACTAACCATCGCTTAGACTTAACATTCTTTGAACTCAGGGAACAACTACTGCATAGCCTTCCAACTTAACTTGAACATAACATGTTTCCTTAAGTATCGACAGACCGTGGCTAACTTTCCACTGAACCAACCGTGGCTCGTGCCTTAAACCGACTCGTGTTCTACGCAACGCTATCGCCCAAGTCATACCTCATATGACGGGCCTTGGGATCGCGGGACTGTTTAACTTGACAACCGCAGAATGAGCGGGACAGCACTCGGAATGACTTAGGTCGACCGGCATAACTTTGCCTAACTTACTCAAGCCAACAACTTAACCTGAAGGACGAGCAAAGGCTATGCCAAGCCTTGCACAGTGGAAGCGTGCATGCTTTATCGAGCATTTACGCGGGCGACGCCTATGACTTAGGCAAGTTCATAGTTTTGTGTCGAAGACCAACTTTTCTTCTCTCAAGCCACGGGACGAAGGACCGAGTGTCATTTTCAAAGCACGCCGTGCACCAACTCTAAGCTGACCGTTGGACCTATTTCTATGTTCTAACTCATTTCGACCATGTCGGGATTATTCCCTTAGCTATGTGGATTTGTCTCTTTTATTATCATGCCTATTGTGCAAGTTAAAAACACGTGATTTATTATGTGAAGGCTAAGATGAGGCAAGTTCACCGAAACTATCCCACCTGTGCGATGTCTCTGAGCAAGCCGTTGCAAGGCTAAGTCCGAACGCCGTTGGCGTTTCGATTTCTCCGATTGACTGAGTGGGACGGGGCACTACATAAAACTATGAGTGTCTACCTCTAGTTGCCCCTCCTGGTGCTAGCGGTCTTGCAACAATTATGTTGAAGGCTTATCCTCCTTAACCATCAAGCCTGTCACGACCCGCACCCGAATGTTCAGGCGCAAATACGTGAAAACAAGTCTAACCTACGCCGCAGAGTCGGCAGTAGTAAGCTGTCTAATCCTCAAGTATATTAAATTATGATAGCAAGATCTAACTCAATCACAAGTACTAGCAGGTAGATATGAAATGAAAAGACAAGCCCACAGAGTCACATCAGATATTCAGAAACAGTAATCCTCGAAATAGAATACAACTCAACAAATGTTCTGATAATAGAAATCTAAACATCAGAAAGTAAAGGCTAAGATAAACTAAGCATCCTCCAGTGGTACGTTTGCTATGTCATCTTCTGCATCCTCAGATATATCGTAATCTGTCTCATGTGTGTCTTAGAGAGTGGAACACCAGTTCTCTAAGTCATCGCCTAAAAATATGGTTATCAAGTCAGGATTGGAGCAAGTACAATACATGAACCACTACTCATAACATGATAGAAATCATATAACAGAAAATAAAAGATAGAATACAGAAATGAAATGGTAATATAGTAAAGACAGATAAAGTAAACATGAACTATGGCATGTGACATAGCATATGAATACAAAAGTCATAGCTATACTAAGTGAGGTTGAAGTGCTACATTATTTATATGATCGACTGAGGGATCTACTTGGTACGACTCAATTATACGTGTCATATATGATTAGCTTTTCAACGGAAAACATAAAATACTGGGTTTTGATCACATCCTCTAGTGGTACGTTTGCTATGTCATCTCCTACATCCTCAGATATATCGTAATCTGTCTCAAGTGTGTCTTAGAGAGTGGAACACCACTCCTCTAAGTCATCGCCTAAAAATGTGGTTATCAAGCCAGGATTGAAGCAAATACAATACAGGAACCACTACTCATAACACGAAAGAAATCATATAACAGGTAATAGAAGATAGAATACAAAAATGAAACAATAATATAGTAAAGACAGATAAAGTAAACATGAACCATGGCATGTGACATAGCATATGAATGCAAAAGTCATAGCTATACTAAGCGAGGTTGAAGTACTATGTTCTTTATGTGATTGGCTGAGGGATCTACTTGGTACGACTCAATTATACGTGTCGTGTATGATTAGCTATTCGACGGGGAACATAAAATACTGGGTTTTGATCACATATATACTAAAGTACTTCGTGTATAACTAGCAATCATGAATTCAAATCATGACAGAAAACAAGAATAAAGTAATCATAGAAACAGGATAAACATGATATAGTAATCATGACTGGAATCCATAAATACTAATCTCGAGTGATAATCGTGACAATAATTGTGGCATGCACATCTAGATCGTGAAATATAATAACTATCAGGAAATGAGAGCATTCACTTTAAGTACTTGTCTCGTGTATCTGATGTCGACGTGCGCGATACGAACGTGTCGACACAAAAAGTATCACAGTCTAAAGTCTCGAATAGAATAATAATTTCCAAGATCGTATCATTCTAAATATGTCATCGAAGATCAGAACGTCCAATAAATGTCCAAGATTGCATCCGTCATCCAAATATCCCAATGGTAGTCCATAAAACCGATAATTGAGTTAAGAGATTGAGCAAAGTAATAACATAGGAACGCACGTTAAGATTATGATTAAGCTGATAATAAAAGAGAAGGACACAACCCAATATCTATAATTTATTATATTAACAATATTTGAAAGCTAGGTTTTACTTAGGCATAATATTTAGAAATAACATTTTAAAAATATCTTAAAACCATATTTCATAAATAATACTTTTTGTAAAGTATATTTTAATGAAATAAAACACATATTAATATTTATAGGTAAAATATAACATATAAATATTTTAGGTTCCAAGTTAGGTTAGAAATTTACTTGAAAAGATGTGTAGGATTATTTAATAATTATTTAATAATTATTTAATAATTAATTAATATATATATATAATACAAATAACAATATAATACATATATAAGTATATATATATTTAATATAAATAGGGCTAGCCCAATAATCCAGTAAACAACTATACTGCTGGCTGGCCTGACCCAGTGAAATGAAACCAAAAACATAATTAATTACAACAGTGCTAGGCTTGAAGCCCAAACCCACCAAAAATATAATCAAGAAAAAAAATATCAAAAGCAGATCTGGGCTTGAAGCCCACAGACCCAATTCCACTTAGGGTTTTAAACCCTAAACTCTTTTTTCGTTGGAGAGAGAAGACCATCGGCCGACTCAAAAAAATACAGAGAAGGAAAGAAAAAGGAAGAAGAAGGAAAGAAGATGAAATGTGAGGAGGAAGGAGAAGAGTAAAGAAGGTGAGAGGAGAGGAGAACGAGATTTGGAGAGAGAGAGTGGAGCTCATCAACTGGTGCGGCGGAGCATGGCATGACTCCGGAGGGGCTTGAGCCCGCGGGAGGGCGAACGATGGCTGAGAATGGTCAGATCTGGCCATATCTGAAGTTCCTGGCCACGACGTCTACAGGGAGGAGCTAGAAGAGTTTTTCGGGGTCGCGGTGCTTGACGAGGGTCGAGGAGGAAGAGATCGCCAGCACTTGGCTTCATTGAAGATCTGGAAGCACGTCCATGGTAGCGCTCGACGCTGAAGTCAGGTAAGTGGACAGGGGTTGCTGTGGTGTAGATGTAGTTGTGTGGTAGTGGTAGGTGTAGGTGATGGTGATGTTAGGTTTGGGCGCGGTTGGCCGGAGGGTGGTTGTGGCCGAAAAATGAGGAGTCATATGGTTGGGGTGAGGACAGCCCGGTGGAGGCAGTGGTAGACTGGTGATGGTGGGGCTTGTGGTGAGTGGGATGTTGATAGTGAAACTAGCGGTGGTGTTGGTGCTGTTAGGCAGAGGTGGGTGGCGATGGGCTATGCGGTGTAGAGGAGTGCAATGAAGGCCCGTGGAAAGGAGAGAGATATAGAGAAGAGACGGTGGAGGAGTACGTTGGAGCTCGACCAAAGTACGACAGATGGTCGGTGAAGCTCGGTCGGATAGGGTGGTGGTGCGAGGCAGTAGAGGGAGAGAGTGAGTGATTAGAATTATTCTGTAATAAATATTGGGGAGTCCCTAATATTTTAAATGAACAAATATAGTGTTCTCCAAGTCTAAGTGGCACACTTGTAAATTATAATAAATCTAGGGGCAATAGGGAAGGCTACTAACTAACTAACCACTAACACTAACTAATCCACTAACTAATCCATTAATTAGTAACTAATTACGAATTACTAATTAATCTAAAACACAAGACCACTAATAAATATAAAATTAGGAATACCATATTAGCTAGTAGCCCACAATCCAAGCCCAAGGCTTGGTAGGATCACAAGGATTTAATTATTAATAAAAATAAATTCAAAATAAGATTAACTAATTATTAAATAATAATAATTAGAATTAGAAATAAATTCACAAATAAAGACAAAAATGATGTTATAAATTCAAAAAAATAGTATTGATTTCCAAAAATAGAACATGATTTCTAGGTAGTTACAAGTCTACCTACCTTAAAAAAAATTTCGTCATCGAAATTTAAATTAACATGATCAATAGAATTAAAATCCAAATACGATCAAAGATGGTACTGAAATCTAAGTACAAATATTAATATAAGCAAAATTACTTCAGTGCGATCAAATACAGGAGTAATGAAATTTGTCACGACTAAGATTAATCAAGTAAAAAATTTAGAAATAGTATGGTTTAGCATGATCAAAATCTAACCGTGATTAAGGCATGACCAAGAATAAAAAACAATCATTTAGGCATGAATAATAAAATTATTTGATTTGACACGACTAAAGATAAATAAATATGGTTATCAATAAAATCATTCACGCACGATCAACCAATTTGGCATGATGAAGATCATTATCAAAGTACGGTCAAAATCCTTTAATTATGATTAAATACAGCATAATTTAGGCACGATCAAGAATGGCTTCAAAATCAAAGTCATCCAAGCACGATGAAGAATTAAATCCATTCTCTTAGGCACAACATAGAATTAAAACCGTTTGGATCAAAATCATTAGTTATGATCAAATTGGAATATAAGCATAGAACGGTTAAGGCACGATGGGTGTATTTAGAGATTTCGAATTCAAGCATGATTGAAGGATAAAATCAATGTATAGAACCAAAGTCATCTAGTCATGCAAGGTCATATGGGCATGACTAGTAATTTGGCATGTTTGGGAATATAGTCACGTCTAAGGTAGAATCTAGTCCGATAGAACCTATATATGATTAAGTATAGAATCGAAATTTAGGTACGATAAGAATTAAATCATATTAGCATGAACGAAGAATATAACTTGGCCACGATTAAAAGTGAAATCATAGTATAGCCGCGATCAAATAGAATAAAAATTTAGGTATGATCAGTAAAATCTAAGTCACAAGGCCGTGACTAAAATTAAAATTTGGGCACGATTTGGAATGAATCTAGTCAAAAATAAAATTTAGATGTGATTAAGAATATAATCAAAAGCGTATAGTCACGGTCAGAATGGAATTGGTTTTACTAATAATGAATTCAAAGGGTAATTACAAGAATAGGAAAACCAGATCCCTATTATAGGAAAAGGTCAAGTAATGATTACAAGCTATGATATCCATGAAAACTAAACTTTTCACAACTAATATAAGTTATTTCTGACCATTATTCCAATGATACTACTTCTCAATCATATTCATGTTTATAAATCCTCGATCGTTCGTAATCCTTTATCAACTTAGTCATGAAAGTTCAAATTCCACCACCGTGTTTTGAATTGAAACTGTCATTCGCCTATATAATTGTTTATCATGGTTTAGATTTAGACTTCTCGATTTATTTACCACTAGAGTTAAAATTTTATTCCTTTATATCCTTCAATCGGTCTTCTCTTAAATCGTTACTTTCCTGAAAGTTCACTTGGTATTATTGGTTCTTTTGTTCCAAAATTCAAAATTCTGTGTTGTATCAGTTCTTAGTCCTTTACCGTATAATTCATATATTTGGGTTCTTCAAGTCAAATATTTTAGCCTCAATTAAATATCTCAAGAATTTGTCATTTCAACTATCTAAATTTTATTATCTACTATTCTTCTTTCGAATTCTTCTACCTTCTATCTTTATATGAAAACAATCCATACTAGAAATAATTCCTTAAACATAACCATTTTTAAAATTCAATAATGCTATTATCCTCTTGATTTTGCTTTCATTCTTAGTTACACATTTTCTCCACCAATTTTATCTCATTATCCAAAATATCATAACCCATCTAAAATGTATCACTTACCATACTATAACTGATTCCTTCAAATCTTTAGTGTCCCGTGTTTTATTTTTTCTTGGTTCCTTAAAATTTGTGGAATAGCTTGATTTGGCACGATTAAGAATAACATCAAAATATGGTCAAAATTATTTAGGAGTGATGAATTATGGCACGATCATTAGGCACAATTGGAGATGGATTTGAAATCATAATTCAAAACCGTATAGGAATGGAAAGAATAAAATCCAAATTTTTTTGGCACGAGCTAGTCAATACTAAAATGATCAAATCGTTTAGACCAAAATCATGATCAAGTCGAAATAATCAAAATTTAAGTACAGAATGATAGACACGATCAAAGCCAGAATCAAAGTCATATATAGGTGTGATCAAGGATCAAGACTTAGGCACGATTAAGAATAAATTCAAATATGGTCATGGTCAATATGATCTAAGTTATCTAGACATGACCAGAAAGTTTATGCACGATTAAAATATAGTCATAATTATGAGAATCAGGGTCGTCTAGTCACACAAAATAAAATAATCTAGGCATGACCAAGATTAAATTTTTTGGCACGATTATAATCAAAATCATTTAGTCATGATCAAATAGAGTCAAAATTTAGTAATTAAAAATCAAATAATGTTTTCAATGATAGGGAATCTAAAGTTAGGATTTGCTGAGGAAAAGACGAGGTAATCATCATACTCTACACTCCCTTCTACCATTGGTACCAATAATAACTATGCTGGAAGTACTGCACTATGAGTTATCTCTAGATTGATGCCTATAGCTCATATGACCAACCAAAAATCACTCAAAAACTCATAAACTACTCTTCCCAATAATCAACACTGGTACTCAATGACACAAACATATATATAAGTTATAAACTACTACATTATCCAAGGAACTTCAGGAATGAATAAAATGAAGCTCTATAAGGAACTTGACTAGAGGAACTAAGGATATCCCTACCCCTGAGCTAGGAAGGTGATGGAAATAAATTCTATATTAACAGCCGTGGAATGATAGAGATGATATGTTAAGAACCAATTTTAAGATACAATCTGATAATCATATACGTCTGTTCGTAATCATGTTACCCAGAATTATCGCCACGCTATAGTAAGCATAGCTACGATAAACGATAGAGTCCATAACTAAGATATATACCTCTATAATCATGTTACCTAGAATTCTCACCAAGCTAGTCGGTATGGCTACGAAAAGTTCTAAATTCCATAACAAAGATATATAGAAAATCAGGCTCTATGTCCTTGTCACGCTAGTTAGTATGGCTGCGATTAATTCTAGACTCCATAACTAAAGCAGACATTTACCTTTCATACTGTCCTCATCAATAATGTCATCAAAATATACCTTAATTTAGTACATAAAATTTATCTCGATACAAAATCAAAGTCAACAACGAACACCAAGAATCAAATTTAACAACGAATCAAGGAAGAGTAGACAGAATCAACGGGAAATAAATTTCGAGATAGGAATTATAGTGAGATTCTCAGGTGTCGTCCTAGGAATCTCTTAGGGAATAATAATTTGTGATTGAGTATTCTCTCATCCTAATATCCTATTTACTATATCCTATCGCAGGCTCACAGTAGTACAACTAAGTCGTTGCACAACCATAATATCGTACTAATTGGGAAGATGAGACCTGTATGGGCCACCATACAAATGTGTCACGATCCACACCCGAAAGTTCGGGCACGAATACCTAAAAACACGTCCAGCCTACGCCACAAAGTCGGCGGTAGTAACCTATCTAATCCTCAAGTATATCCAAATCCAACAATATAATAAATTATGATAGCGAGATCTAACTCAATCACAAGTACTAGCAGGTATATATGAAATAAAAAGTCAAGTCCATAGAGTCACATCACATAGTCAGATACAGTATTCCTCGAAATAGAGTACAACTCAGCAAAATATTCTGATAACAGAAATCTAAACATCATAAAGTAAAGGCTAAGCTAAACTAAGCATCATCCAGTGGTTCTGCTATATCATCTCCTATTTCTCAGATATATTGTGATCTGTCTCAAGTGTATAATAGAGAATGGAACACTAGTCCTCTAAGTCATTGCCTAAAAATATGGTTATCCAGTCAGGACTGGAGCAAGTACAATACAAAAACTAATACTCATAACATGATATAAATCATATAACAGGAAATAAAAGATAAAATACAGAAATAAAATAGTAACATAGTAAAGACAGATAAAGTAAACATGAATCATGGCATGTGACATAGCAATATGAATGCAAAAGTCATAGCTACACTAAGTGAGGTTGAAGTACTATGTTCTATATGTGATCGGCTGAGGGATCTACTTGGTACGGTTCAATCATACGTGTCGTGTTTGATTAGCTATTCGACAAAAAACAAGAAATAATAGATTTTGATCACATATATACTAAAGTACTTTGCGTCTAACAAGCAATCATTGATTCAAATATGGCAGGAAACATGAATAAAGTAATCATGGAAACAAAATTAACACGAATATAATAATCATGACTAAATCCATAAATACTAATCTCGTGTGATAATCATGACAATAATCATGGCATGCACATCTAGATCGTAAAATATAATAAACTATAAGAAAATGGGAGCATTCACTGTAAGTACTTGCCTCGGGTATCTGACATCGACGTGCACGACACAAACATGTCGACACGAAAAGTATCACAGTCTAATGTCCCAAATAGAAAATAATCCCCAAGATCATCTCATTCCAAATATGTTATCGAAGATCATAACGTCCGATAAATGTCCAAGATCATATCCGTCATCCAAATATCCCAATGATAGTCCGAATAACAAGGACCATATTATTTTAAGTGCAACTAGTATGGTCATCGACAAGCAGAATATCGAGTTGGATGCTTCAATTGTAGCGGCATGGGCCACAAGACATCCGAATACAGAAAGGGAAGGAACTAGAATCATCTACGGACAGTAGTATAATCATCCTGGACAGCCTAACAATCAAATTCATGGCCAAGCGCCACTAGCCATACCAGCTCCAATTGGGAATGCACAAAAACCACCACAAGGTGCACAAAGAAGGGTTTATGCTTTGACTCAAGCATAAGCTCTTACCTCAGACAATGTCATAACAGGTATGCTACTGTACAAAGGTATACATGCCCGGGTGTTATTCGATTCTGGTGCTACTCATTGCTTTATATCGTCTAATGTTTCAATGAAAAATAAATTTTGTATGATATATTGAAGATGGCGCTGTGTTATAGCTCTCCTTTGGGAGTAGATATGCCTGCAAGTTTGATTTGCAGGGACGGTTGTATCAATATTGGAGACAAGACTCTATCCCTGGATGGTATTATACTCGACATCAAAGAGTACGATATTAACTTGGAAATGGATTGGCTCAGCACCAGTCATGCGACGATCGATTGTGCGTAGAAGCGAGTTGTATTTTGTCTACCCAGAGAAATAAAGTTCTCTTACTCGTGCGGCTCGACGTCCTAGGGAGCGATGGTGATATCGGCAGTTACAGTAAGGCACATGTTGTATTCAGGGTATGAGGGTACCTCGCTTCTATTCGAGACATACAGATGAATGGTGTAGACTCGGGTGAAACCAAAGTCATGGCAGAGTTCTCGGATATGTTCCTAGACAAGATACCTAGCCGCCGGACTGAGAAGTTGAATTCACTATTCATATATTTTTGGATACTCATCTAATATTGAAGGTGCCATACATGATGACTCTAGCAGAATTAAAAGAACTAAAAGTGCAATTACAAGAGTTACTGGACCATGGATATATTCGCCTAAGTGTATCACTGTAGAAAGCTCCGGTATTGTTTGTGAAGAAGAAAGATGGGACGATACGGCTATGTATCGACTACCGAGAGCTCAACAAGACAACTATTGAGAATAAGTATTCTTTGCCAAGGATAGACAATTTGTTTGATCAGCTACAAGGGGTGACCGTATTTTCAAAGATTGATCTTTATTTCAGATATCATTAGTTGAAGATCAGGCCCGAAGATGTCCCTAAGTCAGCATTCCATACGAGATACAAATATTATGAGCTTTTTGTCATGCCATCCGATTTGACTAATGCTCTGGCAGTCTTTATGGACCTAATAAATAGAGTATTTCGACCATTCTTGGACAAGTTCGTTGTTATCTTCATTGATAACATCTTGATCTACTTGAAAGATAGGGAGAATCATGTTGAGCATTTGAGAACGTTACTTCAGATGCTTTGAGAACATCAGCTATATGCAAAGCTGAGTAAATATGAATTTTGGATGAACAACATGTCGTTCCTAGGGCACGTTGTCTCGATGGAAGGTGTCATATTAGACCCAAAGAAGATTGAGGAAATAGTAGACTGAAAATAGCCTACGTTAGCAAGTGAAATACGGAGTTTATTTGGTTTAGCCAGGTACTACCGTAGGTCTGTGAAGGACTTTTTGAGAATTATTTTGCCTCTGACTCGCCTCACTCAGAAGGGAGTCGTATTTAAGTGGACTGACGCCTACGATTGTAGTTTTCAAGAACTAAAGGAACGACTCATCACAGCTCTAATTCTTGCTCGTCCAGAGGGTTCAGAAGGATTTCAATTTACAGTGACGCGTCGGGACTTGGTTTGGGAAGTGTTCTCATGCAACACGGGAAGACCATATCATATATATCGAGACAGCTTAAACAACATGAGAAAAATTACCCAACTCATGACTTAGAACTGGCGGCTGTTGTGTTCGCATTTGAAATTGTGGCAATCCTATCTCTATGGTGTGTCCTGCGGGATCTTGACGGATCACAAAAGCCTAAAGTACCTATTCACTCAAAAGGAATTGAATTTGAGACAGTGGCATTGGTTGAAATTGATCAAGGATTATGACTTGATGATTTTCTATACGCCGGGTAAAAGAAACATGGTGGTTGATGCCTTGAGTCGAAAATTTATTAAAATACTGTTAGTGCCTGCGGAAGTGATGTGGGATTTGGATGAGATGGGCATCGAATTTAGAGTCCATACTCAGAATGTACAGTTGGCTCAGTTACAACTTGAGCCAAGCCTCCAAGGAAGGATTAAGACTGCTCAAAAGGATGATTCGTTTCTGTAGAAGATACTCGAGTTGATTCTAGCAGAAAAGGCGACTGATTTTGTGGTAGAATATGACAATATTAATGTCAAGGGAAGATTGTACATTCCTAAGGATGAGGAACTCAGGAAGGAAATATTGACCCAAGCCCACTTTGCGAAGTACTCCTTGCATCCGGGAAGCACCCAAATGTATAAGGATCTATGCACCATATTTTGGTAGTATGGCATGAAGAGGGATGTAGCCTTATTTGTGTCATAATGTTTGGCCTGTCAGCGTATGAAGACGGAACACCAACGGTGTCATGACACGCACCCAATATTTGGGCATGAGCTATTGGTAAGTCCAGCCTATGCCGCGGTATCGGCAGTAGAATGTTGTCTAGTCATTGATGGAACTGGGGATTCCCAGGACCCTTACTGCGGTATACATATTGATCGATAGAAAGTTAAACAGATTTAATACATGTTCTAACCCTTCATAGGCGAAAACTAGGATTCACGAATTATACATGCGGTGGAAAGAAGACAAGTAGTTCCTGGCAATCTCGAGCCCCAAGATCTTCTGCACGTATTCCTTCCTCATGTTGGACGTCTTGTGGGCGATGATCTTCCAACCTTTTTTTACTCCTTGGCAGCCCCCTCTTTCTATCCTTACGTGAATCACGAATTTAGAGAAAGCTTCAGATTTCTGATTAGTCATTTGGCGGCTAGAGAATAGAGGATATATATAGGCTACAGCAGGGACCATGAGGAGAAATTAGGGTTAGGCCTCATAACGGATCTGGATATCCCGTGTTCAGCCCGAACACATAATCCAGGCCCATTAACAATAGCTCAGTCCACTAATGAGCTATTGTTGCACTACCTCCCTAATCCTAAATTATGTCTGTGGACTCCTTTTATTATATGCTCGTTTGGCTTCCCATGTTAAGATATCGAATATCCGTCGATCAAATTAAATTACTGACAACTATATTGATTCGAAATCTTTTATCCTTAAGTAGTACCGCTCAACTTTATTTGTCATGTCGAATATAATCCACCTGTAGGGTTTACATGATAATCCTTATGATCTCCTTAAGGGGACATCATCAACTCGATGTATCGGGACATGGATTCCATTTATAATCAACAACCCATCATACATACAATGTTATTACCCAATTCATAGAGGTTGTTGACCCATAATGAATCTCACTCTTTCATGAGTAAAAATAATGCACACTGTATATACATGTTTGTTATTATATCCTGATTAAGAGCACAAACATCCATAATAACAGAGGTGTTTGTTCACTTATGTAGTCAGTACAAAAAGAACAACCTCAAGTGGTCATGTTCAATATACACAAAGTGTACTAGTGTAAACCTATAGTCAAGATAGACTAATACCAGATTACACTACAACCTTTCCAATAGATTGTCCAAGTCCATCTAGGTTGTGAACTATTTATATACTCCATAGGGAACTAATAATAAGATCTTCTGTATGACACCACACACCATATTATCGATAATATAGAATATCAGACATTTGCATTAACACTTGCAACAAATACAATATGCAAACATTTGCCCATATGATTCTCATTCAAAATTTAAGGAAATAAGGTTACTACAAAAGTGATGCTTTTAGTATATAACCCTAACAATGGGTACTAAATCTGGATACTCTATATCCCAAGATATCTATGCCTGCACATATATACCTAGAATCTACAAGTACTTGGGTCTTATCGACATACTAGTACATGGTTCCTCTCTATTCTATATCCATATGTTGAACTTCGTTCCTATTAGTAAAATCAGCAAATAGGTGAAGTATTATACCAGATGGAACGGAAGTTCAGATTTCTAAACTTGAAGGAGAACTTTGTAGGATAAGGAAACGTAGGCGGCCTTGAGAGAAAAATCCACAGAGCTCGCAAGGTGGTGTAGTTTTCTTAGGGTTTGTAGAGAGATTGGGGTTGGCTGCTTGTCCATCCCTATATACTAGGGTTCTAGATTTGATCAAAGGAGAGATTCGATAGAGAAATTAGGGTTTAAAGAGATGTATGCTTATCTCTTGGTGATTGGGAGTTCCTAAAATCGAATAGAAAAGTGAAGACTCATACCTGGGATTTTAAGTAGTCGTTTGTTGGGGAGAATTTGAATTTGAATTTTTATAAAAGCCCCTAGAAGATTCTTGGTTGCAAAACAGGTTTATAAACAGCTTCTTTTTCCTTATTAAATGGACACTTAGAATATTCCTATGTATTTGCTTATAAGTAGATAATAAATTAGAAAAGCAGGTTCATGGGCTTACAAATCTATCTACCTTAAAATAATTTCATCCTCAAAATTAAAGGATAGGCATAAGGGTAGAAATATACCTCATGCCTCGAAAAGGTAAGGATAGCGTTCCCGCATCTCGTCCTCTCTCTCCCAAGTAGATTCGCCTGGAGAATGGTGCCTCCATGCGACACGCACCAATAGAATAGTCTGGTTGTGTAGCACCTTCTCTCTGTGATCCAAGATCTCCACAGGCTACTCATGATAGCTAAGGCTCGGTCCTACCTCGATCTCTGAGTGATCTAGTACATGGCTGTGGTCTGCCACGTACCATCTCAACTGGGACACGTGGAATAGGTCGTGCACTCCCTCCAGTGCATGTTGTAATACCAAACGGTATGCCGCTGCTCCGATCTTCTCGAGGATGTCAAACGGTTTGTTTGATTTGAGAAAGAGAGTTAGAGTTGCTCAAAGTCGACAGAAAATTTATACGGATGTGCATCGATGACCCTTGGAATTTACTGTGGGCGATTATTTCTTCTTGAAGGTCACACCCATGCGAGGTGTGATGCGGTTTAGAATGAAAGGATAGCTGAGCTCGAAATTCCTTGGACCCTTCGAGATTTTGGAGAAGGTAGCCTCAGTGGCTTATGGACTTGCACAACCTATGGCTCTGGCTGATGTGCACGACGTCTTCCATGTGTCCCAACTGCGACAGTATATTTATGACCCAAGCTACATAGTGAACTTTGATCAGTTGCAATTGAGCACTGACTTATCCTATACTGAAGAACTTGTCCAAATTTTGGACAGGAAGGAGAAAGTTCTGCGAAATAGGGCGGTAGTTTTGGTTAACGTGCTGTGGCAAAATCATGTTGTCGAGGAGTTAACATAGAAACTTGAAGTAGAGATGAGGGTGAAATACCCTTCGCTGTTTGATAATCTTGAGGTAGGACTTCTGTTTTTAAGTTTCAAGGATAAAACTTTTTCTTAGCGCTTCACTATGTAAGACTGGTGGCTTGATTAACTCGATCAAAATTGAGTATTGGGGAAACTTACAGTCGGCATCGAATCGATTACGGACAAATGCATGAGAACCTTTCCAACTAAAGAATCGGTTTCTCTTTAAATGAGTCCAAGAGTTTTCTCTAGATGTTTTACTGCTGATTTTGTTGCTTGGTTTTGATGGATGCTTTTCTGAATGGTTTTTATTGATTTGATGCTTGCCCGTTTTTATCAATTTTTATACATTCATTCTTGAGAATTATGAGAGAAAGAAACATAACGAGACGGGGTATTAACCAAACTTTTGGTACCACCACCGACGGACGCATGACGGAAGGCTAAGTTCATAAGTGTTCCTCTCCCTCTCGACAATGATCTAATTGGGGAGTGTGGATTCTCTATGGTGGTTCATCCCTTCTCCGCTACTCCTTCATGCCAACTAAATAAATTCTCTTGTTGTTTTGCTACATCCGTTGATCGATAATATGATGCTAATACCATAAATCATTACCACTAAGAATCTAGTGATATAAATATTGAATGAATCGATTTTGCTGCTAACACTCTGCTAATGAACGAAACGCTATGTGACCCTATGAATATTGAGATGATGCTTATGCCCAAGAACATTGAAATGTTGTGATAATTGTTGGAATAAAGAATTGATGCCTGAGATGTTGAATATAAGAATGCTGCATTCTGAATGTTGGCTCACTAATACCATGCAAATTGTGTTACTGTTGAGTCGATTATGCATTTACGTGGTCATGGACATCTTTGTGCACAAGGTTTGAGTAGTTTCTTCGAGATGGTACTTAGGGCACTGGGGACCGAATCGACCTAAGGAGAAATATTTGGTCGTGCTATGGTGGCACGAGGTATTATGGAACATTCGACTAAGCTTGCAACCTACTATGGAATGGTGCACCGTAATACCCGTTGAAAAGTCCTTTATGGTGCAGTTTCACCAATGACCCAGTCCGAATGCATGCTAACGATTGTCCTGTGCAGGGGTGGTAAGTATTATATCATGTATCTTATTGCAGGTACGTTGGATCGACAATGGGTAAAGTATTACATATTCTTTATGTTATACTGCTGCTTTGAGTTGAGTGGATATAATCTCTCACCATTGCTAGTCCCTAATAATGAATCTCAAGATTTTAAAATGCTTGTCATTAAATTTAAATGTCGATTTTGCTAAGTGGGCCAACGGGGCTTACCAGTGCATTTTTATGATGTGCTGACCTCTCCTCCACAGGTACTGGGGAAGGCTCGGACGTACGTCAGAACTAAGGCCTTTTGAGTTGCTGTTATTTCTTTTCAAGTTACTTTCAATAAAGACGCACAAAGTATTGCGGAGTTTTCAAGATTGCTGTTTGGATTTTCAAATATACTAAAGGGGGCATAATGTATGGAATGAGAAGTTATTTCATAGAAGCCTATCAGTTTCCTTTCTTTTCATGAATAAATGTAAGCCAAAATGGCATTTTAGAGAGTACCGAAAAAAGTTGTATCTTTATGTAGTTATCAACAAAATCAATTATTTCTTCCTATCTGCATTTTCAATATTTTTGTAATATGGTGTTACTTCAAATGTTTCAAAATGACAAAAATGTGCATGTTCTTGCCTTGTACAAGTGCAATGCCAGACTTGTACGACATCACGCCCTAGCTAGGAGGAACGATTCAACGTGAATCAAAGCGAGGATGAACAATTCCTTGAATCGGGGCATGACAACACGAATCCCTTATACCGGCCAAGTACAAGGTACATACCAATACCAATATATCTCTCACTCCAAGTGTCGTGTCATGAGTCGTGTCCAAGTCATAAAAGTCATTGAAAAACAACTTTAACACGAGGAAGTCTACTAGCACGCTAGGTCACACGCACCCACTATCAGTCATCGATGGAATCATCGACTGCACCCAAGTCACACTTGGATGCTCTCCTAATACTTTTAACCCTAACGTACTATCATGACCAGCTCCCACTTTACGGGATACGAATACGTAGCCAAGTCTAGCTTACGCCACAATATCGGCGGTAGTACACTGTCTAGGTCTTAATATCAATTTTAATATAACAAAATCACATCTATTTGCTCATTCACAATAACTATTTTATTTACAAATCCAATAATACAATAAAAATGATATTCAGGTACAAACCTGCTAAACATTTAAATAAAATAACTATCTAAGCTATCTAGAATCTAAAGTCAGCCTCCAAGATCTTTATCTCCCTTGGATGGTTCTTAGCACAAAAGTAGAAAGCATGCCAAGTCGCCTGCAACAATCTAGTCATGAAAGGAGCAAAGTACAAACCTACTGTAATAATATAACTTAATACAAGATAAGCTAGAGAGTAGAGATGCAGTAGAAAAATAAAGGAACATGTGTATGAACCAAAAATGATAAACATGTATAAGAAACAACTAGCATGAACATGTATGAACAAGACAACTAGAAAATGAACATGAACAAGTAAAAATAATCAAACAGTGCTTTGAAATACCTTTCGACATGTGAACGGCTGGGCTAATACGTCACATCATATCGATGGCTATCCATATTTCTGTACGGCCAATCCATATGTGAGATGTATGACTTAGCTATCCACATTAACATTCATTGGAGTTTGTTCACATATCTACTGGGCATTTATCCTTCTGACTCTCTAAACAGTCAATAAATGAGCAATGATACAATCAAGCCTATCTTGTCACAATCGTGTCACAATTGGATATCAATGAAAACACAATGATGAATAGCATTATAATATAATAAGTATATAAAGCAATAGTGTACTTACCTCAAGTTAAGTTACAGTTGATTTGACTTGATCATGTTGGCACAAAATAGTCGCAGATGTCATAAGTATGCAAGATGACCTCAAACAATGGAACAGACCGGGCTATAAATTTACGATTTGGTCAAAAGTTATCGCCGTTATGGCTAACCATGACCAAATCGGTGAATTACCAATCAAATATGAAATCAAAAAAATTAATAAAATAATAACAAATTTCTAAATTTCTGAAAAAATATATGACTTAGATCTGCGTGTCAGCTTTTCAAAACTTAAAACAGATCGCAAAATGGAGTTCTGGATCTCCTGTAATCTCAAAAACAGTACGATATATCGATTTTTGGACAATCGATACTCAAATAAATCTCCAAAAATTTATGTAAATAATTACAGAAAATAAAATATGGATTTGGAAAGCTAACCTCGATACGATTTTAAAAAAAAATTAGAGGTGAAACGGAGTCCGGAGTTGGCCGCAACGGCTTCGCAAAGTTGCTATAGCTTCAAAAAAAATGAAGTTGAATTTATGACGAATTTTGGCCTATTTTAGACGAAAAAGAGAGGAATTTTGAAAAAAAAATATGGGAGATAACATAGGTTCAATAGGTATATAAATAATGGATAGCCATTACTTAATCAGGATTAGATTGGAAGGGTTTTGGTTTTGGAAGAAGAATAAGATGTCCTTAAATATATGGTGATTGACTCATAATTTTCTAATTCGGGAAGGCTTAGGATACATAATCAATCTTTACATAAATTTAAAACAATAAATAATAGATTAATCAAATCAAATCAAAGATTGGTCACAATAGTAACGTAGAATTTAATAAACATATCTTTCCATAAAACTTAAAATTAATATAATCCTAGATTTGATTGGCCAAATCTAAATCAGTAATAAATTTAAAATAACATCTAATATTATCAATAATATTTAAACTAGATTCCAAATAATTGACGGTGATAAATCAAATACTTCAAAAAAATATTTTCATACACATAATATTTTATTTAAAAATGATTTGACAAATCTCTTTGCCATCCAAAATATCATTTATAGAATTAAAAATAAAAAATATTTTCTAACTAGAAAAATACTAAATATAAAATAAAATTTAAAAAAATTTGGGAAGTGGGCTTACACACACAACACTATGTCCATGCATAGCAGAAAATAAAATAAGATTACAATGACATGGTATCTTGTCTGGAATCGCCACGATGGTGTAGATTATGGATCCGACTCCAACTTCTGTAATCTCGATCTCACGAACTCCTATCAATAATAATAATAATAACAACTAACATTAATAACCACACCTCATTATTACTACCATATACCATATATACATATATTTATAATTAATAGGGTTAACTAATCTATATACTAGTCATAATTAACTAACTAGTCACAATGTTCCTTCTAGGACTAACAAAATCTCACAAAATATATGGATATAATATTCATTATTAATTCTAAAATAAATCTATAATATTCTGGGATTATAATCATATAATTATTATTTCATAAAAACCATTAAAAACCCATCTCATGATCCATCTAATATCAACATTGATGAATCAATGTCATTAGAACTTGTTTAACCATAAATAAAATAACTTTAATTTTATGAAGTAAGTAGTAAACAATTACTTAAAATATCAAATATTCATAATCATATGTCGAGGATCAATAATATTGAGCCTTGGATGCACACAAAAGATTTTGGGAATCACAATATGGTAATTTCGAAAGTTCGTTTTACGACATAATTTATTCTTCAAAGATGTAAAGTTTTAAATATCAAAACAGCAAAATTATGAAAAAGTAATTGAAGGAAATTATAGATAATTGAGATATGGTCGTTTTCATATATGATATCAATGGTAAAAGTTATTCTAACTAGATCAAAATTTTCGTATAAGAAACATTGTCGGTCTGGGCACCCTTTGGTAAAATGTGTCCCCGAAGAAACTAGATAGAATTTTGACATGAAATTTTATATGAAGGTAGTAGACACAACAACTTTGGTTTCACGAAGTTTTGATTTCTAGAAGTGGAGAAAATGCTGTCCCAAGATGGCATACCTGTTGTGACTTTCGGCTAGCAAGTTGGGGTCGACTTTGGGCGACTGTCACGACTTGTAGGGTTGGTTCTAGGTGGTGATCGACCTTAGAAAGGTAGAAGGGGGTCTTGGGCACATCGAGGTTGGGGTGGTTGGGCTGGAGGTGGTCGACAAGGGCGCCAAACAGCAACGAGAAGAGGGAGAACAGCGGCAGGAGGTCGACAGTAGGGTAGCGGGGTTTTAGGGTTTGTAGGATGGGTTTTCGAGTAGGTTTAGGTAGTTTATATAGGTAGATGGGTAGGGGGTTCGGGTACAGCTGTTTTAGTATGGGTTTGGGTAAGTTTTGATAGGTTTTGGAGTCCAATTACAAAAGGAATTGACACATGAATATACAAGTTTCCAAATATAGGAAATTGGATTTGTAGAGTTCCTTGTTAGAGTTTAACCCAAATAAATACTCCATAATCTGAAATAACTATTTTAGGAGTCCCTTTTACATGGGGATGACCCTAACAAGCCTCTAAGTGTTGTTGGACAAGTTTAGGCTCGATAAAAATTACCAGAATTTGAAATAGGCTCTAAAAGTCACAAAAGGGGTCTTATGTGCCTTTTGAATTTAAATATCACATGGACCCTCGATTGAGTAGGACACCCTAAGCATGTGTGTAGATAACTTTTTGGCCGAAATTGATCCCAAAATTGTGCGAAACAAACAGAATACAAGAAGATATATTTGAGTGGGACATAATATACCAAATCGGAGATAAACTTATCTTGGTCAAAACTCATAAATGAAGTTTTTAGAGTTGGACATTTCTTGTGCTCAAAAAATCAAAGCTACGAAAGACTTTATTTTATGATCATAAATAAAAGTGGGAAAATATGTAATAACCATTATATAACTTAAAAGTATAATTCAAAAATATGTAAAATATATATAAAACATGTGAAAATTTCAGATTTCTTACAACTTCTCCAACTTAGAAAATTTTGTCCTCAAAATTAAGCAAATACTAATATAAAGCAATCAATTATAACTAATTAAAAATGACATACCTAATCCCATGAAGAGATGAGGAAAATGCTCCGTAATCGCATCGTCGCGCTCCCAAGTCGACTCGCCTGGTGCATTGTCACGACCCGCACCCTAGAGTAAGGGCACGAGACGTGGGTACGTCCAGCCTACGCCGCAGTGTCGGCGGTAGAACGCTGTCCTAGGTCAATCATCTAACAATATAAAGGTACCTGTACAGTTTATACTCTCCGAATGGAGGTGACATCACAATATACAGTCTCAATCACATCTAAGGTAGAAGAATGAACGACAGATAGATAGATAGATAGATAGATAGTAACTCAAAGAGAACAGTAGCATAGATGAAATAAGTCTAAGTGTCTAGGATACATAACATCCAGAATGCCAACTCATAATACAATAAGTCTAAGGGTCTATACATCTCAACATCTCAAAATACAACTCAGAATGTGAGACAAAATACAAATAGAAAAGACTGTCTAGACTAAACTGGTCTAGACTACTGGAGCAACATCCTCAGCTGCAGGTGGATCCTGCTGAGGGTCCTCAACACAAGTGTCATCTAGTCCTGCTCCATAATATGTAGTCACCCATGCCTCATCCTCATCCTCTGTAATATTTTTAACAGGTCCAGTCAGGACAGGAACGAGCACAATACATCTCACACAGTTCATATCAGGTTAGAAAATACGATACAAGTAAGAGAGTAAGATACAGGAAATGCTGAAAGGAAATATACGCTATAAAAGAGATAGCTGTAAGGAAATATCTACTGTATATAGAGAACTGTAAGTGACTAGTGATGTAGAGTACAAGATAGGCATGTGAATGGCTAGAATTTATACATGATTACACTACAGAGTTTGTACATGATTACACTACTTTAGAATTATTCACATGTCTACTTCTACTCTCCCATTTCCCCAATCAATACATAAGGATCGAGACAAGTTACGTTATTATACATTACTTCACATGAGGCTCATAAATGAGTATACGTGAAGTTATATATGAGGGCTCAGTGAACATGAGAGTACATGATCACATGAGTGCACATGCATGATGGAAGCATAGGAGTACATGATGAAAGTGAAACACACGTAACATGAAGTACCCGATGCTTCCGAGGGGGATAACATCTCATGTAAAGATCCATATAGTACCAATCCGTGTTACCAACGTGACAGCATCAAGTAAAGTAATCTAGAGCGAGAAGTAAAGCCTGAACAAGTATGAAACGGTCAGAGAATGTACTCGCCTGCTGTATGAATGTCTGTAGAGAATATGCTGTCTGAGGAGAGGTGTCTGGCTCCTGATCAGAGCAACACAAGTCACAAAGTATTCTAAATAGTAAAAAATGAAGTTCACTATGCATACTACATGATTCTAGGTCAATCTGGTCAAAAGTCAACTCTTGGTCAACTCTGGTCAACTCTAAAGTCAAACTAGTCAAAGTTAGGTCAACCATAGTCAAACTAGTTAGTACTACACCAAATTAGAGCTTTTACGGCCCGTAATTTATGGCTTGCGTTGGATGCAGGCCGTAAATAATATAATATTACGACGTACCGAAAATGCGAGCCATAAATTCTTCCTTTTTGCATTCTAATACGGCATGCATTATTAGGGCCGTTAAATGTTATCAATTACGGCCTATATTTATGCGAGCCATAAAAGTGTAGGGTTCTCGTAGCATTTCATGACCTGTACTGGCAGGCCGTAAAATAGACTTTCACAGCTTACAAAATTCATGCCATAAATTATATCTCGCCTAATTATTTCCTTCATAAAAAAATTGTGCCAACAGTTTTCACATAAAACTGCTAAAGGGAAAATTTCCCTCCATTTCAATTCACTAAATCTAAAAATAAAAAACATGTCTCCAAAGAGACATCCAAAACCAAAAAACCTCTCTCCAAGAAAACCTAGCCGCAGGGAGAACACAGAGCTCGGCTTCAAAATTTTGAAGCTCCTCTCCAGCCCCTTTCCAAATCCTCCTTTTCCCGAAGCCGAAATCAAAATTGAAGTTCTTCAGGTGAGTTTTATCTTTGATTAATTTCACAAATCTAGGGTTTGGGTGGATTTTTAATTCCACTACATATTTGGGTAGGTTTAGGGGTTTTACTAAGGCATAAATCTAGGGTTCCGATTGATTCCTCTCTGAATTTTTGAGATTTAGGGCTGGTGCTCATTCAAAGAGCTTTATCTTGATAAATTTCATTGATTTAGGGTTTTGGCGAGATTCGAGGATTCACCAATTCTACTAGAATTTTGATGGAGTTTGTGACTCAGTAAAGTTGCGAAGATAGAGTTTTGATTATTTTTCTCTAAAAATATTAACATAATGCTTGATACATATTCAACGAGCTTTAGGTTACCATTTCTGTACAGTTTCGCAAAGCTAGGGATTTGGTGGAGTTTAGGTTAACTAACTTTAGTAGGATTTGGTGGAGATTGTGAATTCAGTGAAGTCGTGACTCTAGGGTTCTGATGAATCTCTCTTAATTGATTAGCTTTAGCTTTGATTTTAAATGTTACTTTCTTCTTTACTTGGTATTAATCTAAAATTGTTGTCTTACATCCATAATTTTGTAGTATTTTTATTGAAAGACGATCATCCATATTATGGATAAAGAATAGACTCATATGCCAAGGTGAATTTCGAAGCCCTACACTATACAAATTTTAATATCCCATACATTTAGTTTCTAATTAGTGAAAACTTGGTTTACTTTTATTTGTTTTAGACCATCACAAGCATATCGGGAGGGAGCACGGCCAAAATCGATACATATCGGCTATATCATATTGGTATCAGCCCGGCCCATGCTATAAATTATGCATTCTGGATGATTTTCGATAATTTTTGGCTCTGTCACATGTTTTGCATGAATCTTAACATTTTTTTAAAGAGATTTCTTAATTTCGATGGTTTTAGGAGAAACTCAAGTTATTGGAGTCTTCACTTTGTAATTTATGTGTATTGGCTGCACTTTTTTGGAGTTTATAGTTCATGTAGATCCAATTTTATGTTCTTTCTTCTCCAATGTCGTGAATATGCACGTCTCATCTTTGCTATTATGCTTGAAATGTTTTTGGGACTGTGATTATGCTCAATTTTTTGCTTAGAAATTGGAATAATGAAATTGCTAATGTGGCATTATTGTGAGATTTGGATAACTGATGAGAACTAGATCTAATGGTGGCATTTTTCTAGTAAATATGGTTGTGTTTTGCATAAACTTATTCTAACTATGTTTTTAGATGAATTTCACAAATTTAGATGAGAGATATTTTGTATTTTGCAATGATGAGAACCTAGATGTTGTCAAATTTTCATATAAATTTGTCAACTCAAGCAAGTAGTCTTTTTTGCCTTTAGAGAAAAAATAAAGTGAAGAAAGTTGGTGTTAAATCGGTTAATCCTCTAAGCCTATAAGGTTTATATAACACTCAACAGTTGTAAAAGTTAATAGTACATTTAAAGATATACCATTATAGTAACTCAGATTTATCCAATCTTGAATATAATTTTGATTAAACCAATAGTTGTGAAATGCATTCCTAACGAGGAGCGAGGCCTATCCCTTAACGCTCAATATAGGTGTAGTGAGGCTCTTTTTCTTTATGCTCATGCTTTATGGCGCGTTTCAGCAAGGCTCAAGCCAATTTGATGTGTGCTGACATATTCTGCTTTCGTGACTGTTATAAGTACTTAAATTTTATCTGCCTTTTAATTTCTTGTATGAGAAAAAGAAAATAAGGAACCTAATGGAGAGGTAACTTGCACCTCACCACATGCTGAGATACTACTCTTTCCCTGCATTTTCCTATATATACGCAAGAATAAATAAGTTTCTAAATATTTTGAAAAGGAAGATGAGAAACCTAATGAAGAAGTAAATCATACCTCATATGCAAAACTACTTTCTCTGTTCCTTTCCTCTTATTTGTTGGAACTCCATTCTCGAATAATGGTACTTGCTTCTTCTTGGGTTTAAGTTCCATTTGTAAACCTTTCTATAACATAAAAATCTTCGTCACAACAATGCCAATGCCTTTATCCAAATTTCTTCCTTCAACTATTTATTTTCTTGGTTCTCTCTAAATATCAGGTCAATAAGACTACATGTAAAGTGCATTATTCAAGAGCAGAGAATGTGTTCAAGGGTGGTGCTTCCTATAATATTGTTTTTTAATTTAGATTACTTACTATTAGCCTGCTACTTTGAGCTTTGTATATTCTTAGTCTTACTAGCAAATTTTATTGTTGTAATACGACTCCAAACTGGTTCAACCATTGTTTTCTTGACACAAATCCAACCCAGGTACAAATTATTAACATTTTGCAAATGTGCAAACCGTACATATGCTTCTCAATTTCTCATTTTCATCTTGTTCTTGTGTGTATTATCTTTATTTGTATTGTTTCTTTTAATATAAATATCAATTTGAGGTTGCAAAATCTGAGGACGAAGGATGGAGCTTTTGTTGTTAGGGAAATGCCACTCCTTTGTACTCCATTAACTGCTGCTGCATGCCTTTTTAAGATTTTGTGGCATTAGATTGCATATGCATCGATATAGGCTTCTCCCACAATGCATTTTTTTGGATGTGGTTGGTTCTTTGGTTTCATCCATATCAACTTATGGTTATAGTGTATTATTTGGGTGCCTCTTGTTCTTTCTCAACAACATATATTACATTTGATTAGAACTTATGTAATCCGAGATAGTGTATTAAAGATCGTGTGGGTTTGGATATCTTGCAGCAACAATAATTCTTTGTTAGCCTCTGAGCCACCAAATTTTTGGTACTATAACAAGTGTGTGTGGATTTTTTCAGTATGTTTTGGACTTTTCTTATGAGTTATTCATTTTCTACACGGGTTGTTGGAAACTTTTGGATTTGCTTAGTTTTATGCCAGTTTTGCTCAGTTTGCAGCTATATCCTCGATTTGCCTTTTACCACTGTCATACTCAAGTTTGCTACTGTTATACTCATGTTACTCTTCTTAATAGGAGATTTAGAAGTCACAATGGTGATTTATAGTATCCCTGTGGCTTAAAGGTATTTACATATCTGCTCGTTATGTGTCAATTGGCAATAACATGCATCACTAGATTCATTGGAGACTTTACTCATATTACAGATCCTTATGAAATGGTGGCAAGAATATTTGATTGTGTTGTTAGTTATCTTGCTTTGCTAATTAAATATATGTACTCTTTGATGTTAGTTTATGCTTGTTTACTATAGTTTTATCGGACTAGTTTTGATTGGGTAGCTCCATGAGTTGAGTTTTTTTGACATTGATTTTAAATGTTACTTTCTTTTTTTACTTGGTGTTAATCTGAAATTGTTTCGTCTTACGTCCATAATTTCGCAGTATTGTCATTGTAAGACGACCATTCATTATGGATAAAGAATGGACTTATATGCCAAGGTGAATTCCAAAGCCCTACACTATACAAATTTTAATATCCCATACATTTTTAGTTTCTAATTAGTGTAAACTTGCCAACTTGCCAACTACTTCATGCTTCACCTTAAATGTGTATAATGCCAAATTGCCAACTATACAATAAAAATGGAGTTGCTTCACCTTAAATGATTCCTCGTGTTAAAGTAGTAAAATATAGCATGGTAATATTTACTGTTTGATTTTTTGTCAATGTCTAATTTGTTACAGACATGAGGTATTTGTCACAGACATGAGGTATTTGTCCACTCACCAAATCTAGAGACGGGATGCTACTATAAGTGTACTTCTGAACATATAGATGTAGTTAATATGATAATTTGTCTTGCTGAGTTTTTGTGTGGATACAAATGAACTTAGCATATAGGATTCTTTAGTTAAGGAGTATTTCCTATATTACCATCAGAGGAATGGTTGATTCTTCCATGTGTCTGATTTTTCTTCTTCTGCCACATATTGTTGTAATACCACTCCAAAATGGAAAGTTCCTGCAAGCTTCGTAATAAATTATTCCATTTGCATTATAACCCTTATGAGCTAATAGTGATTGCGACTGAGTTTGATACATCTCAAATATCTGAACTTTAATCTCCGAATAACTTGTATCAGTGTTGAAGTTTCCAAGTTGGGGAATGGTCATTAGATATCATGTTCCCAATTTTGTACCATATATGGATCCCTTACCAGTAAGAACCTGGAGATCCGATCTCATTAATATCACTTGATTGACAGAAAACTATAGATTCATCGTGTCAAAGTAGTAAAATATAGCATGGTAAAAGTTCCTGTTTAAATTTTTGTCAACGTCTGATTTATTACAGACATGAGGTATTTGTCACAGACTGGACAAGTATATTGGTCTGGTTTAAAGGGTGGTTGCATGAAAATGAGTATGTGCATCTATAAAGCAACTGTGGACAAGCTCTTGATAGAGATAGATTGGTTCAATTTGATCCACAAAATAGATATCATATTTGTCTTTAGGTAAAGTAGCTCTTGAGAGTAGGAATCATCCATTTTTCAATTGTACATACTAATTATCCGTTCTTCAATTGTACATACTCAGCCTACGTATGGAATATGTCTCCATTATCTTGTCTATGTCTACATACTCAGCCTGTATTATGAAATATAATCCTGGACACATGCATAAAAGTTTAAATTACATAACTTGTGAGTTATATCTGTCAGTTTTAATATGTGTTTGCCATGTTGTCATGGTTGTACATGAGTTTACTTGCTCTATTGTACTACAGCAACAGATCAAAAAATACAAAGCACAAAAATTAGGCCCCTCATAATTCTACATAGCCAAAAAAATATAGGGGACAACTAACAAGTCAATCTCAGATCTATCATTTGTTCAGACATGAGGTTCCAGATAGCCCTCTATCCATGAATTTCTCTTATTCAACATATGCCTAAATGATGGATGGAACAGTTCCTTGAGGGGTACCATATTGTAGAATGTTGCCAAGGCACTAGTTCATTTCTGCAGGAATTAGACTCATAGCACACCTGTTGCAAAAGAAGAACTCTAAGCTTACTGCTTAGAGGGGGTACCATATCTCTTGTAGCATGTTATTTCTGCAGGAATTTCTGAAGAATTTTTGTATGTGAACATATATAGTCATTTCTGAAGAAGAACTCTAAGCAAACTAGTTCATTTCTGAAGAATTTCTGCAAGAATTAGACTCTAAGCTTCCTTGAGGGTACCATATCTCTTGTAGCATGTTAATTTCTCTGTGTATGTGAACATATGCAGTCATTTCTATCAAAAGTTTTTGTTTATACACTGCATTTGCAGTTTCTATTGAGAGCTTGTGTGAGCTATTCCTTGTGTTTACTCATTACTGTAGAATCAAGAGTTTTTTTAAACTTTGGAACCATAGCTGACTCATTTT
The DNA here is from genome assembly GCA_029216955.1 of Iris pallida. Taxonomy (NCBI): domain Eukaryota; kingdom Viridiplantae; phylum Streptophyta; class Magnoliopsida; order Asparagales; family Iridaceae; genus Iris; species Iris pallida. Next base: position 17,022,433 of record JANAVB010003400.1, on the reverse strand, counting down.
TATCATTATAGTTTGTGTTAATATTGTCTTTATTTTTATTCAGGTAGAGCTTAAAGAAGAGGGGAAGAATGCATCTAGAATACGAGTTTGTGAGCTTAAAGACTTGGAAATCTTTGAAGCTTTTGAAGTGTCCAACTGCAGTGAAAAAGTGCTTTTGCTTTTGTAGTAAGAAATTGAGTTTTGCTTTTGTAGTAAGGCAAAAACTTTTGATTTGAGCTTAAAGCTTTGAGTCTTGTAGTAAGAAATTGACTTTGATATTACAAATCTTGTTTGAACACTTTTGCTTTGTGTTAAGATTCTATCATGTTGTGTCAACTTATTAATGTTTGTGGATTTAGTTGAAATACTCTTGTGTAATTAGTTTGATTTCTGTTGGATATACTATGAGGACAAAATTATAGTCCTATTTGATTTTGGTTGATTAATTTATATTTGTACCTATTCAAATGTGGATACTAAAAAAAACATAATCATGGCATGTCTTGCGAGCCACAAAATAAAATTCGTCAACCCTTTAACAGCCCTAATTCTGAGTCATAAACACATAGCATTTATGACCTGCATTTTTGGGCCGTAAATGTGAGATTGTATGTTTTTGTTTTAAGCATTCACGGCTTGCTATGTGTGCCATAAATTAAAGAAATTGAATACTTTAACGGCCATCACTTCTAGTCGTCAAAGATTAGTATTTACGGCCTGCATTATGGGTCGTAAATGAGATCCAAAGTTTCCCACCAACTTCATTTACGACGTGCATTTACCTAAGTTATGGCAAATTTTGCACGCCATAAATAGTCGTACCCTTTTACGGCTGGAGCTTTTACGGCACGACCTTGTGAGCCGTAAAATTAGTTTTACGGCGCAAATTGCGGGCCATAAAAGACCTTATTTGGTGTAGTGTAGGATTTAGTCAAACTAGTTAAACTAGCCATTTTAGGTCAATCCTAGTCAATTCTAGGTTAACTAGGTCAAATTTGACCTAAGGTTGACTTTGGTCAACCCTTAGTCAACAAGGGTCAACTAGTTAAGGTTTGGGTCATTAGGTCAATTAGGGTTAGCCCCTAATGCCATAGGCTAGCAGCTTAGGCCATAGGCTAGTTGTCATAGGTATCTATCTCTATACAAATACAATATATATATATATATATATATATATATATATATATATATATATATATATATATATATATATATATATATATATATAAACAACACAACTACATAGGCCTATAGCCTATGTAATACTCATATACCCTATAGGTATCTATATATAGACACAAAATATAGTCTAATACAAATACATATACATATATATATATATATATGTATATATATATATATATATATATATATATATATATATATATATATATATATATATATATATATATATATATATATAGATATATATATATATATATATATATATATATATATATATGTATATAAAAATATATATATATATATATATATATATATATATATATATATATATATATATATATATATATATATATATATATATATATATATATATATGTATATAAAAATATATATATATATATATATATATATATATATATATATATAATTTTTTTTTTTTTATATATATATATATATATATGTATAAAAAAATATATATATATATATATATATATATATGTATATATATATATATATATATATATATATATATATATATATATATATATATATATATATATATATATATATATATATATATATATATATATGTATATAAAATATATATATAAAAAATATATATATATATATATATATATATATATATATATATATATATATATATATATATATATATATATATATATATATATGTATATATATATATATATATATATATATATATATATATATATATATATATATATATATATATATACAACTTATATATATAATACAATATATAGAGAGAGTAGTGAGAGAGAGATTAGTGAATAGAGTGAGAGAGAGATTAGGAATTCTGGAAACAGCAAAGGGGAGGGGGTTCCAGATTTTTGGAACCAGGAAATAGCCCCCCCACACACACACACAATACACCTATATACATATATATGTATATATATACATAACTACATATATACACATATGTATATCCTCAATTCTCACCTACACACACATATACGTACACTACCTATACATACACTGAAAATATACATATACATGTATAAATCATAATAAAAATAGTTTTGAATTTCGATTTTAAAAACTGGGAAAATATCCCAAATCTGGAAATATGGGACTGTGTATAGGTAAACTGGGTAAACCCAATTTCGTGTCCAAAACCCAACTAAGGTTCGAACCCAAGGGTTGGTAAGTGATGCCCCAAGTGTCCTCTAGTGTCCTAGGTACCTGACACGACACCATGACACGATTTGATGTGTCTAAACTCTCAAAACCCAAATTGGGTAAACTAAGATACGCACACACGTACACAGCATCGTGCACGTGTTCCACACTTTCGTGGACACACCACGAGACACGACACGTCTCGTGGTCATGCACACGTGTAGCCCACATATAGGGCTACACGACCCACACACTGATACGTGTCCACGACACGACACGAAGACCGTATCAGTCGTGAAAAACGCGACTGATACGCGCGTTCAGACCACGTCGTGCACGCGGTAGAGCGCCTTGTGCTCGTGATACAGGACACGACACATCTCGTGCTAGTGTCCTCGTGTTCGCCATATGATGGGCTACACGCTCGTGTCACCACGAGGTGCCCAAGTGTCGTGTCCGTGCGACACGATACGCGCGAAGTTGGCCCCCCGTGCGCGTGTGCACAGTCAGTGCGTGTCCAGTGCGAGTGAGATTTCTCACTCGACACGACACGGCGCGACACGAAACTCTGGGGGCATGCTCGTAGACATTGCCCCCATGTCCAAGTCAAATTTCACGTGTCCTAGTACTCTGTGCAGTGAGCACGAACACTATGGTAGCATGGCACGCACGCGTGGCCTCGTGCTGCGAGTTCGTGTCCATTTTGGACACGGACACAGCACGAAAACGTGCTTAGTCAACTAGGGTTGTAACCTACAAGTCTAGGGCTACATGAATATGTAATTTGTTTTGTAAAAACACAAAAACCATTTCTTTGTGGCATTTTATCAAACAAGGTTTAATAGCCTAGGATACGTATCCGATACGGACACCAAACCAACCCTAAATTTTACCAAACTTGACCCACAGTTAGGGTAGACCTATATGCATGCATTTATGAAGAAAAAACAGAATATTAGCAAAGTTTATGGGTATTTACCTATTTGTGCAATTTCAAGGGAAAATCAATAAAGAGGGGGTGTGCTTTTTTCCACTTGGTGATGTCCAAAGCTCATGAAATCTGGATTGCTAGCCTCCCTTAGCACCCTTGATGTTGTAGGGTCCCAATGCAAAAGACTAGAGGTGATTTGGATCAAAAATGATCAAGTTGTGTAGGTTTGAAGGAAATAGGATTTTGTAGGATTAAAATTCATGTAAAATGTTCATGAATGATTTGATGAGGTTATATAGAATGGTGTGGCTGCTAGGGGGGTGTCCTTGGCTGGCCATGGCAAGGGAGGGGGGTGTCCTTGACCTTCCTTCAAGGAGAAAGCAAGGACTTTGGTGCCAAGGTTGAGATACTTTGAGGATTTCATGGAAAATATCTAATAAAGTAATCTAAGATATTTCCACCCATGACTAAAAGTAATATCTATCCCCTTAGCATTCTAGGTTAGTAACTAATCTGTAGATTATGGTAAACTAGGTTAGGAACAATCATGGTACTTATCAACAATTAAATAATATTAAAAACACATAATTCCAAATAAAATCTAGTAAATTACCAAAATACCCTTTTAGGCTAAAATCACTAATTTGATATTCTAAGCCTATGGCTAGGCTCACATGGTCATGGCAACTCCTAGTTTAAGGAATAACTAGGGTTTACACTAAGGTTTTGCTAGTAAGTCACAAAGTCATAAGTCATGACTTAGGAAATGGTTTTAATTACACTAATAATCACCAAAAATCATATCATGACTAAAACACCATTAATAATTAATAAAAATAATAAATTTTCAAAAATACCCCAATTTCAGAAAATGGGTGTTACATGCATGATGCCTCAACGCGACAGGAACTAAAGGAATGGTCTGGCCCGCAAGACTTTCTCTCGATGGTCCAAAATCTCTATGGGCTGCTATTCGTTGGATAGGCTCTGCTGCACAGTAATCTCGGAATGGTCCAGAACGTGACTAGAATCTGACACATACCTCCTCAGTTGAGATATGTGGAATACATCATGAACTCCTTTCATGGTTGTGGCAACGTAAGTCTGTACACGAATTCTCCAACTCTCTCTAGCACGTCAAACGGTCCAACGTACCTTGGACTAGGCTTCCCTCTCCCTCTGAAGCTAATGGTTTCTCTGGTAGGAGAAATCTTCAGAAATACATGATCTCTTGGTTGAAAATCCATTGGTCGTCAATGACTGTCTGCGCAATGCTTTTGTCGATCTTGTATTGCTCGCAAATGTCCTTGAATTTGATTCACCTTCTCCACTGTACGAACCACCAACTTCTGTCCCAGTATCTGTCTCTCACCAACATCACTCTAATATACTGGAGAATGACACTTTCTTCCATACAAAGCTTTGAATGACGCCATTTAGATACTCGTTTAGTAATTGTTATTATAAGAAAACTCTGCCAAATGCAGATGATCCTCCTATGAACCTCCAAAGTCGAGCATGTATGCTCTCAGCATATCCTCCAAGGTCTGTATGGCATGCTCTGACTGTCCATCTGTCTGTGGATGATATGATGCAATGAACTTCAACCTCATACCAAGACTCTACTGTATGCTCCTCCAAAAATATGAAGTAAATCACGAGTATCTGTCGGACACAATATTGACTGGTACCCCATGTTGTCGAATGATTTGCTTCATGTACATTTTGGCTAACACCTCCGTAGATTGGCCCACTTTGAAAGGCAAAAAATGGATTGCCTTCGTGAGTCGATCTAATATAACCCAAACTGCATCTCTGCCACTCAGGCTCCTCCAAAATCTTATCATAAAATATATCGTAATTTGCTTCCATTTTTACTCTAGAATGGCTAATAGCTAGAGCAATCCTGCTGATATCTGATGTTGAACCTTAACTTGTTGACACACTAAACATTTTGCTACAAAACAAACTATCTCCCGCTTCATTCTGTCATGCCCCGACCCGAGAAATCGCTCATCCCCGCTAGATTTTATCCAAATCATCGTCCTCGCTGGGGCATGATGCCGCACGAGCCTCGAGTTTGCGCTCGTACAAGGCAAGATAGCAGGTTCAATACCATATCGTCTTTGATATGCTTTGATACGTCGAATTATTACATCTTCCTCTCTCATAAGCCTCAATACTATCGTCATTCGATCAGAGTATTCCTGAGTTATTACATATCGTCTTTGATACGCCTCAACACCATCTTCGATATGCATAACTTTAACATCTTCCTCTCTCAAAAGCTCCAATTCGTTGCAATCACTGTTATCATCCGAACTCGAATACGAATCAAGTCTCACACGTATCAAGATCCATTATGTTGTAACTAACTATCATCATCGAAATACGATTTTCAATTCATATATCCATTTTCATATTCCTAACTCGTACTTCCAAATTGTGGTACCGACTCATCGTACTAACCCAAATTTGTTTTGTACGATTACTTCGTACCTACTCAACTCTTTTCGAACAAGTCTTCGTACTAACTCAATGCAAATTCGACTGAATTAACTATTTTCTCAAGGCAACATTCCCTCGCTATGCTCAGCCTATCGTTCGACTTACACTTAACGAATCCTTGTCCGATGTATCATCCATGGGTACAACTTCGTACATAATTGTTCAACTCAATTCATCAAAGCATACTTGCATCGACTTCTATCAAGTCATTCCTACTCGAGTCTTGGCACTATTCCGTCCGTTGAGGAGAAACCATTCATAACCAATGCAATCGTCTTGACACAATCTTTTGTAAGTCACCAAACGGCTTAACATAGCTATCGCTAAGTGGTATGCATATACCACTTAGAAATCGAGCCTATCGTTATCGATACAATGCTTTGCTGTACTAAACGCACAAGTGGTATTGCGTATACCACTCAAAATTGAGTTATTACTCGACAACACACTCCGCATAGGTCTGACGTTTATTTCAAGTTAACTATCCCGTGGCGATCTTTTTCGATCCCAGCTCTAGCGTTAGCCTACTCGAGTTGGCACAACAACTGAACCAATATGATAGTTGTTCGTCAATGTTTGACATTCATTCAAATCTAACCATGCCTTGGTGATCATATCGACCACACACGCAACATTCGCTTATTCAAAGCTCAACGTGACATTCGGCCAACATAAACGTTTGCCTACTCAGACTCGAGTTAGCGACCAACTCGACTCGTTACTATTGCATCCACGATTTTCCAAACCTTACTCGTTGTAACTAATGCAACGACTTATTCTCAATACTTAAGGTTACAATCCCGTTCAACATATCGCTATCCTTTCGCATAGCCACATAACACGCATCGCCTCGTATATCGACTCATTGTACTTTGTGCAACCAACAACACGTATCTTTTCGCACTTCGTGCGACCAGCAATACCTATCTCATTGCACTTCATGCAACTAATATCACTATATTTGTTGCACGTTGTACAACCAACGACTCGTAACTTTGTTGCACTTCAGAAAACCAACATTTTATAACTTGTTATACTTTGTGCAATAAACATTCTCCGATGGCACTCAAAGACAGCGTGATAGTCATGACATACTTATAGCAGACGTACACACTTAATATAGACTTATTGTATGGAATATCTAATATATCATCTAGCAGATCCATGAGCCATGCGGTTGCGAAAATAACTTAGAGTTAATTGATTTTCGATATCGAAGCAACTGAGGGTCAAAGAGATTCGTTCACGGTCCAGAGGATGGAACCGCTCTGATACCAACTTGTCATTCCCCGACCCGAGAAATCGCTTTTTCTCGCTATATTTCATCCGAATTATCGTCCTCGCTGGGGCATGATGTCGCACGAGCCTGGAGTTTGCGCTCGTGCAAGACAAGATAACAGGTTCACATAAGATTATCTCAAATTGATAACATAAGCAGCAGAAAAAAAACAAAGTATACAATAAGAATCTCTTTTATTAATAAAGAACTGAAGGTTACAAAGGCTTTGAATAACCCAACTAGATATGCCAATTGGCTACAACGCTCATGATCTCTCTAGCTCACAAAGGATTACATTGTTTCATACATTATGCCTCTTTATAGCCAACAAGTAGTCTTCGGTCGAACATTTCCATGTTGCAAGTTCGAACGCCAATGCGGTAGCTCCTCTTGAAATGCTAAGGACTCCATGCCTCGGTGGGTCCCAGCCAAGTCTCACCCCGAGCCGAACATTACCTGAACCTGCAAGCAAACTAGTGGGAGATTAGTACTTTTGTCCTCATTGCACTGATCAAGACCCACTCACACCCAACCAACACTAAGTACATTTAGTGATGTAGGACCGATTGTAGGAACGAGTTGTAAAGCGCAATACTCTAGAGGGGGGATGAATAGAGTAGGCAGCGGAAAATTAACTATTTAAAAATATTAGTAACAAGATCACAGATAATATATCACAGATATGTAAATAAAAGTAGAGAGTAGAGAGCAAACGCAAATACAAGGATGTATACTGGTTTTCCTCTGTTGAGGACTAGTCCAGTTGGAAGAACTCTAGCTTCCAGTTGAATCCACTATGAAAAATCACCACAAGTTTTCATCCGAAGTTCTTGCAACTTCTACAACGCGAGCTTTGATCCGAAGTACTTGACCAACTTCAATTGTGAAGTGTGTAACTTCAATCAAGCCTCTGATTACAACCACTCTGAAACTTTTAGACCGTACCGTACTGGCAAATCGACTAGAGGATTGTAACTGGCTTGGAATTTGAAAAGAAATAGCTCATAATACTTTGGAAGAAGTAATAGGCTTATAGAGAAGAGATATGAAAGTGAATGAGTGTGTTGAAATGATCGAAATCCTTCTCTATTTATAGTTTTTCCAAAGGCAGAATTCTGACAGAATTTGGACAGAATTCGGACAGAACTCTATGAGAAAATCTCGTTGGGATCCGTAACTGCAGGAAGACCAAGTTCAAAAAGCAACGTTCACTAACCGAACTCTGGCCGAACTCTGACCGAATTCTGGCCGAACTCTGGCCGAATTCTCCTGGAGTTCTGTTGGAGTTCTGTCAGGTTTTTTGCAAACTGGTTTTGGGCTTTTTGAAATGTCAGACAGTTAGGAAGTAGTTTGGGCTTTTGTAAATGGGCTTGTTTTCAAAATGAAAGGGTATTTTGAAAATATTTCTTGGGTAGCCTATTTGCCAGTACGATGTAGAACCCCCGATGCGAGGCCTCGGATAGGTCGTTAGGCGGTTCAGAGAAATCTTCTTGTACAACGCCGTCTTTGGCCCATCAACAATTCTCTATTGCATATGTCCTGGTTTGATCATGTTTGATCATGCTTACAGCATGTCTATAAATACATGTTAGACAAGCAAACCAATATGATACAAGCATAGCAATATGATATATAACATTTAGGACAATGCTAAGATCAGGACAATGCTAAGTTTAAGTAGCAACATGATAGTGATTACATGAATATTAGTGATGGTATTATGTTAAACTTAATTGATTAGCCATATTCAAAAATATGATATAATCATTGGGCTAACAAATGAAACATGCAACTTTTTTGGTGATATTTCTATTTAGCCTTAGGGTCAGTTTCATGGCAATATTCAAGCATAGCAACTTATTATAAATGTATCTAATACCGTGTTCCTACAGCAGATAAAGTTAGACATAATATAAACATAGGCATAGTGATCGTGCATGTTTCCGTCTCGTTTTGCTTAGCCTACAATCGTTAGAAATATGCATAACCAACCATACAATTCGTGCAGCCAACCAACCCATACTTAGACATATGCATAAGGATGGCAGGCCCTGCGCCTGCACCCAACTCTAATCTCAGCCCACCGACCCTACCTATATGAAGGTCACAGTGTTTCGCACCGTAATGGACTTGGCATCCTTATGTGTAAGCCTATGATCACTCCAATACGGGTTGCTAGCCCAGTATCTGAAGGATCCCAAACTTACTGATATCATAGCTTATCATAACACTGGTCGATCGTAGCCTGTCCTAATGATGTGCACCATAAATACCATACATAATTTCCTCATAGGCCGAAAGGTCCTAGTGCCCCGGTCGTAACCGTTCGAGGAAAGCCGCACCCGTGCACGGACCATCCGAGTCCGTTGACCATGCAATACGCACCACAGAAAATAAGTCATATCATTCCAACCAATCTCACATTCCATAAACATATTTACGTTCCATAAACATATTCCGTTATCTCTATCTCAAGTTCCATCGGCATTATGCCCCAACACATCCGTATTGATATACGACGCCCAACAGTTTAGACTTCTCATACTTATACTCAACGCGTTCCATTCATAAGTTATTCATATAGCAGCTGTTCCGTAGTTACTTAGTCATTTCGTAGCTTCCGTGCACGAGGGCACGCTTAACACCATAATCAGTGTTCCAGACCTAGTGTTCAATGTTCTTGGAGTCGTGCACGTGATGCACATCTCGATATTACCTTTCAATGTTCTACCATCACCGTCCTACCACGACCCGTACACTTGATGCACGTCATTTCAATTGTTCAATGTTCTATTTTAATATTCAACACATACTAAGACCTTTAACCGTTCAAGCCACGCCCGCTAACTTAATGGCAACTTACGCATACAAGGATACATTTTATTAGACCTGAAGGAGTTGGAAGAGAGAGTCAAGATCCCTTCCACCTTAAGCCGATACGCCTGGTCGTTTTGCCGAGCTGATGCGGCTCGATTCCATATCTTGGTTGCACGACTAACTCTTCTTAGCCATTCTGTTGAACTACTTGATTGATTTGGCCTACTACACCCATGCCACAATCCAATACAAGGCGACGATTTGGTTTTACGGACACCTTAGTGAACAATGCAAATTGTCGACCCTTTATGATTCAACATAAAAGCATAGCCTGCACACCAGATCACTCGAAGTCGATATTTTGTTCAAACCGGACTTAGGCTTTACATCAATTCGTATCGATACTATATGTGGTCAACGCAACTCTTCGAGTCAATGACTCATCGTAATGCACCGTGCGAAGCGGGGCATTACATAATATACCACTCAAAATAAGGTTCGTCCTTGAACCGAAACCAACACTCAATCCAAGTGTTTTGCTAGATCGTTTTATGATCTTGTACCGCTATCGTTTGAATCATACAACTTAGTTCGAATCATACACATATTTTAGGCGTCCCACCAATATATGCATTTTAGCCAAGCTCAGTTGTAGGATACTGGGACAAGGCTGACAGACTCAACTTAAATCCTCAAGCATGGATTATTTCGTACTCGACTTGGTCAGATCTTAGCGTATGTTCTCAAAAATACTTCTCGTATGTATTATTCTATAACATGTGATTATCTTCCAAAAATTTATGCGTATAACTTAACTAAAACCTTTACTTCGATCCCATAAGTTTCTCGTCGGCCATCTAACACTCGCATTGCATTAAGTCATTGCGCATCCGATCGCAATAATTCTCTGTAACGCCTATTCGTCCAACCATTTTCTATTTCTCACATAACTCAAATCCATATTCAACTATTCCTGAGCTTGCCTCAATGGCATGGACTAAGTCCAACATGTCCAAACTTCCTTTACCTATAACCCGTACTATGTATCGTATGCAACTATTCCAATACAATTTACGTTCTCGAAATTTTCTATACAACGCATCTGGGGCTAACCCCGCTAGGTAACTTATCCAGACATTATGCTCGCGTTCTCCCGATACAAGAGGTCAACTTGAGTCTACGATGCTCAAAGGCAACAATCTTTTCGACCCAAGGTCTCTTACGATACACTCATCTCTGATTCTCGACCGAGTATGAATCCTTTGCTCAATTTTTGAATCAATCCCGACTAGTTCGTTTCATAACATAGAATGTGCGCTGAACACATATAACTTAATCGTTACTGAAACCGATCTACGACACAATTATTAGGGTCATTCTACTATTCATCACTCTCGTGCATTGTAGAATTCTTGCAATCGCCTTACCGCATTACTATGCTATATGTGTTCCTCAACATCTATTTGATCATCGACCAACCAAGTCTATTTACATACTTATTCGATCGATCATAATTTTTTTCTGACCATTTCATTCTAGTCGAAGGTTATTCGCTAACTTCCGAAATACGATACTCACTCGCTTAGACTTATCCTCAACATGCACTACATCATCCTTCATCCTCGACGAAATTTCTTATGCGACTTCATTGGGTCATCCTATGGGACTTCAACATTCACTTGATTTGGCGTTCAAGTCTTCTAGGGTCATCTGCCCCGAAACTATGCTCGATAATTGATGATCATCAATGATGGACAGTTACTACGAACCATGCTATATCCTATCGGGAGCCAAATCAATTCTTGAAAATTCCTATGAGACTTTATCCAGTCCGACGTAATTTACTAATCCATAATTTATCTACCCCCGCGCAACTGATGTGCACCTACTACTCGAATCACTCATGCACTCCCGTTAACACTATCGCAACCGAGCAATATTTGTTCGCCTTGGGTACGAGTCTATTTATCCATGATCAATATCCGACACACTCTAGGCTTATCACAACAATCCTCAAATTTACCTTCGCATCAAACCACAAGACTAAATCCAATTTACCACGCCTTGTAAGTTCAACCATCCCCGCTGGACATAAATCACCATACCAGCGCTCATGAAGAATAGTCATCCTAATCGGCGTGACGCATGTGCAAGGCTGGTGTTGCGCTCGCACAAGACAAGAATGTTCACGCAGCGGTTATCCACGAAGCATTCAAGACACTTTCGTTTTCATCCAAGTAATATCCATCCACTCTCAAATTCTTCTAAGCATTCCTATTATTATCATCCAAATTGACATCAACTTAACTTGTATCTTATTCATCCAACAATAATGCCCAACATAATTTTCCTTCATTCGATCAGAGTATCCCCGAGTTATTATATATCGTCTTTGATACGCCTCAATACCATCATCGATATGTATAACTTGAACATCTTCCTCTCTCATAAGCTCCAATTTATTGTAATCAGTGTTATCATCCGAACTCGAATACGAATTAAGTCTCGTACGTATCAAGATCCATTCTGTTGTAACTAACTATCATCATCGAGACATGATTTCCAATTCATATATCCATTCTCATACTCCTAACTCGTACTTCGTGCTACCGACTCATCGTACTAACTCAAATTCGTTTTGCACGATTACTTTGTATCTACTCAACCCTTTTCGAACAAGTCTTCGTACTAACTCAATACAAATTTGACTGAGTTAACTATTTTCTCAAGGCAACATTCCCTTGCTATGCTCAGCCTATCGTTCGACTTACACTTAACGAATCCTTGTCCGATGTATCATCCTTGGGTACAACTTCGTACATAATTGTTCAACTCAATTCATCAAAGCATACTTGCATCGACTTCTATCAAGTCATTCCCACTCGAGTCTCGGCACTATTCCGTCCGTTGAGGACAAACCATTCATAACCAACGCAATCGTCTTGACACAATCTATTGCAAGTCACCAAACGGCTTAACATAGCTATCGCTAAGTGGTATGCATATACCACTCAGAAATCGAGCCTATCGTTATCGATATAATGCTTTGCTGTACTAAACGCACAAGTGGTATTGCATATACCACTCGAAATTGAGTCATTACTCGATATCACACTCCGCATAGGTCCGACGTTTATTTCAAGTTAACTATCTCGTGGTGATCTTTTCCGATCCTAGCTCTAGCGTTCGCTTACTTGAGTTGGCACAACAACTGAACCAACATGATAGTTGTTTGTCCAAGTTTGACATTCATTCAAATCTAATCGTGCCTTGGTGATCATATCGATCACACACGCAACATTCGCTTATTCAAATCTCAATGCGACATTCGGCCAACATAAACGTTCGCCTACTCAAACTCGACTTAGTAAGCAACTCGATTCGTTACTATCACATCCGCGATTTTCCAAACCTTACTCGTTGTAACTCATGCAACGACTTATTCTCGATACTTAAGGTCACAATCCCGTTCAACAAATCGCTATCCTTTCGCATAGCCATATAGCACGCATTGCCTCGTATATCGACTTGTTGTACTTCGTGTAACCAACAACACGTATCTCTTCGCACTTCGTACGACCATCAATACCTATCTTATTGCACTTCATGCAACCAATATCACCATATTCGTTGTACGTCGTGCAACCAATGACTCGTAGCTTTGTTGCACTTCAGAAAACCAATATTTCATACCTCGTTGCACTTTATGCAACCAACATTCTTCGATGGCACTCGGAGACATCATGATAGTCATGACATACTTGTGGCAGATGTACGCACTTAATATAAACTTATTGTATGGAATATGCAATGTAGCATCGAACAGATCCATGAGCCATGCGGTTGCGGAAACAACTTAGAGTCAATTGATTTTCGATATCGAAGCAACTGAGGGTCAAAGAGATTCGTTCATGGTCCAGAGGATGGAACCGCTCTGATAGCAACTTGTCACGCCTCGACCCGGGAAATCGCTCGTCCTTGCTAGATTTTACCCGAATCATCGTCCTCGCTGGGGCGTGATGCCGCACGAGCCTGGAGTTTGTGCTCGTGCAAGGCAAGATAACATGTTCACATAAGATTATCTTAAATTGATAACATTGTTTGCAAAAATAAAAGTTTGATTTCTACAAACTAAGAAAGAGTACAAAAGGTACAATTGATTTTTGTGGAAGTACAACTATAGGAATATGATCAGAAGACAATCACTTTATCTATTGGACGATGTGATATCGAAAACACGAGCCTTTGGAGGATGCAACATCACTTTGTCAGGAGATTATGATAATTCATCCTTTTTTGAGACTAATTTGAAACTCTATTTATAGAGTTCTTGAAATAACTGTTTAGCAGTTATTCTGGGTTACGTGCGCCTCAGGTTGCACGGCCCCGTTCATTTGCGCGAGCGGTTGTACCAACTGCTGTGGACATGTGGCATCATTTGAGTGAGATGCACATGGTCGTGGATAATGTATTGGACAGGTTCTATGAAGTAAGTTGTATGCGCGCCACGTCACTCTGCTCTGGACATCAATTCGATCACATTGTGCGAGCTTCATCAGGTTGTGCGAGGGCGCAATGTATCAACTTGTGCGAGCGGTTGCACCAACTACTGTGGATGCGTGGTATCATCTGAGTGAGATGCGCATGGTCGTGAGCAATATAGTGGACACGTTCTACGAAGTTAGTGACAAGCGTGCTATGTCATCCTGCTCTGGACATCAATTCGATCATATTTTGTGAGCTTCGTCAGGTTGCACGGGGGCACAATGTAGCAACTTGCGCAAGCGGTTGCACTAACTGCTGTGGACGCGTGGCATCATTTGAGTAAGATGCGTACGGTCGTGAGTAATATAGTGGACACGTTCTACGAAGTTAGTGACATATGCGCCACGTCATCCTGCTCATCAATTCGATCACATTGCACGATTTTTATCAGGTTGTGCGGAGGCGCAATGTACCAACTTGTGCCTAAGTACAACCTCGTGCACCCTGATACGTTGTGCAAACTGCTAGCTGACCAAATCTTCTCAAGTGCCGTATTGAGCGGGATTCGAACAAATTTTCCATGATATATGTGTTGTCAGCTGTCAGGCAATGATAATGCTATTATAGTTTTACGAGAAGACCGTCACATGGCACTCGCGCAACCTGTCTCGTGCACAATCTATCTCTCGTGCAAGTTGATAATTATGGCACAATCTGATATCTAGCTCCCAAAATAGCGCCACAACTTGATTTTTATTTTTTACATGACCTCCTTCAAAGTTTTCAAAATTTGAAAAACTTCAAAGTTTTGAAATACTTTGAATTATACATATTGCGCATGTCTTAAACTAAATACACTTTTCGAGCACAAGTTGTGCGATCAAATTCGTTTGCAAAGCTATAAATAGCCATACCCTTCGGTCTCTTTGGTTTTTTATCGATGTTTAAAATTCTTCTCAACCAAGAAAAATTCATCTTTTCTCTTTCTTCACAAGCTTTTTTCGACAACTGTCAATGGCCCCCAAATGCTCTGTTGCCGAGAAGGGCAAAAATGTGGCCAAATCTTCTACGTGCGCACTCCAATATGCTCTGCCTTCATTACGACGAGAGACGGCCAATCCGGCCATAGAAGTTGAATATCCGACCGAAAAACCGATCATCGACCACCCTCTTTAGGGTTCAGCTCAATTCAGACAACATGTGCCCGCTCTTTTTAGAGTTGGGCACACTCCATAACTTGCGCCTCCCTCTTTAGGGCATGGTTGCTGTCGATTTATATTGTACGATATTTCGAAAGTTGTGCTCTCTTTTGATTTTATGAAATCAATTGGGGCGCAACTTAACATGTTGGGTAGCAAAAATGAGGCATAACCTGAATGCTGCACAACATGAGGGTCGCACAACCTGATTGCTGAGCAACATAAGAGTCACGCAACCTGACTGCTGCGCAACACAAGAGTCGCACAACCTGAGAGTTACGCAACCTGTTTATGTAACATGTTCTGATTCAAAACATTATTTGAAACTAATTTTTGTTTGTTCATCTTCATATAGTTGACTTGAGAGAAGTTTCCAATGCCCAAAGATTTGCCTCTACATTTAATGCACCTGAATACAAAGAGGACTTATCAGATGTGTCATATCCATATTATGACCTTCCTGAAGCCAGGAGAGCTATACTCGCAGCTCAAGAGAATTCTACAATACTGTGTTTGATGAATGGACAACCTCTAGAAAGTGTGGATAATATAGTTCATAAGAAACCAGGCTTCTTATTTGGTGATGCTATCAAGAAGACGTCCCAGCCCAAGGCCAAGAAGGAAGGCAGGGTTTATCAGTATAGTGAGGACAGGATGATGTACCTCCCAGAAATGTTGAGATATCTATCATTGTCTCGATTTAAATTTTTGAGTTACCCTCGCCGGATGGCATGGGATATAACTCCACAGCAGCAAGCAAGAGTGGGGAGGATCTGTTACAGACTAGGTCCACAAAGTAGAGACCAGTTCTATAGCACCTCAGATAAATATAGCTCCCATCTGAGAGGTCTGATGCCAGGCTGTGTACCTCCCGAGGACTCCTTGCTGTTACTTCCGGTCAGAGTACCAATTTTTGCGAACGAGTTTGCCAAAGTTGAAGGAAGATACTCGAACCAGACTATGCAAATGACAGGCCTGATAAATCTAGATAATAAGCGCTGGAGCAGTTTGGCTATTTGGGTTCTGGACCACTTCAAAGACAAGCTTCTAGAGATAGGTCTTTATGAAGCAGTCTGTGTCACGACCCGCACCCTAGAGTAAGGGCACGAGACGTGAATACGTCCAGCCTATGCCACAGTGTCGGCAGTAGAACGCTGTCCTAGGTCACAACATCTAGCAATGTAAATATCTAAACAGTTTATACTCCCCGAATGGGGGTGACATAGCAATAGAAACTCAATCACAACTAAGGAAGATATAGCACGATATGAATAGAACTCAAGGAAATGAAATAGATAAAACAGTAGTCTAAGATAATCCCAGCAGTACAAGGTCTCAGATAAAAGAATATATACAACTGATCTCCAAATAAGAGTCTAACTAGAACATGTCTCAAAACTACAAATGAAAGACAAGCTAGCTAATCTAGTCTAGGCAGTCGGGGGAAAGTCCTCAGCTACTGCTGGATCCTCTTGAGGGTCCAGCCTACAGGTGTCATCTAAGGCTGCCCCGTAGTAGGTGTCCAGGCAAGCCTCCTCCTCGTCCTCTGTAATATTTTCAACAGGTCCAGTCAGGACTGGAGCAAGCACAGTACATCTCAACAGATCATAGCAGGTTAGAAAATAAAAATATACAGTAAAGTAAGATACGAGTACTGAAGAAATGCGGTATGTAAACAGGAAGAGAACTGTAATGTAAATATCTACTATACATAGAGAACTAGCAGTGACTAGTGAGTCAGAGTACGAGATAGCACATGTGAACAGGACAGATTTGTACATGATCTACACTAAAGAGTTGTACATGATCTACACTACTATGAAATTGTTCACATGACTCCTAGCACTCCCCCGTTTCCCCAATCAATACACAAGGATCTAAACAGGTTATGTTATTGTACATGATATCACATGGGGGCCCATATAGGGTGCACATGATAGTATACATGAAGGCTCTGTGAACATGAGAGTACAAGATTCACAAGAGTGTACATGTATGGTGAAAGCGCAGGAGTACATGATGTAAGTGAAACGCACAAGCACAATGTATCCGATGCTCCCGAGGGGGATAACATCGCATGTAGAGATCCATATAGTACCAATCCGTGTGACCAACGTGACAGTACAAGTAAAGTAATCTACTGCAGGAAATAATTCTAAGCAGGATATGAAATGATCAGAGAATGTACTTGCCTGTAACTGAGTGTCCGGTATGAAACGTACTGTCCAAGGAGTGGTGTCTGGCTCCTAATCAGAACAGCACAAGTCACAACAAGTCCAGAATATCAAAATGGAGTCCTACTATGCATTCTATATGATTCTAAGTCAATCTAGACCAAAGTCAACTCTTGGTCAACTCTGGTCAACCCTAGAAGTCAAACTAGGTCCACCAAGTCTAATTTAGTCTAAACTAGGCTAACTAGGTCTAATACTTCTATTCTAGACAACACACCATTCAAGTACTCCTTATACCTAAGCACATACACATTATATAATCTAGGATAATGCAACTACATCATAACTAACAAAGAAATTATATATATAGATATATATATAGGCACTTCATACAAATCACACATCTACACATTGAATGGCCTACACATGTAAAGCTCATAAATTAGGAAAGAGAAGAGCTAGTGTGGGTGTGTGTGTGTGTAGGAATAATGTGTGTGTGGACAGGATAATATAAGGGTGTGTAACAGGAAGGCAGTGTGTGTGAACATGGCAGGGTGTATGTGTGTGGCAACAGTGTACAGGAAAATATTTCAGGAATCAAAAGCAGTGAAGAGGAGGCTGTGTGTGTGATATGCAATGGCGTTTGGACAGCAGGAAATAACAACAGTGAAAGAAATGTAAAAGTGTGTGGTGGTGATTATGTACAACAGTAAAGTAAGGAAGGAATGTGTGTCAAAGAGTAACAGGAAGTAACCATCATGTGTGTGTTTATGAAACTAAGGTGCAGGAATACAATTATGACAGTGAACAATTAAGAGTTGTATAAACTAAGTGAGAGTGCAGGAATAACAATGTGACAAGAAATAGTGAAGTCCAATAATGGACTGCTAACAAGGAAGGAAATCAATTCATTAAAATTTCTGATTTCAGTCACCCCTCAATCACACAACATGTTCTTAGGTTTTTGAGAACAAACCTATTCCTGAGAATTCCCAGGTAACCAGTGTACTCCAGTACACAGTGTTCTCAGATTTAAACATATCCCTACAGTCCTAATCATGATATCAATTAATTTAAAACAATTGGAAATCAAACAGTGGACAGGAATTACCAGTGTTCAGGAATTATAAGTGACAGTGAAGAGGATGTCACATGGAAAATATGCAGGAAATGAAAGTGAAGGGTGTGTGATACTGAAGTGCAGGAATTATCAGATTATTGAGGAGTGCAGGAAATACATAGTGTACAGCAATAATCAAAATGTGTGTGTAAACTCATAATGGATTGAAAAAGGGAAGGGAAAGGAAATACTCATGTATCAAACAGTTTTACGAAACTGAAATCCCAGTTTCAGTCCAACAACTCAGGTTTAATACCTGAACAAATAGCTAACTTCATGGCATCTCAGGTTTGAATGTGTGGATAAAAACAACAGTGCACATATGAAAGGGAAAAATAGGATTGAGTTCTCAGGTTTAAAGAACTGTCAACCTACTATTAACAACCAATCCCATTCTCATTCAAAACACAACCAAAACAACAAAACTCGACCCACAGTTAGATAATAAGTAGGAGAATCAATTTAGAGTATAAAACCAGTATCTAACAGCATTCAATTAGGTTAAAGAGATTGCTAAAACTCAATCGAATTTCTGGAAACAGGGAAAAATTGTACAGTTAAATATAGGATATTCAGAAAATGGTTATTTGAGAAATGATCTATAAAATCAAATTAAAATGATAATTAAGTGGTTGGTAATGTAAATGCTAAGTGTGAATGTGTCTCTGGAAGTGTCAAGTGTCCACCACGAGGACACAGCCGTGTCCAAAATGGATTGCCCAAACAGTGCACAAAACACGGCTGAATTGACAGTGCAACCCAATGCGGGCTAGAGAACACCTCCGACACGATACGAGAGCTTCTCCAACTTGGAGGGCCTCGTGTCAGTCATGGCCCCATGGCCCACGCCAAATGTTACGGCCTGAGTCGCCGTGTCCAGCGAGTTGTTGGCCCCGAGTAGCAGGGGAAACAATACAGTCCCGAGCCAGTGCACGCACGCGTGTCCAGGATGGTTTACACACGACACAGACACGAAACGACCATGGTGTCTTCACAAAAATTAAAGAGAACACAAGGATCTATAATTTTATTCAAACAGAATTTAAAAACAATAAAGTCGAACTCTCAGAGGCATTTGGCCGAACATCTATGACACAAGGCTGATACGTGTCCAAAACGGACACGAAACCACTGACACAGGACACGAATCCAATACTGACCTTAGGGTGGGATCTTAGGCTTCCTATACATGAAGACTACATGGAGTTTCATGGAGAAATGAGAGAGATACCTCCTTGAGAAGTTTCAATGGAAAAAGCCCTTTGTTAGCTCCTCACTTGGTATCCCAAATCCTTCAAATCAAATCCAAACTGAACCAAACATTCATAGCAGCAAGAAAATCATCATTAGAAACTATTGCAACAAATTTGGAGATTTTAGGACCTATTATGGAATTTAAATGAATTTACTAAGACAAGAACTCACCTCTTTCTTCTTGGATCTATTTTTTCTAAGGAGGAGGCTAGCCCTAAAAACTAGGAGAATATTTATAATGGGGGAATCCCTAGGTTCAGCTAGGGTGGCTGACCACTTGGCTTTGGGTTAGGGTTGAGCTAGGTTTGTTAGACCTATCTAACTAAGTCACAAAATGACTTGTGAAACTACAAGCCATTTATCAAATAACTTGATTTCTACATTCCTAATTCAAGTTCTAGTGAATCACTAACCACTAACTTGAGTCACACTAGGTTAGACTAGGGTCACTTGACCTAACCAAGCCCAACTAACCATGGTTAGTTCCTAGGTTGGTCTACATGAGTCAAAACTGGCCAAAAATCAAACTAGTCCAAATAAATCCAAAATAAATCCTTAAAATTCCCATAAATTCTAATTAATACTAATAAATTTTATTTACCCCAAAAATGACAAATTTACCCTCAAACTAGAAATGTGGTAATGACAAATCTACCCTCCTTAAAAGAATTTTGTCCTCGAAATTGAAAGGCGAAATGCAACTGATGAGAAGGATAGGAAGTATACCTCAAGGTCCAAAAAGATAAGGGTACCGCTCGCGCATCTCATCCTCCCGCTCCCAGGTAGACTCTCCTGGAGAATGATGCCTCCATGCGACGCGTACCAAGGATATCACCTGGTTCCTCAGAACCTTCTTCCGTCGATCCAGAATCTCCACTGGCTGCTCTGGATAGCTGAGAGAAGGACCCACCTCAATCTCCGAATGATCGAGCACATGGCTAGGGTCAGCCACATACCGTCTCAACTGTGATACATGAAATACGTTGTGGACCCCCACAAGTGCAGGAGGCAAGTCTAGCCTGTAAGCCACGTCACCGACTCTCCCGCTGATAACGAAAGGGCCGATGAAGCGCGGGCTAAGCTTTCCGCCTCCACCAAAACGTATCGTACCACGAGTCGGAGATATCCTCAAGAAAACCTGGTCTCCGACCTAATCACAAGCAAGGTCTCAATTAAAATAAATAACAAACATGATCAAAAATCACAAACAAACAACCTAATCTAATCCTACTCAAATCTGTACCTCAAACTCCAAGGGCCTCCGGTGGCTATCGGCCCAGTGCCGATGTCTGTCCTGCGCCACGTGAAGTCTGTCCCTGATAAGCTTCACCTTCTCGGCCGCATCCATATTCATCTCTGGCCCCAGCAAAGCTCGTTCACCAACATCATCCCAGGATAAGGGTGTACGGCACCTACGCCCGTACAGAGCCTCGAAAGGTGACATCTCGATGCTGGCCTGGAAACTATTGTCATAGACAAACTCCACCAAATGAAGATGATCCTCCCAGGAACCTCTAAAGTCCAGAACGCACGTCCGCAGCATATCCTCAAGGGTCTGAATAGTCCGCTCTGACTGTCCGTCCGTCTGGGGTGGTATGCAGTACTAAATTTGAGCTGAGTGCCCAAGCTGGTCTGCAGACTCCTCCAGAAATGGGAAGTAAAACGGCTATCCCGATCTGAGACGATGCTGACCGGAACTCCGTGGATCCTGACTATCTGCCGCATATACATCTCCGCCAGTCTCTCTGTAGACGTACCCACCTTGAGTGGCAAGAAGTGGGCCGATTTGGTCAACCTGTCCACGATGACCCAAATCGCGTCTTTCCCTCCTGGAGTACGCGGCAATCCTGAAACGAAGTCCATCGTGATATGCTCCCATTTCCACTCGGGAATGGGCAGCGGCTGCAACAATCCACCGGGCCTCTGTCTCTCTACCTTGACCTGCTGACAGACCAAGCATCTAGCTACGAAGTGGGACACCTCCCGCTTCATTCCTGACCACCATACATGCTCCCGCAGATCTCGGTACATCTTGTTGGCACCCGGGTGTATAGAGTACTGAGATCTGTGGGCCTCCTGCATAATCTGCTCTCTGAGCTCCCCGCTAGGCACACATAGCCTGGCACCGTGCCTCAGGGCACCATCCTCTGCAAGTGAGAACTCAGGATCCCCCACACCAATACTGATATGCTCTCTGATACTCTGAAAAGCCACATCCTCGAACTGGGCTGCCTTGATCATGTCTATCAAGTCTGACTGTATCTGCATCCCCCATAGCAGCATCTGCACTCCTGGCACGATCACCTCAATCCCAAGGCTCTCCAAGTCAGCAAGCAAATGTCGATCCATGGTCAAACACATGGCTGTCGGATACCTGCTCAAGGCATCGGCAACCACGTTGGCCTTCCCTGGATGATACTGTAGTGCAATATTGAAATCCTTCATCAACTCCAACCATCTGCGCTGTCTCATGTTCAACTCCTTCTGAGTGAACACATACTTAAGGCTCTTATGATCTGTGAAGATCTCCACCCGCTTACCATACAGATAATGCTTCCACAGCTTTAAAGCAAAAATCACTGCTGCCAGCTCCAGGTCGTGGGTAGGGTAATTCTTCTCATGGAGATGTAACTGCCTGGAAGCATAGGCAATCACCTTCCCGTGCTGCTGCAACACACAACCCAGCCCCTTCCCTGAAGCATCACTATAAATAGTGAATCCACCTGATCCTGAAGGCAACGTCAGAATCGGAGCTGTCGTCAGCCGCTTCTTCAACTCATCAAAAGCTGCCTGACACTCCTCTAACCATACATACTCAGTATCCTTCCGGGTCAACCGTGTCAACGGCTCTGCAAACCGGAAGAAATCCTACACAAATCTCCGGTAATACCCTGCCAGCCCCAGGAAGCTTCTGATCTCTGCAACTGAAGTCGGCACTGTCCATGCCTCAACTGCTACAATCTTCTTGGGGTCAACTGAGATACCATCTCCAGTCACCACGTTCCCCAAGAAATCTACCCGGTCCAAGAAAAACTCACACTTGGAGAGTTTTCCATAAAGCTGCTCCTTCCTGAGAATCTCCAGCACTATCCGTAGATGCTCCTCGTGCTCCTCCTCAGTCTTGGAATATATCAAGATATCATCTAAGAATACTACCACAAACTGATCCAGATACTGATGGAACACCTTGTTCATAAGGTTCATAAACACAGCTGGTGCATTGGTTAGCCCAAATGGCATAACCAAAAACTCGAACTGCCCATACCGCATCCTGAAAGCGGTCTTAGGAATATCCTCCCCCTTCACCTTCACCTTCACCTTCACCTGATGATATCCCGACCTCAGATCAATCTTGGAAAATACCCGAGCTCCGCTCAACTGGTCAAATAGATCGTCGATCCGTGACAGTGGGTATCTGTTCTTGATCGTGAGGTTGTTGAGTGCCCTATAGTCAATATACATGCGTACTGACCCATCCTTCTTCGGCACAAACAACACTGGTGCACCCCATGGCGACGAACTCGAACGGATGAAGCCCTTGTCCTGTAGCTCATCCACTTGCTTCTTCAGCTCCACCAGCTCGCTGTTGTTCACCCGATAGACATGCTGAGAAATGGGCTCCGCTCCTGGAACCAAGTCTATCGAGAACTCTATGTCCCTGTCTGGTGGCAGTCCCGGCAACTCCTTCGGGAAAACATCCATATACTCTGCTATCAAGGGGTATGGAATCGTCTGCTCCTCGACCGAGACTCCACAGAAGACTCCGCTGCTCTGCTCTGCCCGACGTCTGGAATACTCGAACTCTGGCTCCCCTGGCGCTCTGAACAGAACTCTACCCCCTCTGCAATCAATGCTGGCATGGTGCCTGCTCAACCAATACATGCCTAGTACTATATCGTAGTTCGGCAATGGCATTACGAGCAGGCTCACCTCCAACTCACGGCCTCCCAAAACTACTCTCCGACCCTTACAAACATCACTCACGAGGATAATACCACCCCCGATCGTGATCTTGTAAGTCCTAGGCAACGATTCAGCTATGATACCGTGTCTAAAAACAAAAGATACTGAAATAAAGCTATGCGAAGCACCGGAATCGAATAATGCAAATGCTGGACTGGAGTCGAGAAGAATCGAACCTGCAATCAGCTCTCCGATGACCTCCGTATCCTCTGCTGCCATGGCAAAAGCTCGCCCCTGCTGGCCTCCCCTGGCCTGCTGCTGGTGCTGGACGAACCTCTGCTGCTGAGTCGGCAGGGCTGGTCCCCGCTGCTGGCCTGCTGCTGCTCTGGCTTCTCCTCCCTGGGCTGCTCGTCCCCCAGACTTAGCACAATCCCTCATCTGGTGATCTGCCGCTCCGCAAAGAAGGCACCTCCCGAGCCTCTTTCTGCACTCGTTGAAGACATGCCCAGACTTCTTGCAGAAGGTGCAACTGACTGTCTGGTGCCTGGGTGCCTGATGCTGAAACTGCTGCTGGTGGGCCGGCCTCTGCTGAATCGGCTGCGGCTGAAACTGCCTCGGCTGCTGGTGCTGAAAATGAGGCCTCTTGGCCTGGCCCCCACTGCTGCTACTGTCCCCAGCTGGGTCTCTCCCTCTCTTGAGCCTAAGCTCAAGATCATCCTCTGCTAGCAGGGCTCCCGTCAAGATCTCCTCAAACGTAGCATCTCGGTTCCCCTTGGTCAGGGACTTGACCTCCTTGACCAGACCCTTCCGGAACCTCTGGGCCTTCGCCGTCTCGCTCAACCCCTCAATAAACCTGCCGAGACGGCCAAACTCTCTCGCATACTCCTCAACTGAGAGGCTCCCCTGGACCAAGCTCTCAAACTGCGTCTCCAAGGCTCTGACTGCCGAATCCGGGAAGAACTTCTTCTTGAAGAAGCCCCTGAACTGCTCCCAAGTCTGCCTTGGTACCCCCACCCTGGGGTCCGACTGATACCAGGTGCGAGCAAGATCTCGCATCCGGCTAGCTGCAGCCTCGATCTAAAGGTCTGCCGGGATCCTGGCTAAGCGGAAGATCTCCTCCATATGCTCGATCCACTCGTCGGCATACAGGATACCCTCTGTCCCCATGAAGTCCCTGGGGCTCATCTTCTGAAACTGCTCGATCCCTGGTGTCCTCTGCTGCTGCACCACCGGTCGAGCTGCAGCTGTCGTGACGGCCAACTCTATGCCTCTGTCCTGTCGAGCCTGCTGTCGGTCCATGAACTGCTGGAAATATGCGAACATCTGAGCTGCGTCCACATGTCCTGGAGGCGGTGGCGGCAAGAAAGGATCCTCTAGAAAGTCCGGGCCCTGCCTCCCAGCCGGTGGGTGCATACCTCCTGCTGCGGCTGCCGAGGTCTCAACACGGGCTGAGGTGGCAAGAGCTGCAGTCCCCTGGCCTCGCCGTACTGGCTGAGAGGTAGCATTCCCCTCTATAGCATCCTCATGGACGGCACGCTGCGAACGAGTCTCTACCATCCTGAAGATAGACAAATAAGAGTATCAATTTCTGAGAAAGAAGCGATATAACAAAGGCGGACAATTATAATTCAAAGGATCAGCAGACAAAAGGATTTAGATGGCAATAAAAGGAATTTTCCTAAAGTGATTGAGTATCTTAAAATTAACGTCCTATATCCTATAGCAGGCTGCAGTGATACTCTAGTTCGAGTACCACTACACTTCTAGTCTAGACCTGCATGGGCTACCACTAAAAACGTGTCACAACCCGTACCCTAGAGTAAGGGCACGAGACGTGAATACGTCCAGCCTACGTCGCAGTGTCGGCGGTAGAACACTGTCCTAGGTCACAATATCTAGCAATGTAAATATCTAAACAGTTTATACTCCCCGAATGGGGGTGACATAGCAATAGAAATTCAATCACAACTAAGGAAGATATAGCACGATATGAATAGAACTCAAGGAAATGAAATAGATAAAACAGTAGTCTAAGATAATCCCAGCAGTACAAGGTCCCAGATAAAAGAATATATACAACTGATCTCCAAATAAGAGTCTAACTAGAACATGTCTCAAAACTACAAATGAAAGACAAGCTAGCTAATCTAGTCTAGGCAGTTGGGGGAAAGTCCTCAGCTACTGCTGGATCCTCCTGAGGGTCCAGCCTACAGGTGTCATCTAAGGCTGCCCTGTAGTAGGTGTCCAGGCAAGCCTCCTCCTCGTCCTCTGTAATATTTTCAACAGGTCCAGTCAGGACAGGAGCGAGCACAGTACATCTCAACAGATCATAGCAGGTTAGAAAATAAAAACATGCAGTAAAGTAAGATACGAGTACTGAAGAAATGCAGTATGTAAACAGGAAGAGAACTGTAATGTAAATATCTACTATACATAGAGAACTAGCAGTGACTAGTGAGTCAGAGTATGAGATAGCACATGTGAACAGGACGGATTTGTACATGATCTACACTAAAGAGTTGTACATGATCTACACTACTTTGAAATTGTTCACATGACTCCTAGCACTCCCCCATTTCCCCAATCAATACACAAGGATCTAAATAGGTTATGTTATTGTACATGATATCACATGTGGGCCCATATAGGGTGTACATGATAGTATACATGAAGGCTCTGTGAACATGAGAGTACAAGATTCACAAGAGTGTACATGTATGGTGAAAGCACAGGAGTACATGATGTAAGTAAAACGCACAAGCACAATGTACCCGATGCTCCCGAGGGGGATAACATCGCATGTAGAGATCCATATAGTACCAATCCGTGTGACCAACGTGACAGTACAAGTCAAGTAATCTACTGCAGGAAATAATTCTAAGCAGGATATGAAATGATCATAGAATGTACTCGCCTGTAACTGAGTGTCCGGTATGAAACGTACTGTCCAAGGAGTGGTGTCTGGCTCCTAATCACAACAGCACAAGTCACAACAAGTCCAGAATATCAAAATGGAGTCCTACTATGCATTCTATATGTTTCTAAGTCAATCTAGACCAAAGTCAACTCTTGGTCAACTCTGGTCAACCCTAGAAGTCAAACTAGGTCCACCAAGTCTAATTTAGTCTAAACTAGGCTAACTAGGTCTAATACTTCTATTCTAGACAACACACCATTCAAGTACTCCTTATACCTAAGCACATACACATTATATAATCTAGGATAATGCAACTACATCATAACTAACAAGGAAATTATATATATAGAGATATATATATATAGGCACTTCATACAAATCACACATCTACACATTGAATGGCCTACACATGTAAAGCTCATAAATTAGGAAAAAGAAGAGCTAGTATGGGTGTGTGTGTGTGTAGGAATAATGTGTGTGTGGACAGGATAATATAAGGGTGTGTAACAGGAAGGCAGTGTGTGTGAACATGGCAGGGTGTATGTGTGTGGCAACAGTGTACAGGAAAACATTTCAGGAATCAAAAGCAGTGAAGAGGAGGCTGTGTGTGTGATATACAATGGTGTTTGGACAGCAGGAAATAACAAGAGTGAAAGAAATATAAAAGTGTGTGGTGGTGATTATGTACAACAGTAAAGTAAGGAAGGAATGTGTGTCAAAGAGTAACAGGAAGTAACCATCATGTGTGTGTTTATGAAACTAAGGTGCAGGAATACAATTATGACAGTGAACAATTAAGAGTTGTATAAACTAAGTGAGAGTGCGGGAATAACAATGTGACAGGAAATAGTGAAGTCCAATAATGGACTGCTAACAAGGAAGGAAATCAATTCATTGAAATTTCTGATTTCAGTCATCCCTCAATCACACAACATGTTCTCAGGTTTTTGAGAACAAACCTATTCCTGAGAATTCCCAGGTAACCAGTGTACTCCAGTACACAGTGTTCTCAGATTTAAACATATCCCTACAGTCCTAATCATGATATCAATTAATTTAAAACAATTGGAAATCAAACAGTGGACAGGAATTACCAGTATTCAGGAATTATAAGTGACAGTGAAGAGGATGTCACATAGAAAATATGCAGGAAATGAAAGTGAAGGGTGTGTGATACTGAAGTGCAGGAATTATCAGATTATTGAGGAGTGCAAGAAATACACAGTGTACAGCAATAATCAAAATGTGTGTGTAAACTCATAATGGATTGAAAAAGGGAAGGGAAAGGAAATACTCATGTATCAAACAGTTTTACGAAACTGAAATCCCAGTTTCTGTCCAACAACTCAGGTTTAACACCTGAACAAATAGCTAACTTCATGGCATCTCAGGTTTGAATGTGTGGATAAAAACAACAGTGCACATATGAAAGGGAAAAATAGGATTGAGTTCTCAGGTTTAAAGAACTGTCAACCTACTATTAACAACCAATCCCATTCTCATTCAAAACACAACCAAAACAACAAAACTCGACCCACAGTTAGATAATAAGTAGGAGAATCAATTTAGAGTATAAAACTAGTATCTAACAGCATTCAATTAGGTTAAAGAGATTGCTAAAACTCAATCGAATTTCTGGAAACAGGGAAAAATTGTACAGTTAAATATAGGATATTCAGAAAATGGTTATTTGAGAAATAATCTATAAAATCAAATTAAAATGATAATTAAGTGGTTGGTAATGTAAATGCTAAGTGTGAATGTGTCTCTGGAAGTGTCAAGTGTCCACCATGAGGACACAGCCGTGTCCAAAATGGATTGCCCAAACAGTGCACAAAACACGGCTGAATTGACAGTGCAACCCAATACGGGCTAGAGAACACCTCCGACACGACACGAGAGCTTCTCCAACTTGGAGGGCCTCGTGTCAGTCATGGCCCCATGGCCCACGCCAAATGGCACAGCCTGAGTCGCCGTGTCCAGCGAGTTGTTGGCCCCGAGTAGCAGGGGAAACAACACAGTCCCGAGCCAGTGCACGCACGCGTGTCCAGGCTGGTTTGCACCCGACACAGACACGAAACGACCATGGTGCCTTCACAAAAATTAAAGAGAACCCAAGGATCTACAATTCTATTCAAACAAAATTTAAAAACAATAAAGTCGAACTCTCAGAGGCATTTGGCCGAACACCTATGACACAAGGCTGATACATGTCCAGACGGACACGAAACCACTGACACAGGACACGAATCCAATACTGACCTTAGGGTGGGATCTTAGGCTTCCTATACATGAAGACTACATGGAGTTTCATGGAGAAATGAGAGAGATACCTCCTTGAGAAGTTTTAATGGAAAAAGCCCTTTGTTAGCTCCTCACTTGGTATCCCAAATCCTTCAAATCAAATCCAAACTGAACCAAACATTAATAGCAGCAAGAAAATCATCATTAGAAACTATTGCAACAAATTTGGAGATTTTAGGACCTATTATGGAATTTAAATGAATTTACTAAGACAAGAACTCACCTCTTTCTTCTTGGATCTATTTTTTCTAAGGAGGGAGGCTAGCCCTAAAAACTAGGAGGATATTTATAATGGGGGAATCCCTAGGTTCAGCTAGGGTGGCTGACCACTTGGCTTTGGGTTAGGGTTGAGCTAGGTTTGTTAGACCTATCTAACTAAGTCACAAAATGACTTGTGAAACCACAAGCCATTTATCAAATAACTTGATTTCTACATTCCTAATTCAAGTTCTAGTGAATCACTAACCACTAACTTGAGTCACACTAGGTTAGACTAGGGTCACTTGACCTAACCAAGCCCAACTAACCATGGTTAGTTCCTAGGTTGGTCTACATGAGTCAAAACTGGCCAAAAATCAAACTAGTCCAAATAAATCCAAAATAAATCCTAAAAATTCCCATAAATTCTAATTAATACTAATAAATTTTATTTATCCCAAAAATGACAAATTTACCTTCAAATTAGAAATGTGGTAATGACAGTCTGGGCTACAGTTTATGGGTTCCGCCCGAATGCCCACTTATTCCTGGCCCTGGTAGAAAGGTATAATGATAAGACCAGTACCTTCATGACCCCGCATGGGGAGATCGAGTTTGCTCTTCATGAGATGAAGTTCCTTTCTCATATGCCCATGGGAAACAACCCGTACGAGGAATACGTACCTACCAATGAAGAATTGGACATCCTATTAACAGAAAATTCTGAAATAGTAGGGGTTTTCGAGGACCTCTTGTATCACTACAATATATGTTCCCTCTACTACAAGAGTGCCACCGTAGGGGCCTGCTACACATCCAAGTGGCTGCCTTATTTGTTCTTGGGTCATATTCATGAAGACAAGATATTCGATACTCAGGCTTGTGACCCTTGTTTCTTCAAACCACTCGATAAAAGTGACATCCATAAACTGATGGAGAAGTATAATCAGTTTGATAATGAGCTAGATGAAGATTGGTCCCCCTTCAAGGCAGGTGACAAGATCGAGAGTTATTTCAGGCAAGGTTATAGACCTATGTCTAAAGAAGCCCAGTTGGTGGGCTTTTTTTCATATGGCTGCGACGGTTCGTAGTCCCTGGAGGCAATGCTGTCGACAGATTTCACCGAGGCGTCCTGTTTGCTGTAGTATATCTTGTGTTCGGTTACAAGATGGACCTCCTTTCAGTGATGACTTATCGCTTAAATGTAGGCCTGCGTTCTTTTGTATACACCATGCTGCATGATAAGAATGCCAGGAATGAATTTCCCCGTACTGAGATGCCCTATACATATCTGTACGAGTGGATGCACTTATATTATCCTGGTTTGATGGAGCCAGATATGAGTATAGTAGGAGGGGACTTCATGAGGCGGTATTCCAACGCCCGTTGGAATATCAGCAAGTTATCTGAATGCCGACGAGCATTGAATAAGGGTTCTGGATGGAGGTTCCAATGTGTCCCTCCCCCTCAAGGGTATGAACATGTTCCTCCCAATCTTATGAATTTGGAAGCCACATCGCTCCGTCTGATTCCATATACCTTTGAGTGGTTGAAGTCAATTCGGCCATCTCACTTGGTGTTTCGGTTTAAAGAAGAGTGCTTCTTGGAACCATATTTGCCAAGCCGATTTACCCGACAGTTCGGCTATAATCAACTACATGTGGGGAACGCCACAACTTGTCTAAATGCCAAGGGTTATTTGATTGATAGAGCCAGGGCGTGGGAATATTACAATGCTCGGGGCACTAAGGCAATATTCTCCATGCCAAATGTCCCTATCCAGACAGGTCCACATATGTTGTACACATACACGAACTTCTATATTTCGACAAATACTTTTGCCGAGAACTTCAATCTGTCCCACAGCTTTGCAAGCGAAAAACGTACGATGGCTGGGGTTCGTACAACATTGTCATTCAGAGATGTTGAAAATCAGGATCTGGCGCCGACGATCCGTTAGAAGCTTCCCTTATAGGATTTGCCGATAAAGTGGCTGATCTACTAGACGTGCCATTGAAGGTACGAAAAGACAAATCTCCTACAAAAGGTCTTGGCAAGAAAAAGAGAGCTGGAGAATCATCAACTCATGATGATCTTTCTTCCTCACTCCAAGCTGCAGAGAAGAAGAAGAGGAGGGCCGTAGTGACTATAACTGAACCAGCTACCACCAGGACAACATGATCCCAGTCAAAACAGATGACTATTGGGACGTCTCTTGGAGTGGGTGAGACGACTCCTTTATCGGTTCCGAAGCAAAGCGGAGCCGTTCAAGAAGAAATTTACGAAGAAGAATAATAGTACCCCTGCATCAGAAGCCTAGAAGGAAGTTGCTAGTCACCAGAGAAGATCGTCCAAGAGTTGGCTCTTTATCCAATCTATATGAACAGAGGAGATCGTCCAAGAGTTGGCTCTTTATCCACTCTATCTGAACCAGAGACACCGCTACCTTCGCAACAAGATTTGCCACTTCAAAAAGGTGCTTTTTAATATTATTTTCGTATAATCGTGTCTAACTGAAATTTGACATTGTTCTTTTTCATCTGCAGAGGTTAGAATTTTGGCTCCGGTCATGACTATTCCTGTGACTGTGTTAGCTGCTGCAGGAATTATGATGTCATCTTCAACTCCAAGAGTTCCAAAGACTACACTTCCTAAGGAGGAATTGCCTAATCTTGATGTCACTGTCCCTTATGTAGCCCAAACTCCTACTCATTCTTAGGAGGATCGAGAAATGATAGCGGCTCTCCAAGGCTGTGATTTTGGAGATTTCCCAAATGAAGATGTCACCATTGCTACTGAAGATGAGCAAGCTTCAATAGAAGTTATACCGAACGAAGAAGGACCGGCCGAAGAGGGCCAGACCACAGTTGCGGGTGAAGAACACCCCATTGATAATGAAGGGCACTCAGGCCGGAGAACTGATGAACCCAAAACTCCTGAAGAGGTTCATGAAGATCAGCCAGGAGCTTCTGAAGCTGCTAGGATTGTTGAAAATCCTAAAGCTGATACTACAGGGATTGAAACCCCTGAAGATCAAACCCTAAAGAATAAGGAGACAAACACAATCACCCTTCCCCTCCAAGCAGAGTCAGGGGCTGGAAGCAGCCGCTTTTTATCGGGTGGCTCGAAATCTGGAAGCAGCCAAGCAGCAGTGTTTGAGAACACAATGTCGAGACTTCGTATAGAAGTAGCCATGCCTCGTGAAATACCATATATAATACCAGGTTCAGGTAAATTTCTAATTTTTATTTATCCTAATTCCTCTGATAATATTTTAACAATAGTGTATATTGATCACAGAAGGACCCGTGGGAACGACTAGCTCGACCATGGCTCCTTTGGACAGAAACTCATGCAGGAGAAGGGAGCTCATCCCAGATGCCCAAATTCGTGTTTCCTGATGCACAATCTAAAGTACTTCTAACAGCTGCAGCAATAGAAACTCGGAGGGAAGTAGTGGCCACTCCAGGCGCTCTAGCGACAAACAGATTTGTTGTGGCTTCTTTCACCAAAGTCTTTTATACATCTCTGAGGCCTCTGGTTCAAAGGGTAATGGAGAAGAATGATGTTCCTTTTGCCATAATCAGAAACCCTTCTTCCTTTTTAATCAGAGGTATCTGCACTCAGGGAGATGAAGATCAGGCCATCTATTTAGAACATGTATTGGACGAGCTTGAAGAATCCATTAAGGCCTACAAAGATCTTAAAAGAGGGAATATTCAGACGCTCGTAGACACAGAATGTGAGGCCATGGCTTGTGAAGCTGAAATGAACAGAGCTAACTTCGAAGCTTTCTTGATGGCTTTCATATAACGTTCCACGGAGATGGATACCCAGATTACTGAAGCGGCCTCCAATTTTGAGCATCATACAGTTGCAGCTATAACAAAGGAAAAGAAAGTTCATGATCTAGAAATTGAAGGCTCTAGGAACGACTCGTGACGGCTAAACAACATATAGAAGAAGAAGAAGCCCAACTGCGTCAAACTGCTACAGGCCAGTTGGGACTTTTGAAACGTCAGAAAGACGAGTTTGTTCAAGTCCAGAATGACGAATTGGCACATCAGGCAGCTGCTTTGCACCCTTTCGACCCAGGGTCTGGACGGGCTGAGGCTAGACAATGAGTGCTAGATTCTTGTGCAGAAAAAGCTAAGAATTTGAAGAAGCGGATTACAGATCTTAGCACCCCACCTCCAGAGTAAATCATCATAATTGTTTTTTTATATATGATGTACCTTTTGAAACATTTTGAACATCATTAATGAAATTTTTTGTGGTTCCATTACTTGTTGTATATCCTGTTAAAGATATAAGTAATAGAATATGAAATACGTTCAGAGGTACTGGACGTGACGTATTTTTTTATAGAAAATAATAATATTTATTATATCTGCTCAGAGGTAAAACGGACATGGCAGAATATAATTCTTGAAATATTATTATTCTTAAAAGATGACTTTATCAGAGGTAATATGGATGTGACGAGTCATTTGATATAGAAAATAGAATTCAGAGGTAATGTGGATGTGAACTTGTTTTTCTATTGATGGTCTTCAACTCAGCTGGGACTCAAAGACAGGATATCATGTCTAAAAAGACGATATCTGTGATAATACGGATTTATCTTTTGAGTCAACTAGAACACAAAGATAAGATATCTTTTAAAATAGCTGGGTTTTAAAAGACAGAATTGAATATTCGGATAGACTCCACTGGAGATTTTGAGGATTTATTATCTGTGGCTTTATTTACGAGAAAGTAAATAAACGATAATAAATGTAGGCCTATTCGCGAAATGAATAGAGACGAAAAGATTGATGAATGAACGATCATGCCTTTTCGAAGAAAGATTGTTTCGGTTCTCGAGACAGACAATAAATGAAGATCTATTCACAAGATGAATAGAGATGAATGAACGGACATGCCTTTCCGAGGAAAGGTCATTTCGGTTCCTGAGACAGACTGTTTGGCATTTCTATCTATAAATAGTGGATGACCTTTTTTTGAGGATGTTATCAACACTTATTCTTTCATTGCAAATGTATTTCGAAGATGTGCCCAAGGAGGCTGAGGTCATCCCGAAGACTGAAGTCGTCATCGATATTTATTCTGACGAGCCTCCGTTGCCTGTTCAGAAAGAAGTGGAAGAAAGATCGACTGTTCCTGAACCAAAACAGGACATTCTTGTTAAACTAGTAGAGACTGGAAGTACTGTCGAAGAAGAAGCTCTGAAGAAAGCTGCATGTGAATTGTTGGTGTCGTCCGACAATAATGTATGCGAACTTCTTGCGAAATATGCCCTCAATCAAGAGGGCTCTGGTTCTCGTTGATTTTATGTATTTCCTTCTGTCTAAGTTATGCAATAAAAAAAATTTATTTACATTCTGGTTTTTGTGCTGATGTGTTTTTATACATAGTATTTCTTGAGTAATTTGCCATTGATAGGAATCATGGCGACTCGATCATCCATACCAGTCAGTTGATAAGCTCCGTTCGAGAAAACTTTGCTTACAACATAGGGACCTTCCCACTTTGCTTCGAACTTGCCCTTGCTCATGTGCGTCATAGTCATAGGACGTCTGACAGTTAGAACTAGTTCTCCTTTCTGAAATGCCCGTACTTTAACTTTACGGTTGAAAGATTTTGATATACGGGCTTGGCATAACTCAATATGCTGTTGAGCTAGGAGCCGTTTCTCGTCCAACGCTTCAAGCTCCTGAAGTCGAAGATGATCATTGTTTCTGTTGTGAGTTTATTGGCAATTGTAATCCTCAAAGAGGGGATTTGAATTTTCAATGGTAGGACAGCTTCGCATCCATACACCAAGGAGAATGGTGTACAACCGGTTGAAGTACGTATAGTAGTACGATAAGTCCATAGACATTCTCCAAGCTTTTCACTCCAGTTTCTTTTATTGGTAGAAACAAATTTCTTGAGAAGCTTGATGATAGTTTTGTTGAATGCTTCAACCAAACCGTTTGCTGTAGGATTGTAGGCCGTAGAAGCAACATTGTTAATTCTGTTATCATCACAAAACCAAATAAACTTTTGACTGATAAATTGTGGTCCATTATCATGAACGATTCATCGAGGAATGCCGAATCTGTATATCACATGATGTTTGATGAAATTGATGCTGCTGCTAGTCTTGACTTCAGATAATGGTATGGCTTTTGCCCATTTCGAAAAGTAATCGGTTATAGCTAGTATAAATCGATGTCCTCTAGATGACGGTGGATTGATAGGACCAATGACATCCATACCCCAAGCTTTAAAGGGCCATGATGCGACAATCGGATGAAGGAACTCTGACGGTTGATGGATGAAGTCTGCATAAATTTGTCAGGCTCGCCATTTTTTTTGTATATTCAATGGCATCTGATACCATAGTGGGCCAATAATAGCCCATACGCCTGATACGATCTTGTAACTTAGGACCAGGCTGATGTTCACCACAAACCCCATCATGGGCTTCCCGTAGTATTTGTTTTGCTTTATCTCCAGCAAGACAACGTAAAAGTAGACCATCAAATATTCTTTGATAAAGAGTCTTAGAAGTATGATTATAATAAAACTGAAGTGATCGCCTACGGATTGTTATAGCTTCTTTAGAATCTTCAGATAAAATGTCATGTACCACGAAATCAATGAAAGGAGCTCTCCAATCTTAACTAATAACATTAATTTTAGTTGAATTGCTGAACTCAATATTTGAGTTATTCTCAATGCAAAATAACTCTCTATTAGTGACGACAATCATCTGTTACCTTTTTACTGGGATTGCTAATACGGCTGCCAGATTAGCCAATGCATCAGCCTCCGTATTGCATGCTGGACGTACATGTTCAATGAAAAAACCCTTAAACGATGTAGCCAACCTAACTGCTGCTTTATGATATGGGACAAGATCCTGGTGTCGAACTTCATACGTGCATCTAACCTGATTGACAATCAGTTTAGAATCTCCATATACTTCAAGATATTCAATATCTAATTATTTAGCCAAATGGAGACCAATGAGCAGAGCATTGTATTCAGCCACATTATTGGAACATAACTCATCTAAAGAATAAGCTCCTTGAATAGCTAATCCTTCTGGTGAGACAAGAACGATTCCAACTCCAGTGATAATGGTACCTTTTGGTCCTATTCTGGATGCACCATTAAAGAATAGACGCTAGGTAAGAATTTCTTCTGAAATTATGTTGGATTCCAAAGTTTTATCTAGAATCTCGTCATAAAGTTTAGATGTTTAGGGAATTTGATGAGCTGCCAGAAAATCAGCAAGAGCTTGACCCTTAACAGACTTTTGAGGAACATAAACCATATCATATTGTGCTAATAATATGGCCCATGTAGCAAGCCTAAAATTGAGTGCACTGGGCTTCTTCATCAAGACCCAGAGAGGGTTAATTCTAGAAACAACATGAATAGTTTGGCCGGTGATATAATGTCTCGTCTTTTGAACAACAAACATCAAAGCTAAATATTCTTTTTCCACTGGAGTGTATCGATGTTCAGCTTTAATCATTGTACGGCTGAGATAATAGATAGTTTGTTCAAGACCTTCTTTATTCTTCCGAGCTAATAAAGCACCTAATGAATGGTCCATTGCTCGAACATATATCAGGAAGGGTATTCCTGAGACTGGAGGCACTAGAATTGGAGGGTTCATCAAGTACCGCTTTATGTCTTCAAATACTTGCTGACATTCTTCAGTCCAAATAAAAGACACACCTTTCTTCATGAGTTGAGTGAATGGTCTACAGCGTCCAGAGAGATTTGAGATAAATCTCCTGATATATGCAAGCCGTCCCTGGAATCCTCGTAGCTCTTTTAGGTTGCGTGGAGGATGCATCTCTTGAATGGCTTTGATTTTCTTAGGGTCAACGTATATACCTTTATAGGTAATAACGAATCCAAGAAATTTGCCACTAGAGACTCCCATGAATGACTTGGTGGGATTCATCTTGAGTTGATGCTGGCGTATTAGATCAAATATAGTTCTCAAGTCTTGAATATGGTCTTCCTTTAGACGACTTTTAACAGCAATATCTTCCACATAGCATTCAACTGTCTTTCGCAAATGATCACGGAAGATAGTACTCATGGCCGACTGATAAGTTGTACAAGCATTTTTGAGACCAAACGACATGATAGTGTAGCAATAGACTCCAAGAGGAGTACAAAAAGATATATGTTTCTCATCTTCTGGATGCATCTTGATTTGATTATATCCTGAGAATCCATCCATAAAAGAGATTCGTTCAAATCCGTAAGTATTGTCGATCATGACATAAGTAATCGGAAGAGGAAATTCGTCTTTGGGATAAGCTTCATTCAGGTCTCTAAAGTCAATGCAGACTCGGACCTTCCCTGCTTTCTTCAAAATTGGGACAACATTAGCTACCCAGTCCGGATGTTGTTCTTCTCTGACGAATCCATTGGCGATGAGCTTCTTGACTTCAGCTTCTATGGCGTCCATCATGTCAGGTCGAAATCGACGTTGTTGTTGCTTGACTGGCCTTGCTTCGGCATAATATTGAGTTTATAGGTAGCAATCTGGGGATCTAATCCTGACATATCTTCATAGATCCAAGCGAATACATTAATGTATTTTCTAATAAGTTGGATCAGTTCTTGATTAACCGCTTCAAGGAGGCTTTTACTGACGAATAATTGTTTTGGGGAAGTTTCGTCTCCAACATCGACTTGAACCAACTGATCTTCGGTAGGTGGTTCACGTTACTCGAAGTAAAGCTCCAATTGAGTATCCATCCTTTGTGCCCAAGGATCAGATTCAGAGGCTTCGACAAAGTTTTCGTCGTCTTCCGAGAACTCAACAGTTACCATATTGGAAATAGAGTCACTAGATGGACGTGTCCTACACTGGTATTTGAATCCCATGAAACAAAATCAGAAGAGTTAGATAGTTCTTCTTCATCGAATTCATAGGCTTTTAGAGTTGGAATTGTCGATGTATAACCCAATCTTTGTTTCCTTTTGCTGTAATATTATTGTGACTTTCCTTTTGGAGCAGGAATACGAATAGGAATTTGCCTTCCTTTACCACCATTGAGACCAGCTTTAAAATTATAGCCCATCTTCTGAATGATATCTTTTGATTGTTGACTATAACGACGTAGTTGAAGTCTTCCGTTATCGTGATTTTTTTCTTCACTATCGGGCATGATCTTCAATTCTGTTCCTTTACTAAAATGTATAGGAAGTTCATCTTTCTTCCTGGAAGGAACTAAGAAGAAGGAGTCATGCATTGGTTCGAGCAATACTTTATCTTGGAGAGGTTGAAATGCTCCTATGGTAAGTGGTTCGAAGTTATCTAGCATTTCTAAATAACATCAATATAATAAAAACATCAATATACTGTAAACGAGATGCTACTTTATTGATTAGTACATCATCATTTACAACAGGATTCTCAGCCTTAACAGAATGCTTAGTAAGGTTGATAACCAGAGGAGAAGAAGTAGGATTTTTGGCCTTAACAGAAGGCTTAGTAAGGTTGATAACCAGAGGAGGAGAAGGAGAAGGTTTGTTACGATGAAGGTCGATAACAAGAGGCTCAGAAGAGGTGTGCTCCCTTTGTTCCTTTTCTACAGCAGCAGGCTGTTTGTTATGAGAGGAAAGATGGATAGTCAACGCCTGAGAAGAAGGGGGACGAGTAGTACGTCCTTTGACGGAGATTATGAGGAAGTATCCTTCTGATCTTCCTTACTATCCATCACTAATACAACCTTCATGAACTCTTTCTTGTACATCCGAGAATCAGTACAATATGCTTCAATGTCCCTGAAAGGATTTAGGTCATCTACTTCCTTCTGGACTTCTCCATTGATGTATACATATTTGAAGCATTGGTGTAGAGTGGATGGTACAATGTTATGCTCATGCAGAAAGGGTCTTCCCAGTAAGGCATTATAAGAGCCATGATTATCGATCACATAGAAAGTAACCTTTGTACGAATATTGCCTATTTGAACTTTCAGGCAAATCTTTTCTAAAGGTTCACTTCTTCCAGAATTAAATCCCAAGATTGTCGTGATGGTTGTTGAAAGATTATGTACGGGAATCTTTAATGCATCTAGTAAAGACTTTGGCATGATGCTGAGCACAGACCCAGGGTCAATCAAGATGGAATCAACCTTCATAGTATCAATATATCCTGTGAAGTAGAGAGGTCGGTCATGACGATTATCTTCCAACAGCATATCATCTTGTGTATAGGTGATGTTGGGCATCAACTCCATCACACTATTGTAGGCCTTAAAAAATGACAGTCACGCTGAGTTGATCAGGACAGAGTCAAAAGTCACGCTCAGTTGATCAGGACAATATTTACAAATCACGCTGAGGAGACAACTCATCATTTGTCAGAGAGTAATTATGACTGACAGCACGACAGTCGAAGAATGTCTCTTCGTATGCCACGTATGCACAGAATTCGAGAGATCACAGCCGTCTATTGCATGATTTTTGAAATCTTCTTCAGCAAGACTCAACCTTCGTCATGTTGGCATACCAAAAGAGCTTCTTGTCATTTAATGCGACTGACAAAAGTAATCACTGTCAGAGATTTTGTGTCAGTCGAGGCACGCCAAATCAAGACAGCTGGCAGTTCTATCTCAAGTCTGCGTGTATTTGTGAGATCTTTATCTCAAACGTGCGTGGATTCTGAAGTTTTCTTCCTCAAGTTTGCGTGGATTTTGAAGCATTTTTGTATCGAGTCTGCGTGGATCCTGAAGCTTCTTGCCCCAAGTTTGCGTGGATTTTGAAGCTTTCTACACCGAGTTTGCGTAGATTTCGTCTTCAACAAGTCTGCGTGGATTTCATCAAATTGGAGTACGTGGCAGCCATGCCACTGATCTCTCGCCTGCGTGTCCTATAACTTGCACACGACTCATGCATGATCGCCATGTGTCCAACAGTTACAGGCCACGTCCAGTAACTGCTCACAGTCTTGCGTATGTTAAATCCTGCGTGATTTTTAACTAGGTATAGACTGTGAAGTCAGTTATCCTTACAGTTATTTTTGACTCTATAAATAGAGTTCTTTTTCTCATTCATTGTACAGATACATAGTTATCTACTGTCAAAATTTTGAGAGCTTTTCTTCTTCGCATAGTCCAAGGGATAAAGTGATCGTCTTCTAGATAATTTTCCCAGATACACAATAAATAAAGGAATTTATTTATGAAAAACAAATTGGCGATACTGCTGGGGAAAACCATCTCCTCTTCTGAGATGGCAATAACTCAATGCGACACTTCGTCAATCGGCTCGACGAAGAAGGTGATGACGATCAAATTCGATCAACTTGCCTATGAAGAGATACAGCGGGCTAAGAGTGGTAAGCCCACTATAGCCTCCATCATCACTGCCAAGTCGAAGGAACACTCTGTCTATGTCCCTAAGAATCAGTTGGCAGCCAATGGTGAAGTCTCTGCCATAGTGTCTACTCCTAACACTGGCAAGAACTCTACTGCAAGCACGCACACTCTTGTGCGCTCGAAGATGACAGCAATCAAAGGTCACGCTGACAGTACTGGCTCTTTAGCCAAATCTGTTTCAGTGTGCAATCTCACATCCAAAAATCACGCTGACAGTACTGGCTCTTTAGCCAAATCTGTTCCAGTGTGTGTTTCCAAAATTAAAAGTCACGCTGACAGTACTGGCTCCCTAGCCAAATCTGTTCCAGCGTACAATTTTAAACCCAAAAGTCACGCTGACAGCACTGGTTCCTTAGCCAAGTCTGTTCCAATATGTATTTCTAAAATCAACAATCACGCTAACAGTACTGGCTCCTTAGCCAAGTCTGTTCCAGCGTGTACTTCCAAAGTCAAAAGTCACGCTAACAGCATTGGTTCTTTAACCAAGCCTGTTTCAGCGTGTATTTTATCTAAGAAGAATAGCTCTTTAGCTATCTCTTCTTCTTTGCCAAGATCCACTAGAACTGGGGGTGGTCTTCCACACAAAGTCCCTTCGAAAAGGAATAACTCTTTAGTTGTTTCTTCTGTTCCTGTAGTTTTTACTTCAGGAACAGCTTTGACTGACAATTTTGTTAGTCAAAGAAAAGAAGATGGTCTTTTGACTACTCTTCCTTCTGGACATTCTATGTCTCAAAACTTGAATGAGTCTAAGAAGAAACATTCCTTAGTGTTTTTTTCTATGACTTCTTCAAATTGGGCACAGAATCTGTCCATAAAAGATGGTCTGTTACCAACTCCTAATCAAGGGGGTGGTTCAACATTTCCTTCTCTGCAAATATCTAGGTCAATGGAAGGAAAACTCCATGTTTCCAAAACCAATGTGTTACCTCCAACTGATCTAAGAACAAAACATAACACTTCTGGTGTTAAGAAACCATACCAGTTGGAAACAAGGATAAGAGATCCAGATGCAGAGTATGCAAGAAACTATATGGCTCATATTAATCATTCTCTATATAATCAAGAGCCATCAAGACCCAAGAACAGGAAATATACTCCTCAATCTTCACAAACAGATTTACAAGAATATCTTCAACAGAAGAGAAGAAGTAATTCTGTGTCAAAGGACCATGCTGAATGTGACTTCTATCCAAGAGTCATAATTCAATGCAAATGTCAATCAATGGCTTATGACCATGTTGATCATGAATGTGACTTCCAGCCAAGAGTTACAATACAATGCAGATGTCAAACAAAACGACAATCTGTCTTCAATCGGATTCAGTATGAACCTATGCCTGATGAAGATGAGCCTTTGTTTGCTTCTGTCAACATGACCTCTCGGGATACTGGGGGTAGAGTTGATAGTCCAGATGGAGTATATAGAAATACCAGAGCAAGAGTCTTGGCTTCTAGTCAAAGAAATTTGATCTCTGAAGATGATTCTGAATTCCTTGGAGAATCTAACTTCCCACCTCTTCCTACTGGGGGTAGTTCTCCTATAATTGATTTTGATGCACAAAGCAATGATTCAGAACAAACAACATCTACCAGTTCATCAATAATCCCTCGTACAGTCACTACATATATGGTGGATGGGAATACTAAATTGAACAATGAACCTTCCTCTTCGGTGACTCCTCAAGATCAAAGGATTGCTTCTTTGGAACAGCAAATGAAGTCTATGGTTGATACTATGAAATCAATGTATGAACTCATGACAGCTCAGATGCAAAATCGACAGACTATACCAGATGTCATACCAACTGACACTGATATAAGTCCAGTACAAGTTCCTCCAGCAGTACAATCCAATACTCCTGGACCAGCTCAAACAAATCTTAGTCTCTCTGGAGCTGGGGGTAGTGCTTATAATGCTGTTCCTCCTCCCAACTATTCTCTACAAGCTACAACTCCACAATCTTTCGGAGTTGTTAATGAAGAATTGAGGAATCTCAAAACTCAATTCGAAGCATTCAAACAGAAAGATGGTTTACAAAGGTTAGGCATCAAGCAACCTTATCCGATAGAATGGAAGCAAGTATCGTATCCTCCTAAATACAAGCCTCCTACTATCTTATTCTATGATAGAACCACTTGTCCAAGTCAGTTTATTAATCACTTTGAAGTGATGACTGATCAATTGCAACCAAGCGACGCGCTCCTTACTCGGGTGTTTATTGGATGTCTCAAGGGAACGGCTTATGAATAGTATAGAAGTCTCCCAGATGGGAGCATTACCTCATTTGTCGGTTTCAAACAGATGTTTCTTGAACGGTTCTATGAAGGGCTCAATGATATGACTATGTCTGCTCTTATTAGAATCAAGCAAAAAAATAATAAAACTACAGAAGAGTACATTAAACGGTTTCGAAGAGAAGCTCTGAAGATGCCTCTTGGAACTCCTGATGCTGT
The DNA here is from genome assembly GCA_029216955.1 of Iris pallida. NCBI lineage: Eukaryota > Viridiplantae > Streptophyta > Magnoliopsida > Asparagales > Iridaceae > Iris > Iris pallida. Next base: position 16,979,154 of record JANAVB010003400.1, on the reverse strand, counting down.
CACCGTCGACACATGCAAATTAAACTTGTTGCCAATCATCAGCATGTGGACAGGATCCACCCAATTCCAAGACTGGCCTTCTTTCATAGTTAGTGCCAAGGCTGCAGAAATTAGTGCTGAAACCTTCAAAGGTTTAGGAGTACAGATGACTCCTAAAGAAACAGGTCAAGGTACTAACAATAAAAACAATGTTCGCAAAGGAAAAAAAACTCTTGAAGTTAATCTTCAGAGCAAAGATGCATCAACTGTTCAAACTTCTCCTACCTCTACAACTCAACAACTCAAAGAACACCTTGCCCCAAAGAAGAATACTCTTTCGATGATGACGATGTCCTTGGTATCTTTGAATGTCTGCTGAAAGGTAATAAAATACAATTACCTAAAATCAAGAAATCTGATGAAGCTGGTAAGACAGATCATCCCAAATACTGCCCATATCACAGAATATTGGGTCACACAATTCGTACATGTTATGTACTGAAAGAAAAGATCCAAGAAATGATTAAATCTGGAGCTATCTCCCTTACTCCAAAAGAGAAGACCGTCACCTCCAACGTCGTCTCTATGCAATTCGGAGATTTCCCTCCTCAACTCCTTGAAAGTGGGATCGTTCCTATTCCTAAGGCAACTCTTGAGATAGTGAATATTCCTCCTCCACAATCTGAAGGATTAGTGCCAATCACTTTGGAAACTGGAGAAATCATGTGGATTCATCCTGATATAGTGGCAGATTTTGAATCGCCTTCTCCTCAAAAGACTACTTCTCGAAAGTCCAAGAAGGCTGGAAAAATTAAGTCATGTCATATGACGTCTCTTGGGTCTACCTCTGACACAGAGCCAAAAGAGAAAGAAGAAGCACTTGTTAGTGCTACTCGAACAGGGAAACCTTATCTAAAGGATTATTCCAAGAATCCTGAGGATACTCTTGGTATCCCTCCAGCTGATAAAGATGCTCCTAATGTTCCTCCTGAAGAAGAATCATCCACTGCACCTGTTCCTTCAACTACACCGGTTGAACCTGCTCCTTCCAAGCCTACGGCTTTTGAGAAAGGCAAACAACAGGCTCGGTTTGATAAACCAATCAAGAAGTCCCCTCCTCTTGGACTTCAGAAGCCTTATAACTTCGATATTCTAGCTCAACTTGCTAATACTCCAGCTAGAATGTCCCTCTTTGAACTTCTACGTCTTTCTAAAGAAACTCGGGAGACGTTAAGTGAAGCACTTCTTCAAGCAGACTCTTGTCTTGGACAATTAAAGAAGCCAGATACAGAACCTGCCACTTGCTTACATTGCAACAGTGTATTGGAGATTATCCCAAATATCACCTTTACACAGGACGACATGCTACTGGAGGATAATCGACATAATCGGCCTCTCTACTACACCGGTTATATCGATACGATGAAGATAGATCGTATCCTTATTGATCCAGGGTCTGCTATAAGCATCATGCCAAAGAGCCTATTGGATGAACTAAAAATCCCTCTTCACAAACTCTCCAAGACGGTTACTACTATCCTGGGATTCAATCAAAGCCGAAGAGAGTCTTTGGGAAAGATTCATCTGAAGCTTCAAATAGGCGATTTCAGATCCAAAGTCACTTTCTATGTGATTGAGATCGTGGGATCCTACAATCTTCTTCTTGGGAGGCCCTTTCTTCATGAAAATAATGTGGTGCCTTCTACTCTTCATCAGTGTTTTAAATACATTGATAGCAATGGAAGAGTACAAAAAGAAGTTGCTGACATAAATCCCTTCCATGGGGTTGAAGCTTATTTCAATGATTCTCGAATGTACAAAGAAGAGTATACAAGGGTCATACAAGCTATGGAGAAAGAGGATTCACAAAGTGAGACCTTAATAATTCCTGTTAAAGGTCGAATTACTCAGCAACAATCTCCCAAATTCTCTGGAGAAGGTTCTTTCATCATTCCGGTGAGTGGACGGATCTCTCCGTTACCTCAGTCGTCTGCTCAAGACACAATGATCATTCCTATTAGTGGACGTACTACAGTTCCTGTATCTTCACAGGATACTCTGCTAATTCCAGTTGGAGGGCGGATTATTCTTCCATCTCAAGCTTCAAGGGAGCTCACCTCTTCTGAGCCATTTGTTATCGATCTTAATCAAAACAAAGCTTCTTCTCATTCTTTTTCTTCCTCTTTAGTCATTGACTTGGCTAAAATCTCTAAGGCTCAGCCTTCTCCCAATGTAAATATTGCTGCTTTTACATTTAATGAAAAGTCTCCATCTTTGCAGTACGCTGATGTGTGTAATTATGTTCATAGTTATTTACATTTGTTAGATGACTTGAACACAATAACCATAGGGGTTGTACAGACTGTTCATACAGATGTATCCCTAGAACCTGTACAATCTTTATACTTTCTAGTTCCCAACAGAAAGCCAGGAGACATTCCAATATTCTTCTACAAAGGGCCCCAAAGTCCTTCTGATTTAGAAGATGATGACAAAAATGATGATACTGGAAGATTACAACTACGTCGCTATAGTCAGCAATCTAAAGACATCATCAAAAATATGGGCTATGACTTCAGGGCTGGCCTCAATAGTGGAAAAGGAAGAAAAATGCCTGTTCGTATTCCTCCTCTGAAATATGGAAGGACAAAATACGGATTGGGCTATATTGCTCGTACTCCTTTTATCAATATTGTTCATGAAGATCCCGAATCTGACGAAGATAAGAGATCTGATTCTTCCAGTACTACCTCTTGGGATTCCGATACAAGTATCGGTGACTTCTACTGCAACCTTCTGTCTTCCAATATGGTTTCCATTGACCATTCTGAAGAAAGTGATGAAGACGAAGAAGAGTTTGAAATCTCACCTGAATCAGAACAATGGGCCCAAAGATTAGATAATCAATGGGAGTTCCGTTTCGAGCAAAAAGAACCTCCGACTGAAGACAAACTTGTTCAAATAGGTGTTGGTGAAGAGGGATCTCCCAAACCAATATTCATCAGTGAAAGTCTTTCAGAAACTGATAAGCAAGACATGATTAAACTCATTCGTGATTACATCGATGTCTTCGCTTGGAGTTATGAAGATATGCCAGGACTTGATCCACAAATTGCAACTCACAAGCTCAATATCTTGCCGAATGCTAAACCGGTCAAACAACAACAGCGACGATTTCGTCCAGACATTATGGATGCAATTGAAGCTGAAGTCAATAAACTCATAACCTCCGGGTTTATTAGAGAGGAACAACATCCCGATTGGGTGGCTAACATAGTTCCTGTCCTTAAAAAGACTGGCAAGATCAGAGTATGCATAGACTTCCACGATCTCAATGCGGCATGCCCTAAAGACGAATTCCCTCTACCAATCACTGATGTCATGATTGATAATACCTGTGGATTTGAACGGATGTCATTCATGGACGGATATTCTGGGTACAATCAGATTAAAATGTTTCCAAACGACGAGAAGCACACTTCTTTCAGAACGCCGATCGGTACATACTGTTATACAATTATGCCATTCGGTCTCAAGAATGCAGGAGCAACTTATCAACGAGCTATGAGCACTATATTCCGTAAACATTTGCGAAAAATAGTCGAATGCTATGTTGATGATATTGCAGTCAAAAGTCGACAAAAGGAGGATCATATCCAAGATTTGAAGACTATATTTGATCTAATGCGTAAGCATCAATTAAAGATGAACCCTACTAAGTCATTCTTAGGCGTCTCTAGTGGTAAATTTCTCGGCTTCGTCATTACCTCTAAAGGTATACACGTGGATCCCGAGAAGATCAAAGCCATCCAAGAGATGCGTCCTCCACGCACCTTAAAGGAGCTACGAGAATTTCAAGGAAGGATCGCTTATATCAGGAGATTCATCTCTAATTTGTCAGGACGCTGCAGACCATTCAACAAACTTATGAAGAAAGGTATTTCTTTTGTCTGGAATGATGAATGTCAGAAAGCATTCGATGATATAAAACAATATCTAATGAGCCCTCCAGTATTGGTACCTCCCGTTTCAGGAATTCCATTTCTCCTATATACTCGAGCAATGAGTCATTCATTGGGTACATTACTCGCTCAAAAGAATCAAAATGGTCATGAACAAGCCATCTACTATCTCAGTCGTACTATGACCGGAGCTGAACCTCGATATTCACCGGTCGAAAAAGAATGTCTAGCCTTGATGTTCACTGTTCAAAAGACACGACATTATATCATTGGCCAGACTATTCATGTCATCTCCAGGATCAATCCTATACGGATCATGATGAAGAAACCCAGTGTTTTGAATTCTCGATTAGCTAACTGGGGAATCCTACTTGCTCAGTATGACATGTATTATATTCCTCAGAAGTCAGTCAAAGGACAAGCTTTAGCTGATTTTCTAGCTGCTCATTCAATTCCAGAAGATTCAAAACTCTATGACGAAATTCCAGATAAAGTCCTAGATTCAAACCAAATTGCTGAAGAAGATCCTACTTGGCGTCTATTCTTTGATGGAGCTTCAAGGATAGGTCCTAATGGTGATATTGTCGCTGGAGTTGGAATCGTTCTTGTATCGCCAGAAGGTCTTGCTATCCAAAGAGCTTATTCTCTCGATCAGCCGTGTTCAAACAACGTAGCTGAGTACAATGCATTACTCATTGGTCTTCAACTCGCTAAACATCTAAATATTTAACATTTGGAGGCGTACGGAGACTCTAAACTCATTGTTAATCAGATAAGGGGTACTTATGAAGTTCGCCATCAAGATCTGGTTCCATATCATAGATCAGCTATATCTATGGCTTCTTCGTTTGAAGAATTCTTCATTGAACATGTTAGGCAAGCATGTAATACAGAAGATCATGGCCCTTCGAAGCTTGGGGCATGGACATTATCGGCCCGATCAATCCGCCGTTATCCAAGGGTCATCGGTTTATTCTCGCAATAACCGATTACTTCTCCAAATGGGCCGAAGCCATTCCTTTGTCTGAAGTTAAGACGTCCAATGTCATCAGCTTTATTAAGCACCACGTTATCTACAGATTTGGTGTTCCTCGACGCATTATTCATGATAACGGACCACAGTTCGTCAGTCAAAAGTTTACTCGATTCTGTGACGATCACCGGATCAACAATGTGGCTTCTACTGCATATAATCCGGCAGCTAACGGATTAGCAGAAGCTTTCAACAAAACTATCATCAAACTCCTAAAGAAGTTTGTCTCTACTAACAAACGTAATTGGAGTGAGAAGCTCGGTGAATGTTTGTGGTCTTATCGCACTACAGTCCGTAATGCTACTAAATGTACACCCTTCTCTTTGGTGTATGGTTGCGAAGCTGTTCTTCCATTAGAGATTCAAATTCCTTCTTTAAGGATAGCAATCGCTAATGAACTCACTGCTGAAAATAATGATCGTCTTCGACTTCAAGAATTAGAAGCTCTGGATGAAAAGCGATTATCTGCTCAACAGAATATTGAATTCTATCAAGCTAGAATCTCAAGAGCTTTTAATAAGAAAGTCAGAGTTCGATCGTATCAAAAAGGAGAGCTTGTTCTAACAGTCAGACGTCCTATGACTATGACTCATATGAGAAAGGGCAAATTTGATGCAAAGTGGGAAGGACCCTATATTGTGAGCAGAGTTTTCTCAAATGGAGCTTATCAACTCTCAGAATTGGATGGTCGAAAAGTTTTGATGCCTATTAATGGCAAATTCCTTAAAAAGTACCATGTATAAATGTAAATGCTTGTAATCATCAGACAGTTTCATGTTTAGAAATAAAATTTTTATTTTATTTTAATCATAAATGATGATACATAATATTAAGGAAGATCACTATCATCCTTTTCTACATTTGGACGTGGGCCACTGCTATCCTTCTCGAAGACGTGATCAGCAAAAGAACCGAGGACCTCCTTGCTGGAACCCACGAGGAACTTGCAAGCGGCCATTCTCATGGCTTCTTCTTCTTCAGTCTTTCCTGGTTCGAGCAGGAAGTCCAAAATGTCCCTTGGTGGCTTGGGTGCAGATGAACCTTCGCCTGCTTCTGCCTTCTTGGATTGAACTGGATCTACAGGGTGTTCTTCTGTGCCTTTCTGAACCTTCATGACGATTTCAGCCATCTTGGATACTTCTTCAGACGACATTTTTATGTTTGAAAGAAGGAGCGTTCGTTCTTGTTAGATTTCTGCTATATTTATAGGCAGAAGTTCCTCAAATAATGAAGCGTCACATTCATCCGATGATTCATACATTCATTAATACTTGACGGTTCATCCGTTCATTTATTACATTCATTCGACGGTTCATCCGTTCATCATTTCCTAAACGGTTCGTCCGTTCATAATCTTCTATCAATTTATTAAGTGGGGATTCGTTATTTATCACGTTTTCATAACCTCTGAATCAATTCCGAATCTACTTGCTTATTTGTCATTTTTAACCTCTGCATAGAAATCAATCTATTTTCTTTTGAGTTCCTACATATTATCACGTCCATAATACCTCTGATAATATCATATACTCTAAAATAGAAAAGAAGATTTCATTATCTATCATGTCCACAATTCATCCACAAATACAAATCTTTGAGCATAGAAGAATTATTATTTCCATTCTCATTTCACCACAAAAAGTCTATTACATTTTCTTAGACTTTCTTACAAATCATAATGGAAATCTATTACAATCTTGGATTTTCATTCTACACCACTATAACCTAATAGAGATCTATCTTCTTCTTTGGATCTTCTCCGTCGGACCTTCTCCGTCAGGTTCGTTGTTGGTGGCAGTTCCTGACTGTCTGGGTCCCAGTCACGACCAGATCAGCAGGAATCAAACTCTGGTCTTCTCTCTCAGACGAGAGGAGAACCACAGAGTATGGCAGCCCGAAGTCGTGGTGCTGCCAATATAATTGGTGGATTGGGAGCGGCCTTTCAGAAGAGACAGGAATGTATCCAAACCTTGGGATACAATTCCTAGTTCTGCCTTGAAAGGAACTCTACTACCCGATTTCTCAGGGTAGAGCCGACTCCACCAACCAACTCTCGTGTATAAAGGCTCTTCCTACCATCTGAGGAAGACCCTTCTATCCCACGAAGAGTTCTGAGTTGTCTGATGTACGCGTCAAAAGCGTATGAGCTCCCTGATGTAGGTGTCAACAGGATATTCTCCACAGCATCTACATCACCAATGCCAGTTCTGAAGAAAATTTTCAACCGAGCTTCTGCAGAGAACAGCAAGGAAGAAGAAAATTAATCAACAGAAATGTCATTTAGCACACACTGGCTAGTCAAGCGTGCATTTTTCAACAGCAACAAAAATGGTACGCGGACTTACCATCAAGTTTGGTGCTAAGGATTGGCAAACCCATGTTTGATACAGTGTGTAGAAATCGAACATTAGAAAATATTGCTTTCCTGTTTGAGAATGAAATCTCCCAAAAATTTCATGCTCAGAGAAGAAGAAGAAGAATGGGAGATGAGTATCTGTGAAACTCATCTATCTATTTAAAGGACAAAGTACAAACCTATTCTTGGAAAAGATCCACGTAAATAGCGCTAATAAATTATGGAATGAGTGTCACGTGTGCTTTGGAAGACAGCGCAGCATTGGAAACAGTCAAAGAATGCCACTTAATATTCTTCATTAATGCACGCTATTTAAACACAAAAGTTGTACTACATTCTTCAAGACCGGCACTGATGGCCTTACAAAAGACAAAACAAAAAGAGTGCAACATTTTCAAAAGCATAAAAGACACACTCTATTTTGCAGAGCGGCTGAGCTTGGCGCCGAGTTCTTCTACGCTCTTGACCCCCATACGGTGTAACAGAGCCTTCAACATTTTACGCTGCTCTGCAAGGCTACGTCCATCAGAAGAAGACGAGCCATCCAAGCCAAAATAGCTCAAGAAATTCTTGGCTAATTGCATGGGATCGTCTTTGAACTCGAAAACCAGAGGCTCCGGTTCTTTACCCTCAAAAGTGGGATCACCATGGGAACAAAAGCCCAACTTCCGTGCTTCTTCCTCAGCTTTCTCCTTTGGTGTCATGTTGACGTAAGATGAAGATTAAATGAATCCTCTCCTTGTTTATATAACAGAACTCGCCGGCGGTTCATATTCCACCATAAACTGGATGCAATCAGTCTCGGAAAATGAAGAGTCACCATGACATTTAATAAGTTCATTTGGATGTTTTCAAAGAACTTCGAAGTCTTTCCGACTTCCGAAAAATTTGAAGTCATCTCAGCGTGACTAAGTTCATTTTTATCTTATTTTCAAAGTATTTTGAAAATTTTAAAGTCTTTTCAATTTTCGAAAACTTTGAAGGGGGTTTTGTAGGCCTTTAAAAAAATGACAGTCACGCTGAGTTGATCAGGACAGAGTCAAAAGTCACGCTCAGTTGATCAAGACAATATTTACAAATCACGCTGAGGGACAGCTCATCATTTAACAGAGAGTCATTATGACTGACAGCACGACAGTCGAAGAATGTCTCTTCGTATGCCACGTATGCACAGAACTCGAGAGATCACAGCCGTCTATTGCGTGATTTTCGAAATCTTCTTCAGCAAGACTCAACCTTCGTCAAGTTGGCGTACTAAAAGAGTTTCTTGTCATTTAATGTGACTGACAAAAGCAATCACTGTCAGAGATTTTGTGTCAGTCGAGGCACGCCAAATCAAGACAGCTGGCAGTCCTATCTCAAGTCTGCGTGTATTTTGAGTTTTCCCTCAAGTCTGCGTGGATTCTGAAGTTTTCTTCCTCAAGCCTGCGTGGATTCTGAAGTTTTCTTCACCAAATCTGCGTAGATTTTGAAGCTTTCTACACCGAGTTTGCGTGGATTTCGTCTTCAACAAGTCTGTGTGGATTTCATCAAATTGGAGTACGTGGCAGCCATGCCACTGGTCTCTCGCCTGCGTGTCCTGTAACTTGCACACGACTCATGCATGATCGCCATGTGTCCAACAGTTACAGGCCATGTCCAGTAACTGCTCACAGTCTTGCGTATGTTAAATCCTGCATGATTTTCAACTAAGCAAAGGCTGTGAAGACAGTTATCTTTTCAGTTATTTTTGACTCTATAAATAGAGTTCTTTTTCTCATTCATTGTACAGATACATAGTTATCTACTGTCAAAATTTTGAGAGCTTTTCTTCTTCGCATAGTCCAAGGGATAAAGTGATCGTCTTCTAGATCAGATTCCCACAGTTGTAATTTTCCCAGATACATAATAAATAAAGGAATTTATTTATGAAAAACAAATTTCGCCATGTGTCCAACAGTTACAGGCCACGTCCAAAAACTGCTCACAGTCTTGCGTATGTTAAATCCTGCGTGATTTTCAACTAAGCAAAGGCTGTGAAGACAGTTATCTTTTCAGTTATTTTTGACTCTATAAGAGTTCTTTTTCTCATTCATTGTACAGATACATAGTTATCTACTGTCAAAATTTTGAGAGCTTTTCTTCTTCGCATAGTCCAAGGGATAAAGTCATCGTCTTCTAGATCAGATTCCCACAGTTATAATTTTCCCAGATACACAATAAATAAAGGAATTTATTTATGGAAAACAACTAAGACAATGAAAGCATGTTACAGGCTCCTCCTCTGGCTTCTTAAGGAGTGCTAGACAAGTATCAGCTTGCATTAAGGCTTCACTCAATGTCTTTCGAGTTTCTTTCAAGAGACGCAGTAGGTCAAAAATTGATAACCTTGTCGGAATATTAGCTAGTTGAGCCAATATATCAAAGTTATACGGCTTCTCGAGTCCTAGAACTGGAGTCTTCTTCAATACTTTGTCAAATCGGACAGGCTGCTTTCCTTTGTCAGCTGTCGTTGGTTTGGGAGTTGGTTCCACTGAAGGTGATAAAACAGGTGGAACATTGACAGCATGAGAAGATGATGCTGGAGGAGCCTCTAGAGCTAGAACAGGGTTCTCCTGGCCTTCTAAATAGTCTTTCAGGTAAATTCTTCCAGACCTGATACCAGTTAAGACTTCTTCGGATATAGATTCGAAGGACACCATATTGCAACTTTTTGCTAGGATTCTGCTTCTGGAAGGTTTCGTTTGACAAGATAAAGAGTTCGCCCAATAAACTAAACCAACTCAAGATTGGTTATGTCACGACCCGCACCCTAGAGTTAGGGCACGAGAAGTGGGTACATCCAGCCTACGCCGCAGTGTCGGCGGTAGAACGCTGTCCTAGGTCTCATGCATCTAACAATATAAGGCTAAAGAGTTTATACTCCCCGAATGGGGGTGACATAGCAGATACAGAATCAATCACATCTAAGGTAGAGCATGATAAGGATAGATAAAATATGAAATCCAAAAGAGGTACAACAGAGAGAAATCTAAGTGTCTAAGATACACAAATCTAAAAATACATCTCAAATCTCCAAACTCAGATACAGTAATCCATAAAGTAAATACAACTCCAGACAATTGAAAATAGCTAACTAAACAACCTCTAATGTGCCTCCTCTAGGCTAGCAGGCAATCTCCAAGCTATCTGTAAAATTTATCAACGGTCCAGTCAGGACAAGAGCGAGTACAGTACATCTCAATAATATCATAACAGGTTAGAAAATATAAACATGCTAGAGAGTAAGATACAGGATCTGAAGAAATAACATGATGAAAAAGAGAGAGACTTTAAGTAAATAACTACAATATATAGAGAACTATCAGTGACTAGTGATTCAGAGCACAAGATGGCTATGTAAACGGCACGATATTGTACACGAGTAATCTACAGAGGTTGTACACGAGTAATCTACTGGATTGATTACATAACCACTTCTACTCCCCCGCCCCAATCAATACACAAGGATCAAGCTAAGTTATGTTATTACACACGAAGTATAGTCGCACACGAGATCATGTGAATACATGAATATACACGATTTCATACGATTTGTACACGAATGTTACGAATACAAGGAGTACACGATGCTCATGATAAAGTACACGAACACGAATACCCGATGTATCCGCTAAGGGGATAACATCGTACAACAAGATCCATATAGTACTAATCCGTGTTTCCAACGTGTCAGCATCATGTAAAGTAATCTAAAGCAGGAAATATAATCCTAAACAAGATATGAAATGATCAGAGAATGTACTCGCCTGATATCTGAATGTCCAAGGTAAAGATACTGTCCGAGGAGAGGTGTCTGGCTCCTAATTAGAACAGCACAAGTCACAACATGTCCAGAAGGGTAATATAAAGCACTACAATGCATTCTACATGAATCTATGTCAAACTAGGCCAAAGTCAACCCTTGGTCAACTCTGGTCAACTGCACTAGTCAAACTAGGTCATGTCCTAACCCAGCAAGTCTTACTAGGCCTAACCAAGACTATCCTAGCAAGCACACATCAATACAAGGCTATACAAGCCAACATACACCCAACTCTATATAGCATACAATTATTCAATACTCAAATAGGCAAGAATTCACATTAGATATGCACTAGATAATCTATTACTTTAAGCTATACATGTCTACACATATATACACATGCATATATTGGTATTCAACATTAGGTCTATAATCATGGCATTTCAAATGGCTGTATAAACTTATATATTACAATACAATATGCTAACATATATATTATATACATACATAGCTAAGTTAATTATATTCATAAATACTTATTTAAGAGGCTATGTGTGTGTATGTGAACATGGCAAAGGGACAAGTGAGGGTTAAATGGGCATACATAGTGTATACATATCAAAGAGTGTCAAAGTGTAAGTGAACAAAGTGTCAAGTGTGATAGTGTCAACATAGTGTAAGGGGTACATGAGGTAATATAGGATTTATGTTAACATAGAATATTACATCTCATTAACTTGTATATTGCATACATTACATCTATTATTACATTACATTCATGCTTGCATTCATTCATCATTCATTTATTCTCTTGCACTATTATATGCACCATACATTACATACTATGGAACCTACATATTCATTACAAGCCATACTTATACATGCTTACATTAGATAGGATACTTACACCTCATACATCATTTATTTAACCATTTACTCATGCTTGCATTCTCTATTTAATTACATAATGTATATACATTAACATGGGTTAAAATCAAATAAAACATTATATTACACACAAGGGTGCACAAAATGCATATGCCGAATAGTAACTCTTACTAATAATCAATACTGTACCATCTTAGCATGAATTAAAATCTAGGATTAAATTATGTTATAGATCTATGTGTTAGCTTTCCGAAACTTCAAACGGATCGCGTTTTCATTTTCGGAAACTCCCGGAATCGCAAAAACACCGAGAACGCGTTTGTCTTTCCTACAACTGACACTCAAATAATTCTCCAGAAATTACAGAAAGAATTAGGCCTATTAATACATGTTTTTGGAAAGCTAACTTCAATACGCTTTTTATAAAAAAGCGGGATATTAAACCGAGCTTTGAGCTAGAAGTTATGACATTTCTAAGTTAGGGCTGAAATTAAAAACGTGGATAAAAATCATGACGGATTTAGATAGTTTGAGCCAAAAGAATACACAATATATATCCTAATTATCCACAACAATGATGATAATAATAATCTGAGGAACCACACTCACAAACTTGATTATATAATCATTATGAACCATTTATTACATATATAAATATAGGTATACTCTCATTACAATATATATATATATATATATATATATATATATATATATATATATATATATATATATATATATATTAAAAATATATATATATATATATATATATATATTATATATATATATACATACACAAATCTATATATGTAACATGAACACATCTATAAGAGATACATGAATGAAATGTAAAGTACTTAAGAACACATCTCTACATATTCAAATCTGAGATTTAATATGAATTAATTCATTTAATTAATATTTTAAATATAAAGTGTGTCCAAGTTTGGAGGTTTTCCCCATGAACACAAGACACAACAATAATACAATAGAAATCCCTAAAGGACACATAATGGACACAAGAGGACACAAAATAGGGACATAACAATGGGGGTCATTCCTATGGTTAAAACTTTTCTAAATGCAAAATAGAGAAATAAAAGAGAAGGAAATATTACCTAAAGGAGAGAAAATCCAAGGAGAAAGGCTTCTTCCTTGGGAGAGCTTGAGAGCACTTGGGGAAGAAGACTTCTCAAAGAAAGGAAATGAGATGGGAGTCCTATTAGGGCCAGCCACAATGGTTATATCCCCCCTTCATTGAATATTACATGTTTGCCCCTCCCTTAGTTAGAAGTGTTTAAAATAATTTTGGTTAGGGTTTGGGGGTAAAAGGGTCAAATAAAAAAACTCTAAATGGTTAACCTAATAATTAGGATTATGACTAATCTTTCTAACATGAATAATTAAAATGTGGGCCATGGCTAACTAATGCATGGGTCCAACTAGAGTCTAAGTTACCCCGGGTCCCCGTTACAAGTCGGATTGAGATGAAATTCGAACCTGACTCAAATAACCCCAAAACAATATCATAAATAATAAAATAAATATCAAAATAATTCAAAGAGGTCAAATGCAAAATATCCTTAGGCCATAAATGACATTAAAATATCATAATCACATGGTTAGGCTCTAGGTCAAACAGTCTCTAGGGTTTCACTAGCAAAACGTCAAAACCACAAGTCATTGATTTAAATAATTTTAAAATGATTTTAAATCACCAAAATCATATCATGAATTAAATATTATTATTAAAATAATTATAAACACAAAATTTTAAAATTACCCTCATTTGGAAAACTGGGTGCTACAACTCTACCCACCTTAGAAAAATTTTGTCCTCGAAATTTAAGATCGATAGTACTCCTTCTAGAGCCTCTAACCTACCCAATATCTAAGGTAACACTTCCTAACACTGGAATAATAAACGGACATCTAAATAGTGTCAATCTAGGAATACCTCCAACACTGTTCTGCTGTACGGCGGTAATGGAACTTCAATAAAATATGGACTGGAACCTATATCCAAGGGACTGGACCTATTTTAAAGTAGTCTTAACTAAGGATGAAAAGGAACTGATCATAGGCTATAGGTATGCTCAAACTATTATCTTCCTATTAACCATCTATTAATACATTTTATTACCATAGGACGATGCATTACTAAGACATATAGGCCCCTATCTCTCATAACACATTTATACTCACCAAAAGACTAGTACATCCTATCAAGGCTGATACTATAATCACTCATAAATCTTATAAGCTACATGTTTATAGACACACATCCCCACATCAAGGACTAACCTATATATATCTACAACAGATACTAATGGGGTGACGTCCCTATTTCCCAACAATCAAGGTCTTAAGAAAATTTATCTAAATCATGCAATTTGAAGGAATAGTATACAAGGTCAGGGCATACCATAGCAGTTGGATGTCTCACCTAGGTACACTAATCATTCTAGGTCAAAATAGTACTATGGTATCAACACACAAACAATCTAGGGTGTCCTAATTGGAAAGGTAAGGGAACAACAATCATCAAGGTTGTAGGGCTGTCTGTCATCCTATATAAAAATTGGTCATTAACAAGCAACTAAGAAATTATTAAAAGGTTACTATTCCATAAAATGGCAAAAATTAAAAATTTAGGCACATCTAAGTTGATCAATTTCGGGATAAAATAAGATTTGGGCAAGAAGGAAAATCAATGAAATCAAAGTATGAGCACGAGCATCCAATGATGGAGATTCAGGTCATGATTAAATTTAATTCGACTGAGTACGAATACGAGGTTCATAGGCGATGAAAAGATTTCAAGGAGAATTGTCAAGGCTGTCGCGAATGAGACTCTAGGGTCAAGTTTAACTATGTCTCCATTCTCGTAGATTGATACATGAAAAAGTGAACCAAAGTATAATAGGTTGATCAGACCATCATGTATCGGTTCTGATTAGACAATATGTTAGTGGGTGGCCACCCAATAAAATATGTCATGACCAAGCTCGAAAATAGATAAGCTTGCAAAACTAAGGCTAATTTAGCAGCACAAGATATAAGGGTGGTAATGATGAAAGGAATTACATAGTCCAAGTTTCTTAACCAACGGGTCAAGTAATCAGATACGGTACAAGGTTAAGCATCTAAGGAAACAAGCAGAACACCATCATATGTCGGGTCAAAAGAATTGAGTCAAGGCTGGATTTCTAATTGAAATAAGAAGAAATTTAGTATAATGGTAGAGGTTATAGTTTAGCCAGTTGACCAGAAAATCATATCAAGAAAATAGAGTACAAGAAGATGGGTTTTAGTGGGACATGATATACCTACACGAAGGTGAGCTCGTCTAGGTCTTGCATATAAGATTTATTGGAGGGTAACAGCTAGTATTACATTCCGAATATCAAAGTCACGATAAGGAACGTCAAGGATCTCAATTAGAAAGTGGAAGTTCAAGAGGTGGTAATTAATGCACAAAAATAATGAAGATCGAGTTAGTCATCTGCTTCTGATACTCTTAAGTTCATCTGGTCATAACTTGCCAATCATATCTTTACCTCACCAGTCTCCATATGAAAATTTAACCTTTACTTAAACCCTTACCATGACTACCGTAGGCAATTCCTAATTTCCAAACATCACTCTTGAAGCACGGCCCTCACATTTAGGAATCAACATTAACCATTTATTTAAATTTCCAAGTTCTTTCACCTTGTCTTAAATTTGACCCAAAACCTCTAAATCCTGTTTACGAATTCCTTGAACTTGTTCAAATTGTTCTCCTCGTATTATTTAATTTAAATCTCTAGGCCTTACAAAACTTATCTTCCATCATAAAATCAACTTCAGTATTTTCTTCGACATACACCCTTGAATATTATTCTCCTAAAAATATTTCACAACAATCTCTAAACTTTCATAACTTTGTGTTCTCTCTATCCCTAGTCATTTCCTCGTAACATCTTGTTTAATATCCTTATTAAACACAATTAACTTCTCTTTTCCATTACTAACCTTCTACATAGCCTCAGAGTAAAAGTTTTTCCCAGAATCAATAACCAAGATTTTCTAAGTTCTCAAAACTAGGCTGACCTCTGATATCCTCATTAGTTTTGAATACACCTATTAACTATCTCATAACCCCAAAATTTCTCTAAATGTAATTGTTTCCAGATTGGCAGTATACATCTCTTTATTCTATTCGAGACCTTTACCACATTTCTATCTCAAGTTTCTATATGGAACACTCCATATTTGATTTTCTTTAGATCATCATAAAATAACCAGTTACGTCTTCTCTGAGCTACATAATTTACGTCACTTCCTTAGCCTTCCCCATGCAAAAGATACGAAGATTCAAGGGTTTCGAAGTACATCTGGTAGGGATGACAAGATATGGGTAATTAATGTAATGAGACAGAGTTTAAGATAAGAGGTAAATAAGAATACAAGGGAATAATGGCGAGAAAGAATAATGAAGATATGTTCCTTCTCATTGGCTCAAACGAGAGGAACCCATCAAGCTTAAATTCAATAGCAAGGAATGAGGGTGAATCCAAACAAGAGGAAAAGGAATTCCAATTGAAGTTCAAAATAAGTTTCTCAGGGGTCGTCCCAGAAATCTCTCAAAGAATCCTAAGTGTGATTGAGTACTTTGGATTTGAAAATATTAATCTAAATACAAAATTAAATCAACAACTACAAAATTTTATCAAAATCATCAACTAATATCAGGATTCAAAGTTCTACAATGAATCCACAAAATCAAATTCAAATCAAGGAAAAAGGTGAATTAAAACAAGGAAAAGGAGTTTAAATCGGAATTCAAAATAAGATTCTCAAGGGTCATCCCAGGAATCTCTCAAGGAATTCTAACAGTGATTGAGTATCCTCTCATCCTAACATCTTAATTTATATATCCTATAGCAGGCTCGTAGTAGTACAACTAAGTCGTTGCGCTACTACGAAATCGCACTAATGCGAATCTCGACCTGCATGGGCCACCACTAAAAACGTGTCACGACCCGTACCCTAGAATTAGGGCACGAAAAGTGGGTACGTCCAGCCTACGCCACAGTGTCGGCGGTAGAATGCTGTCCTAGGTCTCATGCATCTAACAGTATAAGGCTAAACAGTTTATACTCTCCGAATGGGGGTGACATAGCAGATACAGACTCAATCACATCTAAGATAGAGCATGATAAGGATAGATAAAACATGAAATCCAAAAGTGGTACAACAGAGAGAAATCTAAGTGTCTAAGATATACATCCAAAAATACATCTCAAATCTCCAAACTCAGATACAGTAATCCATAAAGTAAATACAACTCCAGACAATTGAAAATAGCTAACTAAACAACCTGTAATGTGTCTTCTCTAGGCTAGCAGGCAATCTCCAAGCTATCTGTAAAATTTATCAACGGGTCCAGTCAGGACAGGAGCGAGTACAGTACATCTTAACAATATCATAACAGGTTAGAAAATATAAATATGCTAGAGAGTAAGATACAGGATCTGAAGAAATAACATGATAAAAAAGAGAGAGACTGTAAGTAAATAGCTACAATATATAGAGAACTATCAGTGACTCGTGATTCAGAGCACAAGATAGTTATGTAAACGGCACGATGTTGTATACGAGTAATCTACAGAGGTTGTACACGAGTAATCTACTGGATTGATTACATAACCACTTCTACTCCCCCGCCTCAATCAATACACAAGGATCAAGCTAAGTTATGTTATTGCACACGAAGTATAGTCACACACGAGATCATGTTAATACATGAATATACACGAATTCATACGATTTGTACACGAATGTCACGAATACAAGGAGTACACGATGCTCACGATAAAGTACACGAACACGAATACCCGATGTATCCGCTAAGGGGATAACATCGTACAACAAGATCCATATAGTACTAATCCGTGTTTTCAACGTGTTAGCATCATGTAAAGTAATCTAAAGCAGGAAATATAATCCTAAACAAGATATGAAATGATCAGAGAATGTACTCGCCTGATATCTGAATATCCAAGGTAAAGATACTGTCCGAGGAGAGGTGTCTGGCTCTTAATTAGAACAGCACAAGTCACAACATGTCCAGAAGGGTAATATAACGCACTACAATGCATTCTACATGAATCTAGGTCAAACTAGGCCAAAGTCAACCCTTGGTCAACTCTGGTCAACTGTACTAGTTAAACTAGGTCATGTCCTAACCCAGCAAGTCTTACTAGGCCTAACCAAGACTATCCTAGCAAGCACACATCAATACAAGGCTATACAAGCCAACATACACCCAACTCTATATAGCATGCAATTATTCAATACTCAAATAGGCAAGAATTTATATTAGATATACACTAGGTAATCTATTACTTTAAGCTATACATGTCTACACATATATACACATGCATATATTGGTATTCAACATTAGGTCTATAATCATGGCATTTCAAATGGCTTTATAAACTTATATATTACAATACAATATGCTAACATATATATAATATACATACATAGCTAAGTTAATTATATTCATAAATACTTATTTAAGAGGCTATGTGTGTGTATGTGAACATGGCAAAGGGGCAAGTGAGGGTTAAATGGGCATACATAGTGTATACATATCAAAGAGTTTCAAAGTGTAAGTGAACAAAGTGTCAAGTGTGATAGTGTCAACATAGTGTAAGGGGTACATGAGGTAATATAGGATTTGTGTTAACATAGAACATTACATCTCATTAACTTGTATATTGTATATATTACATCTATTATTACATTACATTCATGCTTGCATTCATTCATCATTCATTTATTCTCTTGCACTACTATATGCACCATACATTACATACTATGGAACCTACATATTCATTACAAGCCATACTTATACATGCTTACATTAGATAGGATACTTACACCTCATATATTATTTATTTAACCATTTACTCATGCTTGCATTCTCTATTTAATTACATAATGTATATACATTAACATGGGTTAAAATCAAATAGAACATTATATTACACACAAGGGTGCACAAAATACATACGCCGAATAGTAACTCCTACTAATAATCAATACTATACCATCTCAGCATGAAATAAAATCTAGGATTATAGTATGTTATAGATCTATGTGTTAGCTTTCCGAAACTTCAAACGGATCGCGTTTTCGTTTCCGAAAACTCCCGGAATCGCGAAAATACCGAGAACGCATTTGTCTTTCGTACAGCTGACACTCAAATAATTCTCCAGAAATTTACAGAAAGAATTAGGCCTATTAATACATGTTTTTAGAAATCTAACTTCAATATGCTTCTTTTAAAAAAACGGGAGATTAAACCGAGCTTTGAGCTAGAAGTTATGAAATTTCTAAGTTAGGGCTGAAATTAAAAACGTGGATAAAAATCATGACGGATTTAGATAGTTTGAGCCAAAAGAATACACAATATATATCCTAATTATCCAAAACAATAATGACAATAATAATATGAGGAACCACACTCACAAACTTGATTATATAATCATCATGAACCATTTATTACATATATAAATATAGGTACACTCTCATTACAATATTTATATATATATATATATATATATATATATATATATATTTTATATATATATATATATATATATATATATATATATATATGTATATATAAATATTTATATATATATGTATATATAAATATATATATATATATATATATATATATATATATATATATATATGTATATATATATATATATATATATATATATATATATATATATATATATATATATATATACACATACATACACAAATCTATATATGTAACATGAACACATCTATAAGAGATACATGAATGAAATGTAAAGTACTCAAGAACACATCTCTACATATTCAAATCTGAGATTTAATATGAATTAATTCATTTAATCAATATTTTAAATATAAAGTGTGTCCAAGTTTGGGGGTTTTTCCAATGAACACTAGACACAACAATAATACAATAGAAATCCCTAAAGGACACATAATGGACACAAGAGGACACAAAATAGGGACACAACAATGGGGGTCATTCCTATGGTTAAAACTTTCCTAAATGCAAAATAGAGAAATAAAAGAGAAGAAAATATTACCTAAAGGAGAGAAAATCCAAGGAGAAAGGCTTCTTCCTTGGGAGAGCTTGAGAGCACTTGGGGAAGAAGACTTCTCAAAGAAAGGAAATGAGATGGGAGTCCTATTAGGGCCGGCCACAATGGTTATATCCCCCCTTCATTGAATATTACAAGTTTGCCCCTCCCTTAGTTACAAGTGTTTAAAACAATTTTGGTTAGGGTTTGGGGGTAAAAGGGTCAAATAAAAAAAAACTCTAAATGGTTAACCTCATAATTAGGATTATGACTAATCTTTCTAACATGACTAATTAAAATGTGGGCCATGGCTAACTAATGCATGGGTCCAATTAGAGTCTAAGTTATCCCGGGTCCCCGTTACAAGTCGGATTGAGATGAAATTCGAACCCGACTCAAATAACCCCAAAATAATATCATAAATAATAAAATAAATATCAAAATAATTCGAAGAGGTCAAATGCAAAATATCCTTAGGCCATAAATGACATTAAAATATCATAATCACATGGTTAGGCTCTAGGTCAAACAGTCTCTAGGATTTCACTAGCAAAACGTCAAAACCACAAGTCATTGATTTAAATAATTTTAAAATGATTTTAAATCACTAAAATCATATCATGAATTAAATATCATTATTAAAATAATTATAAACACAAAATTTTAAAATTACCCTCATTTGGAAAATTGGGTGCTACAGGTTTTGTGAAAGGCATAGAAAAAGAGGTACGAGAGATCATTTTCCATGATTCAAGTTAGAAGCCTTTTATAGATTATATCCCATCTTTGTCATTAGTTCACGAGACTATGGACTATACAGATAGAAAGCTTGTTGATATTTGGCTTCTGACTTTGACAATATTGTCTCAGAAGGGGAAAAAGAAGAAGGATCTACAGTAGAAGTGAAAGTTGCAGTTAAAGGTGGAGGACAATGTTCACCCAACGAAGTCATATGACATGACTTATATTTGGCTGCTTTCTTAGACTTTAAAGTAGGTACTTCAAAATCAGCCACTAAATCAGGATGAACCCACATGATTTCCCCTTTATTAGTAGATAGAGGAACAAGACCATCAGTTCGTGCAGGTGGAAGATTAACAATCTCCAAAGTAGTTCTCGGGATGGGAATGACGCCGTCCTGCACAAGTTGAGCAGAAAAATTGCCAAACTTTAAAGAGATGTTTTAGCAATTACCATCTTTTTATTTTGTTGGAGAGTAATTGCACCAGAATTAACCATCTCCTGGATCTTTTCTTTAAGCACATAGCATGCTCGAGTCGGATGTCCGATAAATCTGTGATAAATATAATATTTGGGGTGGTCAGCTTTACCTACTTCATCTGGCTATTTTGCCTCTGGCAGTTGAAGTTTATTGCTCTTGATCAGACAATCAAAGATACTCATGACATCATCTTTATCAAAAGAGTATTCTTCTTTCGGACGTGGTGCCCTCTGTGGTGTTGTTGTTGGAGTAGGTGTTGGTTGACCTATGTTCACGGCTAGAGTTTCTTTGTCTTTGACATTGATAGCCAAAGTCACTTTACTCTTGCGGTTATTCTGACGGCCACCATTATTTGGTGTAGCATGTTCATCTTTGTCAAGATTAGGCATCTGAATACCTAATTATTTAAACTTGTCAGCAATTTCTTCTGCCGCTTCAGCATTCA
Organism: Iris pallida; assembly: GCA_029216955.1. Lineage (NCBI taxonomy): Eukaryota > Viridiplantae > Streptophyta > Magnoliopsida > Asparagales > Iridaceae > Iris > Iris pallida. The sequence goes on along the minus strand of JANAVB010003400.1, from coordinate 16,957,347 downwards.
CTATGAATGAAAGCCAGTCCTAGAACTGTATTGATCCGATCCACATGCTAATTATAGGCAACAGGTTTGACTTGCAAGTGTCTATAGTCAAAGCATATGGAGTTCCAAGAGGCATTTTGATTGCCTCACGGTAGAATCATTTAATGAACCGTTCAGTTGTTTCATTATATCACTGTTTAATTTTAATGAGAGCAGACATAATTATGTCATTTGTCCCCTCCTAAAATCGTTCTAGGAACATTTGTTTGAATCCAGAGAAAGAGGTTATATAATTATTTGATAAACTACGGTACCAGTAGTAAGCTGCACCTGCTAAATATCCGACGAACACCCTAGTAAGTAGAGCGTCATTTGGCTGGAGTTGATCAGTTATTACCTCAAAGTAATTGAGGTACTGACTTGGAGATGTGCTGCCATCAAACAGCATAATAGTAGGGGATTTGTATTTGGAAGGAAATTGGACTTCCTTCCATTCTATGGGATAAGGTTGCTTGGTCCCAAGCTTCTGTAAGCCATTTTTCTGTTTGAAAGCCTCAAATTGAGTACGTAAAAGTTTTACGGCCTCATTGGTATCTCCCGATGATTGTGTAGTAGTAGATTTATTTGATATGTTAGGAAGGGGTACTATATGATAAGTACCACCCCCAGCAGCAGATTGACTTGGAATAGCTTGCGCATGTATGGAAGCGGTGTGAGAAGACTGTACCCCCAGACCAATATTGATAGGAGCTGATGTTGTTATAGGTTCTTAGGTCAGAATTAGATTCGCGACTGGTGGAACCATATGTTGTGTCATAATTATCGCATGCATGTGCGTCATCATCTCAACCATGCTCTTCAAACTAGCCTCCAAAGCAACAATTCTCTGCTCTTGACTGTTAGAACGGAAAGCATCTTGATCTTCTGTGATGACATAAGCAGTGACCTCTATAGCCATTGAAGACGAGCTAGTGGAAAGGATGGTCTTTCAGAACTTTTACTATCAGCATCAAAGTCATATAAGGAACCACCCCCAGAATAAAAGATAGGGAGATTGGAATCAGAAAGATTCCTTTGATCGATTATTTCTTGGTCGGAAGGAAGATCCCTTTGACCGATTTTTTTTTGGTCGGAAGAAAGATTCCTTTAACCGATTGTGTCTTGGTTAGAAGGAAGACTCCTTTGACTGATTGCGTCTCGGCTTCTTGATCTAGTATATTGGTATACTCCTTCGCTGGATTCATGAATCCGATCTAAGTATTGTTGACTGGGATTACGGGATATATTACGTCTCGGGCATTTTCCAACCCCAGTGCTTTAAGAGGTCATATTGACAGAAGCATACAACAATTCATCTTCATCCCGTATCATCGGTTAAGGAACCTGAGAGTAATTCAAACGATCGAAGACAAACCATTTAGCTGATTGACAGCAGCATTTGATAACTACCTCATGGTGATGATTACAGTGATGTTCTTGGGAATGCATTGGATGAGACAGATTTTGGATTTTTTGCTTCTGTTTAAGAACTTCACGGAGATCGATTACAACATTAGGATGAGAAGAGGTCGAAGGAACATATTCTTTAATGATATTAGGAACATGATTCCTATTCTTGATATGTCCCATTCCTTGAGTGTACAATGAAGTACTGAGTTGATTAGCATAGGAAAAGGGATTCTTGACTTCAGAAGTCTACTTCTGGTGCAAGTTAGCCATTGGCGCAATCTGTTTGCATTTTGCTGAAGTTTGTGTTGATTGGTGCTTGTTAAGATAGGTGCGCAGGTCAGATAGATCTGCTACTTGTGTATCTGTCTGAGATACTAGTAGTTTACCCTGCTTAGATCTTGAGATGAGCATGGTAGGAAGATCTGTAGTTGCATTTTTTGGATTTGGCAGAATTCTTTTTTGTATTGCTCAACCGGTCCTCATGTGTTTGCTCTGGCACAACTGAGCAACAGAAAGTTCAGTTTGAACGGAACTCAATTTCTTAGCAGGGATTTGATTATCTCTGTTCGGAGGAGTAGAGTTCCTGCTCAAAAGAGTTTTTACACTAAGTGGTGCATGGGCGCCACAGGGATACTTTCTACCGAGTCAAAGACTGGAGAAGATAAGAGGGGTAGCTAAATGGCATTTCCTTTTGTTTTATAATTGGAAGGCCATAGGCACAGGATGCGCAAGTTGAGGAAAGGCCAAACGGTGCTTCTTTTTATTCTGTTTAGCACTCTCAGTAGATAGGTTCTTTCCCGAGTTCAGAACTGGAGAAGATGAGAGAGTAGCCAAAAGGCGTTTCCCTTTGTTCAGAGCCGAAGAAGCAGTAGGCACGGGTTGCGCAGGAGTTCTGGTTAGTAGAGAAGCAATCTGCGTAGGTTACACAGGAGTTCTGATTGACAGAGAGACAGACTGCGCAAGTTGCGCAGGAGCCATGGTTGGCAGAGAGACAGACTACGCAAGTTGTGCAAGAGCCATGGTTGGTCGATAGATAGACTGTACAAGTTACGCAGGAGCCATGGTCGACCGAAAGATAGACAGCGCAAGTTGCGCAGGAGCCATGGTCGGTCGAGAGACAGATTACGCAGGTTGCGCAGGAGCCATGGTTGGCCGAGAGATAGATTGCGTAGGTTGCACAGGGGCCATGGTTGGCCGAGAAGACCTGGGAGTCCACACAGTACCCTTTTCTCTTAGCAGCAACGGCGGTGCGCTTGGTACCCCCAGCACTGATCATTGCCTCGTAAGTGGTTTGGTCGACTTGAACGACCAAAGTCTTCTACGTCTTGCCGATCGACGCAGTATCACATTGAGTTATCACTTTCTCGTCAGAGGAGAAAGTCATCCCCAGCAGAGCCGCCATATTGTTTGCAAAAACAAAATTTGATTTCTACAAACTAAGAAAGAGTATAAAAGGTACAATTGATTTCTAAGAAAGTACAACTATAGAAATCTGATCAGAAGACGATCACTTTATCCCTTGGACGATGTGACATCGAAGACACGAGCCTCTGGAGGATGCAACAACACTTTGTCAGGAGATTATGATCATTCATCCTTCTTTGAGACTGATTTGAAACACCATTTATAGAGTTCTTAAAATAACTGTTTAGCAGTTATTCTGGGTTGTCCGTACCTCAGGTTGCGTGACCCTGTTCACTTGTGCGAGCGGTTGCACCAACTGCTATGGACGCATGGCATCATTTGAGTGAGATGTGCATGGTCATGGGCAATATAATGGATACGTTCTATAAAGTTGGTGACATGCGTGCCATGTCACTCTATTTTGGACATCAATTCGATCATATTGTGTAAGCTTCATCAGGTTGTGTGGGGGCACAATGTAGCAACTTGTGCGTGCGGTTTCACCAACTTCTGTGAACGCGTGACATCATTTGAGTGAGATGCGCATGGTCGTGAACAATATAGTGGACACGTTCTATAAAGTTAGTGACATGCACACCACGTCACCCTGCTCTGGACATCAATTCGATCACATTGCGTAAGCTTTATTAGGTTGCACGGGGGCACAATGTAGCAACCTGCACAAGCGGTTGCACTAACTGCTGTGGACGCGTGCATCATTTGCGTGAGATGTGCATGGTCGTGAGCAATATAGTGGACACATTCTACGAAGTTATGACATGTGTGCCACGTCACCCTGCTCATTAATTCGATCACATTGTGCGAGTTTCATCAGGTTGCGCGGAGGCGTAATGTAGCAACTTGTGCCTAAGTACAACCTCGCGCACCCTGACACGTTGCACAAACTTCTAGCTGACCAAATCTTCTCGAGCGCCATATTGTGCGGGATTCGAACAGATTTTCCTTGATATATGTGTTGTCAGCTGTCATGTAATAATGATGCTATTATAGTTTTTCGAGGAGATTGCCACATGGCACTCGCGCAACCTGTCTCGTGCGCAACCTATCCCTTGCACAAGTTGATAACTATGGCGTAATCGGATATCTAGCTCCCAAAATAGCAGCGCAACTTGATTTTTATCTTCTAGAAGACCCCCTTCAAAGTTTTCAAAATTTGAAAAACTTTAAAGTTTCGAAACACTTTGAATTATATAGATTGCACCTGTCTTCAACTAAATCCACTTTCCGAGTGCAAGTTGCGCGATCAGTTTCATTTACAAAGCTATAAATAGCCGTACCCTTCGGTCTCTTTAGTTTTTTTACCAAAGTTTAAAATTCTTCTCAACCAAGAAAAATTTATCTCATCTCTTTCTTCACAAGCTTTCTTCGACAACTGTTAATGGCCCCCAAACGCTCTACTACCGAGAAGGGCAAAAATGTGGTCGAATCTTCTACATGTGCACTCCAATATGGTCCGCCTTCATCGCGATGAGAGACGACCAATCCGACCATGGAAGGTGAATATTTGACCGAAAAATCGATCATCGACCACCCTCTTTAGGGTTCGGCTCGATTTTGACAATGTGCGGCCGCTCTTTTTAGAGTTGGGCACACTCCATAACTTGCGCCTCCCTCTTTAGGGCATGGTTGCTGTTGATTTGTGTTGTGCGACATTTCAAAAGTTGTGCTCTCTTTTGATTATATGAAATCAATTGGGGCACAACTTGACATGTTGTGCAGCGATAATGTGGTGCAACTGAATGCTGCACAACATGAGGGTCACACAACCTGACTGCTGTGCAACACAAGTCGTGCAACTTGAATACTGCACAACCTGACTGCTGTGCAACACAAGAGTCGCACAATTTGAGAGTCGTGTAACCTGTTAATGTAACACGTTCTGCTTCAAAACATTATTTAAAACTAATTTCTGTTTGTTCATCTTCATGGAGTTAACTTGAGAGAAGATCCCAATGCTGAAAGATTTGCCTCTGCATTTAATGCACCTGAATACAAAGAGGACTTATCACATGTGTCATATCCACATTATGACCTTCCTGAAGCCAGGAGAGCTATACTCGCAGCTCAAGAGAATTCCACACTACTGTGTTTGATGAATGGACAGCCTCTAGAAAGTATGGATAATATAGTTCATATAAAATCGGGCTTCTTATTTGGTGATGCTATCAAGAAGACGTCCCAGCTCAAGGCCAAGAAGGAAGGCAGGGTTTATCAGTGTAGTGAGGGCAGGATGATGTACCTCCCGAAAATGTCGAGATATCTATCATTGTCTCGATATAAATTTTTGAGTTACCCTCACCGGATGGCATGGGATATAACTCCACAGCAGCAAGCATGAGTGGGGAGGATCTGTTACAGACTAGGTCCACAAAGTAGAGACCAATTCTATAGCACCTCAGATAAATACAGCTCCCATCTGAGAGGTCTGATGCCAGGCTGTGTACCTCCCGAGGACTCCTCGCTGTTACTCCCGGTCATAGTACCAATTTTTGCGAACGAGCTTGCCAAAGCTGAAGGAAGATACCCGGAACAGACCATGCGAATAACAGGCCTGGTAAATCCAGATAATAAGTGCTGGAGCAGTTTGGCTAATTGGGTTCTAGACCACTTCAAAGACAAGCTTCTGGAGATAGGACTTTATGAAGCATCTGGACTACAATGTTTGGAGATTTTTCCATACATTATGCCTCTTTATAGCCAACAAGTAGTCTTCGGCCGAACATCTCCATATTGCAAGTTCGAACGTCAATGCAGTAGCTCCTCTTGAAACGCTAAGGACTCTATTACCGAATATAACCTGAACCTGCAAGAAAAATAGTGGAGGATTAGTGCTTTCGTCCTTGCTGCACTGATCAAGACCCACTCGCACCCAACCAACACTAAGTACATTTAGTGAAACATGCAACTTATTTGGTGATCTTTCTATTTAGCCTTAGGGTCAGATTCATGGCAATATTCAAGCATAGAAACTTATTATAAATGTGTCCAATACCGTTCTCCTGCAGCAGATACAGTTAGAAATAATATAAACATAAGCATAGTGATCGTGCATGTTTCTGTCTCATTTCGCTTAGCCTACAATCGTTATAAATATGCATAACCAACCATACAATTCACGCATCCAACCAACCCACACTTAGACATATGCATAAGGGTGGCAGGCCCTGCGCCTGCACCCAACTATAATCTCAGCCCACCGGCCCTATCTATATAAGGTCACGGTGTTTTGTACTGTAATGGACATGGCATCCTTATGTGTAAGCCTATGATCGCTCCAATACGGATGCTAGCCCAGTCTTTGAAGGATCCCAAACTTACTGATATCATAGCTTATCACAACATTGGCCAGTCGTAATCCGTACATAATTCCCTTCTAGGCCGAACAATCCCGGTGACCCGATCGTAACCGTTCGAGGGAAGCCGCACCCGTGCACAGGCCATCCGAGTCCATTGACCATACAATACGCACCATAGCAAATAAGTCATATCACTCCAACAAATCTCACGTTCCATAAACATATTCCGTTATCTCTATCTCAAGTTCTATCGACATTATACCCCAACACATCCGTATTGATGCACGACGCCCAACAGCTTAGACTTCTCATACTTATACTCAACGTATTTCATTCATAAGTTATTCACATAACAGCTGTTCCGTAGTTACTTAGTCATTTCGTAGCTTCCATGCACAAGGGCACGCCTAACGCCATAATCAGTGTTCTAGACCTAGTGTTCAATATTCTCGGAGTCGTGCATGTGATGCACATCTCGATATTGCCTTTCAATGTCCTACCATCACCGCCCTACCGCGACCCGTACACTTGATGCACATCGCTTCAATTGTTCAACGCTCTATCTTAATGTTCGACACATACTAAGACCTTTAACCATTCAAGCTACGCTCGCTAACTTAATGGCAACTTACACATATAAGAATCTGTCGTCCACCTTAAGCCGATACGCCTGGTCATTCCGCCAAGCTGATGCGGCTCGATTCCATAACTTGGTTGCACGGCTATCTCTTCTTAGCCATTTTGTTGAACTACTTGATTGATTTGGCCTACTGTGTCCATGCCACAATCCGTTGCAAGGCGACGATTTGGTTTTGTGGACACCTTAGTGAACAAGGCAAATTGTCGACCCCATATGATTCAGCATAAAAGCGTAGCTTGCACACCAGATCACTTGAAGTCGATACTTTGTTCAAATCGGACTTAGGCTTTGCATCGATTCGCATCGATACTACATTGGGTCAACGCAACTCTTCGAGCCAACGACTCATCGTAATGCACCGTACGGAGTGGGGCATTACACATTTTGTGCCACCAATAATGATGTTTCAGATCCCTGTACATCTTCGTCCCTCTTGCATGAGTGGAAATGACAAACTATGTGCCTTAGTCATCAACTCCAGCCGAATCTCTATATTCGGAATGTAGAGGTGATCCCCATACCTCAATGTTCCATCCTCGTGAATACACAATCCATATGTATCCTGCCTCGGTCCTCTGTCAAAGTTTCTGAAATCTCGTATCCGTCGACAATAAGGCCTTAATCCTCTCGACCAATGACGATTGCAACTGAAGATTTGCCAATTGGCCATATACTCCTAGCCGTATAACTTCTATCCCCAACTTCTGTACATCCTCCAATTAGTGAGATTGGGTAGTCAAAAAAAATGCCATAGATCTCCTACTCAAAGCATCGACTACTACATTCGCCTTCCCCGGATAATACTGTAAGTCAATCTCAAAATCCTTCATCAATTCCAACCATCTTTTCTGTCTCATATTCAAGTCCTTTTGAGTGAAGACATACTTTAAACTCTTATGATCTGTAAAGATCTTCACTCGTTCCCCATATACATAATGCCTCCAAAGCTTCAATGCAAAGATCACTGCGGCAAGATCCAAGTTATGAGTAGGATAGTTATTCTCGTACGTCCTCAATTTCCTGGAAGCATAATCTACAATCTTCCCATACTGCATCAATACACATCCAAATCCTTTCCCAGAAGCGTCACTATAGATCATGAACCACCGGATCCCGAAGGAATCGTTAAGATGGGTGCAGTGGTCACACGCTTCTTCAACTTCTCAAATATCGTCTGACACTCCTCAGTCCACACAAACTCCTTCTTCTTGCGGGTCAATTGAGTCATTGGTTTCATAATCCTTGCAAGGTTCTCTACAAACCTCCGGTAATACCCGACAAGCCCAAGAAAACTTCTCATCTCAGAGGTGTTGGTCGGAACAGGCCACAGCTCTACTGCATATATCTTCGCTGGATCTACTGAAATACTTTCTCCCGCGACAACGTTCTCAAAGAAAGAAACACATACTAGGAAGAACTCATATTTGCTCAATTTAGCATAGAGCCTCTCGTTCCTCAGTGTCTCTAAAACAATCCTCAAATGTTGTTCGTGCTCCGGCTATTTGAGTACACCAAAATGTCATCAACAAAAGCAAACACAAACTAATCTAGATATTGCTGGAATACTCTATTCATTAAATTCATAAACACTGCTGGCGCATTCTTCAGTCCGAAAGGCATTACTAAGAACTCGTAATGACCATAATGATTCTTTAATGGTGTCTTCGGAATGTCTCCTCTGTGCACCTTCACTTGGTGATATCCCAATCTTAAATCAATCTTCAAAAAGACCTTCGCTCCCGTCAGCTGGTCGAACAAGTCATCAATCCGGGGCAGAGGTTACTTGTTCTTGATAGCTAACGCGTTCAGTGCCAGGTAATCGATGCACAAATGTACTAACCCATCCTTATTTGGTACAAATAGTACTGGAGCCCCCCATGATGATGCACTCGGTCGAATGAAGCCCTTGGTTTGTAATTCTTCTAGTTGAACCTTTATCTCATCCAACTCCTTCTTCGCCAACCGGTACATTAGAATAAAATGGTGCTGCTCCTGGCACTAACTCAATACTAAACTCCACTGGTCTGTAAGGTAATAGACCTGGCAAGTCCTCTGGGAATACATCTATGAACTTCTCAGCAATAGGCGGTGGTGGTGCTACCTCCATGGACATGAAAGCTTCAACTTCTGGCCCTACTCCCTTCTCGATGGTCCCTCGCATGAACTCAAACTTGGGATGGCCTGGTGGTCCGATGATAACAATCCCTCTATGGTAATATAACACAGTATGATACAGGCTTAACTAGTCCATCTCAAATACTATGCCAAAATTTGGCATTGGAAATACCAAAAATTGTGCTCTCGATTCTCTTCCACATACTACAACCGAACAAGTTCTACATGTACTAGTGGCCAGCACAATACCACCTTCCGTAAGAATCCTCCAAGTCTTAGGCACGGGAGAGGTAGCTACTCTAAGCATTGCTACAAAGCTACTAGATATAAAAGACAAAGTAGCCTCCAAATCAAATAGTGCAGTGGCGGGTATAGATGATACTAAGATAGTACCTATAATCGCCATACCTTCGGATTCCTCTACAAGTGGTGCCATAACATAAGCCTGGCTAACTCTCTGTCCTTGAGCCTGCTATCTTGCCCTCTCGTACTGGACCTCCTATGGAGGTAAAGGTGCTCCCCTCTGTGGTCCTCCTGGTGCTGCAGTCGACTAAACATGCGATCTTGGTCCTGATAGTGCTAGTAGTGTTAGAAGTGCTAGACTCGGGGTTGTCAGCTGCTGGGGACACTCCTTAGTACGATGTTGGTTAGATCAACATCGCAACCAATGTCCAACCTTCTTCGATAATCTTGCAGATGGTGTCCCTTCTTACCATATTGATGACAAGTCGGGAGCTTCTTTGCTGGATATGGTATAGCTCTCTACTGATTAAATCCTCCTAGACATCTGATTGGTCCTTTTGACTTTTCCTTGGCCAGAACAATCACAGTAGTAGGGCACTTCGGAAGTATTGGGTCCTTGTTGATTGTCTTCTAGAGGCGGGCTTCTGCTAATACCTTGGCGTACAAAACTCTAGACTATGTAGTAGTATATTGCTGGAGCTCCATTGTCAACCCATGATGAAATCTCCTCGCCTTCTCCAAGTCATTAGGTATCAGGGCGGTACCGAAACGACTAAGGGAACTGAACTCCGCGTCACACTCATCTACGGTCATATTCTCCTGCTTGAGAAGGAGGAACTGATCATAGAGTGCATCTCGAACTGTAGCGAGGAAGTACTTGGCAATAAAATACTCCAAGAATTGCTCCTAAGTCCGATCTCTGCCGATGTCTCGCTCGATCAACACCCACCAGAAATGTGCATTTCCTTCGAGCTGGCTCTGAACGATTGTCACCCACAAATCCTTTGGTAGCTACGAAGCGTCAAAAAGCTTCTGAGTGCTGATGAACCATACAGTGACCTCCTCTGGTGTCTTTTGGTCCTCAAATGTCTTTGGGTTCATCTACCGTTAGCCACGGAGTACCTAACGTCAGAGCAGGTACCGGTGCTGGTGCTTGTACAAGTGCCAATACAGGGGTTGGTGCTGCAAACCTCTCTACTACCATCATCAAGCTCTACCTTATAGCCTCGGCCTGTTGTATCTACTGCTGCATCTTGGTCTGCAAGAAAAGGAACATCTGGGCCTGAACATTGGGCTGGGGCATCTGCGGTATCTGTCCATAGGGCTACTGATGGTATGCTCCAAGTGGCATCTGATTCAGAAATGGAGGCGGTAGGGGCAACTGATCTTCTTGTTGTATCTAGGTCTGTGAGGTCTGGCCCTTGTGCTGAGTCGGAGCTGGGGGTACGAATCCTGCTGGAGTCGCCGGGTTGGCTGTAACATCTCCGGGAGTCAGATTTTATGGTGTCACTAGAGTCCTACCATCACTAGAAGTGGTATCGTTGGTCTCGTCAGCTCCGAAAGCCATGCATCCACTACACAACTGCATCTTGTAGTAAAAGAAAAAATCATATAAGAGGAGTATGGAATCAAGCTGGATGTATAAAGGAGATAGTGCGAACTGGGAATTCAAAGGCGATAAATTAGCAAGTGGATGAGATATCCTCAGACTATCTTATCCTAATTTGCAGGCTCGTCTTGGTAATTTTGGTAACCAAAACGACAAACAGACCTGCATGGGCTACCATAAAAATATGTCACGCCCAGTTCCAAATATATCGGTACCCAAGACATGAGCATGCCAGTTGTACGAATAAAATAAGTATTCCCAATTTAATAGACTTATCCTAATCATAGTACATTGTATCCTATAACTACAATACAACAAGCATAGGTAATCTAACATCTCCACATCAACAATACTAGAATCTCATCTACAGTATAACAATATCAACAAAGAAGAATATCATAAATGTCTGACTAAAATAAAATATAAGTCTAGAATAATTAAATACAAGATCTGTCTAAGATAACCAAGTCTGGTGGAAATATATCCACGAAAACAAAGTACAATATTGGAATAGTAAAATACTGAAATAAAAAATAGTCAGGACATAGATAGCCAGATAAAATATCCATGACTCTAAACAACTATCAACCCCTGGATCAGGGAAACTCCTCAGGCACAACCTCCAAGTCCTCTATAAGATATCCGGGCTCTATGCCTGGTCCATAAACTATAGGATAAAGGTACTCGTCCGAATCTGGAAAAGAACCAGGTCTTCAGGGGACATAACAAGATACAACAATTAGCCACAATATGAACAGAAAAAGAAATATACATGAACATGAATATAACTAACAAGGTAAACTATTCATCTAAGTGTAATGCACTTGAAGACTACTTTAGAATCGCACAGGTAGGTAAGAAAAGATATTAGCGTCAACTAATATCGCGAATATACTAGCATACTTCCGCCCAATCCGTAGACTAGTCCATAGACGATAATGGAATATCCACTAGTATAGCCTATACCAGGGCAACAATGAGGCTGATGAGGGTAGGGTAATCCCTTACGCCTACTAATATTCTTTTCCGCCCAGAAGTAGTACAAGATCATGTCCATGATTCGCATGACTCGTATCTCACATGCAAGTCCTCTAACTAACACAACTAGTCATATATGATCCGTCACACGAACCCCTTGTACCGGCCAAATACAGGGTGTGTGCTAATACCAATGTAACTCTCACTCCAAGTGTTATGTTACGAGTCATGTCCAAGTCATAAAAGTTATTAAAAATAACTTCAACACGAAGAAGTCTACTAGCATGCTAGGCCACACACAGTCACCGATGGAATCATCGACTACACCCAAGTCACACTTGGATGCCATCCTAACAGTTTTAACCCTAACACACAACAACGCGTCCATATATAGCAGGAAATAAAATAAGATCACAGTGGCACGGTAAGGGCTTGGAATCGCCGCAAGGGTGTAGATTATGGATTCGGCTCCAAATTCTTTAGTCTCGGTCTCACGAACTCCTATCATTAATAATAACTAATATTAATAACCACACCTCATTATTACTACCATATACCATATATACATATATTTATAATCAATAGGGTTAACTAATCTATATACTAGTCATAATTAACTAACTAGTCATAATATTTCTTCTAGGACTAGCAAAATACATGAATAAAATATTCAGTATTATTTCTGAAATAAATCTATATTATTTTGGAAATATAAATCATATAATTATTATTACATAAAAACTATTAAAAATATCAACATTGATGAATCAATGTTATTAGGACTTGTTTAACCATAAATAAAATAACTTTAATATTCTGAAACAAAATTTTAAAATATCAAATATTCATAATCATATGTCAAGGATCATTAATATTGATCCTTGGATGCACACAAAAGATTTTGGGACTCACAAGATGGTAATTTCGATAGTTCATTTTACGACATAATTTATTCTTCAAAGATATAAAGTTATAAATATCAAAACCACAAAATTATGAAAAATTAATTAAAGGGGATTTTAATAATCGAATTAAGGTTTTTTTCATATGTGATATCAATGGTAAAATTTATTTTAACTAGATCAAAACCTTCGTATTCGAAATAGTATCAATTCTGGACACCTTTTGGTAAAACGTGTGCCCCGAATAAACTAGAAAGAATTTTGATATGAAATTTTATATAAAGGTAGTAGAAACATATGGGAACCAAGTATTTTTGGTTTAACAAAGTTTTAGTTTCTACAAGTAGAGAAAACGCTGTCGCAAGATGGCTTACTTGTTGTGACTTTTGTCCACCAACTTGGGGTCAACTTTGGGCGGCTGTCACGGCTTGTTGGGGTGGTTCCAGATGGTGGTCGGCCTTGCAAAGGTAGAGGGGGGTCTTGGGCACATTAGGGCTGAGGTGGTTGGGCAGGAGGTGGTCGGCAAGGGTGCCAAACAGCAGCGAAAAGAGGAATAACAACGACAGTAGGTTGGTAGTAGAGTGGTAGGGTTTTAGGGTTTATAGGATGTGTTTTCTGGTAGGTTTAGGTAGTTTATGTAGGTAGATGGGTAAGCGGTTCGAGTAAGGCTGTTTTAGTGTGGGTTTGGGTAAGTTTTTGTGGGTTTTGGAGTCCAAATATAAAAGGCATTGGCACATGAATATACAAGTTTCCAAATATAGGAAATTAGATTTATAGAGTTTCCTTGTTAGAGTTTAACCCAAATAAAAACTCCACAATCTCAATTAAATATTTTAGGAGGGCCCCTCTTCATGGGGATGACCCTAAAAGTCCTCTACAAGTTGTTGGACAAGTTTAGGCTCGATAAAAATTACCCGAATTGGAAATAGGCTCTAAAAGTCACATAAGGGGTCTTATGTGCCATTTGAACTTAAATAGCACATGGACACTCGATTGAGTTGAACACCTTGGGCATGTGTGTAGTAGGCTTAAAAATTAAAATCATATATTGGGTCATTTAGTTTGGATCGATGTCGAGTCCCGAATTTAAGTTGAAAGTTACGACAAGTCTCACGGTAGATAACTTCTTGGCCTAAATTGACCCCGAAGTTGTGCGAAGCAAATAGAATACAAGAAGACATATTTGAGTGGGATATGATATACCTAATAGAAGATAAGCTTGTCTAGGTCAAAACTCATGAAGGAAGTTTATAGAGTTAGGAATTTCTTGTGCTCCAAAAATCAAAGCTGCGGAAGAGTATATTTTATGATCATGAATAAAAGTGGGAAAATATATAATAACCATTATATAACTTAAAAATATAATCCAAATATATGTAAAATATATATATAATATATGAAAATTTTAGAGGTCTTATATGTATTGCTAAAAAACTAATAGATATGAAAGACAAGGTGGCCCCCGAATTAAATAGTGTAGTGGCAAGTATAGATGCTACTAAGATAGTACATGTAATCGCCATCCGTGTCACGCCCCACTCCCAAATATATGGGGTCAGGGCATAACATGACCAGCTGATACGACCTAGAGTGATCTACCCAATTTAATGGACTCACTTAAGCATACTACACTGTAAAAGTAACTAACCAACACAGGCAAGCATCTAAATCTCAACCATAGAAATAACAAAGGAAAGTACTAAAATAAAAGCAAAATGGTCTGAATATCCAAATACAACTGAATGGAAATACAAGTCTGGTGGAAACAATCCCACAGTACATCGAAATGGAAATACAGAAAATAGAAGATAACTAGCTAAGAGCAACAACTAACTAGGTAATGAAACTCTTAGCTAATGTAGCAGCATACCCTAATCAAAAAAACTCCTCAGGGTACACCTCGAGGTCCTCTATAATGTATCCCGCCTCAGCTCCAGAACCGTATATCGTCGATTACAGATGCTCGTCGAGATCTGGAAAGGAACCAGGTCCTTAGGGAACATAGCAAGATACAAATAGGAACATGCCATAAAGTAAATACTGATATAAACATAAGGTGTGTGCTAACCAGTCTAAGTGAATGCATATGAAGACAACTTTTGAATGTATGTGTGGGCAGATATGGGAATGGAATCGAAGCACGGGCCGACGTCAGATTACGAGTCGTTGTAAACATACAAGCACTAGTATACCTCCCGACCGTACCTAGCGCGCAGTTAGTGGCCGCTGTCGGATGTATCTCCTAGTGAATGTATGGCCCATAACCGTGTATCCATTCCCATATCCGGGTCCCCCCTGAGGCTAGAATAATATAACTGTCTGTCCCATACGCCTACCGGTTGTCTTTCTGCCCAGAATGTACAAATCGTATCCAGGACTCAAACATCAATCTTAATGCAAAGTCAGCTATCTAGAACCATCACTACTCTATATGTGCCGTCACATGTGCCACTCGCACTGATGGCCAGTCGAGAGTGTTAGCGCGAGCCATGACTTGATCTCACTTGGTGTTGTGTCGTAACACGTGTCATGGTCGAGGGAGTCATAATAACAAATCCTCAACTGAGGGTACGTCGCCTAGTGCTAAGTCAAGTAGGTACCCCTAAATGTCGATGCCATCATCGACTACGCCCGAGACAATTTTCGGACTCAACCAACTAAGTCTACACTAACAAGAGCATAATGAAGTATATGTAAAAGCAGTAATACGAGGCAAGGTATACTTGCCTTCAACTCCGCAGTGCACAAGTAGTGCTCTGGTCCCTCCTGCCTCGATCACGTCATCAGAGAGACCTACAAATACACAACCAAGGCTTACGATATGCTAAACGAACATTCAAGATTTACATAACTAACCACACAGAATGCTACGTATACGTATATGCGTAATTACATATACGTATACGTATACGCACATGTAAACATATATGCACTTAAGACGATAGTAATTATAAGAGAGAGAGAGAGAGAGAAAGAGAGAGAGAAAGAGTTGGGACAAAAATATGGGGATTGGCTATACGCAAATTATACACCATTCATGTGAGTATGGAACTTCCAGTTGTAGCACCCAGTTTCTAAAATAAGGGTAATTTTGAAATTTTGTAACTATAATCATTTAATAATGATATTTAAATTATGTTATGATTTTTGGTGATTTTTAGTTAATTTAAAACTATTTAAAACCACGACTTGTAATTTTGATGATTGACTAGTGTAACCCTAGAGTTTGGCTAAGCCTAGAGACTAACCACGACCAAGGGAGCCTAGTCATGTGATTAGGATGACTAATTACAACTTTTTAGCCTAAGGGTATTTTGGTCATTTTGACAATTTTGTGAAATTATAATTTTTGATTAATTAAATATTGTGCTAATTTTTTAGTTAAGCCTTAACCTAGAAGCTTAACCTAATCCAGATTAGTCTTGAGGTTAGGATCATGGTTAGAACATTCCTACAAAGTGCCAAGGTTAGTAATATCTAGATATTTATAAGTAGGATATTTTCTTCTTAGGATATTTGTGAAAAGAAAGCCTAGAACCAATAGGAAGGCTTAGAATTGGGTGGAATGATCTTAGCCACTCATCTATACCTAAACAAACCCTAATTCCCTTAGATGACCAGCCATCAAGTGCCCCCCTTCCTATAAAGCATCCTTAAGAAGGCCTTTGCCTCTTTTTACAATTTCTAAGAACCCTAATAGTTCCTCCCCAAAATTCTTCCCCTAATATCCAAATTAAGTCCAATTTGATCCTAATCAATTGCATCATCATCCCCAACAGTAGAGAAGACTTGTCGGGGCTTGCTAGCAAGGTTGGACAACGTTTGTACTGTAGAAAATCAAGGAAGACGTCGAGTCGAGGCTCCTTTCATTGAGGTTTCACCTTCAGTAGGTAAAACCCTACAAACACCCGTAAATTCCCAATTTCTTTCCATAGATGCATCCATTTAGGGTTCCCCTATGTATAGCCCAAGTTTGGTAGGAGTTCGTGTCTATTTCGTGTCCGTATCGGACACGTATCGGTGTTTTCGAACTTGTGTTCGACGAAATGCCACATAGGAAATTATTTTAGTAATTTTCAAAAGTAATTACATATTTGTGTAGCCCTTAGCATACTGATCATGAATCAGTAATACTGAGCTGGATTCTGTGTCGTGTCCGTATCCAAATAGGATGCGCACGCACTGCATGACACCTCCGTACACTGTCCTACTACCCGACCCCTATTTCTCCTTACGTAGGACACATGGACACGTCAAACTTGACACAGGGGTAGGGACAATGACTGACAAGACTCCCCCAAAGTTTTGTGTCGAGTCGTGTCGTATCGAGTGAGAAATTATCAGTGCACGGATTTTACACAGACTGTGCGCGCAGGAAAATCCGCTCTGATATGCGTGTCATGTCGCGTTCAGACACGTTGTGGATGCATGGCGATACGTCAGATGGCTAGACCTATACCTAGGCTAGGTGTGGATACGAATACGTGGTGTCTTATGGCCTGTGTCGTGTCCAGTTCGACTTGAACATGCCGCACGAGCCTGTGCACCCGCTGTTTACTGATACTTATGTTTCTCCTATTTTGGACACTTCGTGTCCTAATTTCTGGATACGAATGGATGGACATGCCTAACATGTCCCTAGGTTTGTACACTATGTTCACCTAGTTGTGATTCGAATTTGAATGTTTGTGATTCGAATTTGAATGCTTGAATTCGAATTTCATGGAACTGTCGCATTCACAATTTTAGGATATTTGAGAATGGGTTTGATTTAAATCTGAGATTGGATATTAACTTATATGTTCATGTTGAGTATTAGTTTTGAACTGTTTTGGAGTTTTTCCAGTTTTCGAGTTTAGGGTTGATTTTTAATAATAAAAACTGAGATAGTATGTGAAGTTCACTGTAAAACTGAGATCTACCTATGTTTGTTAAACCTGAGAATGTTGTTCAAAACTGAGTTTGGGTTGATAACCAAATCTTGGGATTAGTATATGGGTTTTGGTATCTTAACAGTAAACTGATATAAACATGAGAAATGGGTTTCAAATTGATGTTTTCGAAATAAATTTCAGTCATATATACACACAGTTACATATAGACTTAAACCTGAGGTTGAGGGAAACCTAAAACTGAGATTGGTTATATCAAAAACTGAAAGTTATTTGAAAGAAATTGAATGTAGGTTTGTAGAAAACTGATATTTTGTTTACATAGAAAATTGAGTTGGGTTTTAACTTAAAACAGAAATGAGGTTGAGGTGAGGTTTAGATGTAAGTAAATAGGAAGGGGTTAGATGAGAAGAAATTTAGGAGGATGTTTAGATATTAGGTTGTAGGATTTAGTATGGATGATTACATCATATCTTTATATATATAGATTATAGGCTATGTGATATGTTAAGGGTTGGTAAGTTATGTGGGGCTTTAAAATTCACATTTGAGTTAGGAAGGGATACTAGAAGGGTATATGTATGTGTATATATATGGTTTTTATTAGTCTAAGGTAATAGGATATTACCTAGGTAAATACTAAATATATAGAGAATAGTCTATGAACCTACCATAATACAATAAAAACTACAACCCTAAAAACTTAGAGTATAGATACAATAACTTAGATATGGGCTAATGCAACCTAGAAGTGGATAATTGTACTAGTTTGACTTTGTTAGTCTAAGTTTGACCAGTTGACCAAGATAGCCTTGTGGTTGACCTAGTTAGACTAGAGTTGACCTAGATTGGACTTGTTGACCTAGTTGACTTTGTTAGTCAATAAGGAGTTTTAGTTGTTATTATAATCCTTTGTGTAACTTCCTTTGATATAATTTTCTTCTAAATATAATGAAATTGATGATTTGTGTTAGGACTTTTTGACTTAGAAATGATAGTGTACTTCTGACCTTAGAATGGTGACCACTGTAGCCAATTTCTAGTTTCACATAAGATAATATTGCCTAACAGCCCTGATTGATTCATTAGTTTCCCTATCTTTCCAGTCTGGCACTCATGACCAGATTCTGTCCCACTCAACTTGTTCCCTTGTACTACTTTTGCATCACAACTTCCGGTCCAATTTAGGCCATTCGACCATTTCCACTTAAATTATGATTATCATATGAACATTATCGTGACTTTTAATTTAGGAGCACAAGACTATTTGTTTTCTCAGAACCGATTTTACATTCATAACCTAAACATGACACCCTACACCTATGACCTTCGTGTCCTACTCGGACACACCATCTTGTGCTTTATTTTCTTCACATGACTTCCCTGACAAGATCCCATATTGATTTACCCCATGGAGTCGCTTTTATTTCTGACTCGAATTAGGGACACCTTTTTAACCTAAACCTGTCGAACCAAATTTTGGACATGACCCATTTTAAGCCTACTATCCATATTTTATTTGTTGATCTTGTGTGCTGCTAGAAAAAGACTTCGACCTTATTGTTGGGGGTTTGACCTAGAAGGAGTACGACCATCTTAATTTCGAGGACAAAATTTTTCTAAGGAGGGTAGACTTGTAGCACCAGTTTCTAAAATGAGGATAATTTTGAAATTTTGTAATTATAATCATTTAATAATGATATTTAAACCATGTTATGATTTTTGGTGATTTTTAGTTAATTTGAAACTATTTAAAACTATGACTTATGATTTTGATGATTGACTAGTGTGATTAGGATGACTAATTACAACTTTTTAGCCTAAGGGTATTTTGGTTATTTTGATAATTTTGTGAAATTGTAATTTTGATTAATTAAATATTGTGCTAATCTTTTAGTTAAGCCTTAACATAGAAGCTTAACCTAATCTAGATTAGTCTTGAGGTTAGGATCATGGTTAGAACATTCCTACTAAGTGCCAAGGTTAGTAATATCTAGATATTTATAAGTAGGATATTTTCTTCTTAGGATATTTATGAAGAGAAAGCCTAGAACCAATATGAAGGCTTGGAATTGGGTGGAATGATCTTAGCCACTCATCTATACCTAAACAAACCCTAATTTCCTTAGATGACCAGCCATCAAGTGCCCCCTTCCTATAAAGCATCCTTAAGAAGGCCTTTGCCTCTTTTTACAATTTTTAAGAACCCTAATAGTTTCTCCCCAAAATTCTTCCCCTAATATCCAAATTAAGTCCAATTTGATCCTAATCAATTGCATCATCATCCCCAACAGTAGAGGAGACTTGTGGTGGCTTGCTAGACCTATACCTAGGCTAGGTGTGGACACGAACACGTGGTGTCTTGTGGCCTGTGTCGTGTCCAGTTCGACTCGAACATGCCGCACGAGCCTGTGCACCCGCTGTTTACTGATACTTATGTTTCTCCTATTTTGGACACTTCGTGTCCTAATTTCTGGTCACGAATGGACACGTGGACATGCCTAACATGTCCCTAGGTCTGTACACTATGTTCACCTAGTTGTGATTCAAATTTGAATGTTTGTGATTCGAATTTGAATGCTTGAATTCAAATTTAATGGAACTGTCGCGTTCACAGTTTTGGGATATTTGAGAATGGGTTTGATTTAAATCTGGGATTGGGTATTAACTTATATGTTCATGTTGAGTATTAGTTTTGAACTGTTTTGGAGTTTTTCCAATTTTCGAGTTTAGGGTTGATTTTTGATACTGAAAGCTGAGATAGTATGTGAAGTTCACTATAAAACTGAGATCTACCTATGTTTGTTAAACCTGAAAATGTTTTTCAAAACTGGGTTTGGGTTGATAACCACATCCTGGGATTAGTATATGGGTTTTGGTATCTTAACAGTAAACTGATATAAACCTGAGAAATGGGTTTCAAATTGATGTTTTTGAAATGAATTTCAGTCCTATATACACACAGTTACATATAGACTTAAACCTGAGGTTGAGGGAAACCTAAAACTGAGATTGGTTATATCAAAAACTGAAAGTTATTTGAAAGAAATTGAATGTAGGTTTGTAGAAAATTGAGATTTTGTTTACATAGAAAATTGAGTTGGGTTTTAACTTAAAACTGAAATGAGGTTGAGGTGAGGTTTAGATGTAAGTAAATAGGAAGGGTTAGATGAGAAGGAATTTAGGAGGATGTTTAGATATTAGGTTGTAGGATTTAGTATGGGTGATTACATCATATCTTTATATATATAGATTATAGGCTATGTGATATGTTAAGGGTAGGTAAGTTATGTGGGGCTTTAAAATTCATATTTGACTTAGGAAGGGATACTAGAGGGGTATATGTATGTGTATATATATATGGTTCTTATTAGTTTAAGGTAATAGGATATTACCTAGGTAAATACTAAATATATAGAGAATAGTCTATGAACCTACCACAATACAATAAGAACTACAAACCCTAGAAACTTAGAGTATAGATACAATAACTTAGACATGGGCTAATGCAACCTAGAAGTGGATAATTGTACTACTTTGACTTTGTTAGCCTAAGTTTGACCAGTTGACCAAGATAGTCTTGTGGTTGACCTAGTTAGACTAGAGTTGACCTAGATTGGACTTGTTGACCTAGTTGACTAAGGAGTTGACCAGTTGACCAAAAGTCAACTGTGAGTCAACATTGACCCAGTTTGACATAGTTGACTTGGTTTGACTTCCTTTGACCTAGTTTGATTTAATTTAACTTTCTTAGACCAAGTGTGACCTAGTTTGACCTAGACAGTTGACCAAAGTTGACCAAGAGTTGACTTTGACCTAGTTGACTTAGAATCATGTAGTTTGTATTGCAGATTTCCATTATTTCAATTTGAGTACTTAAATAACCTGTTTTACTCTAAATAGGACTCTGTGACACCAGTTCGAACATCTATTCATATCAGTCATTCATGGTGGCAGGCGAGTACATTCTCTGATCGTTTCATATTTGTCAGGACTTATATTCTTTCTCTATATTACTTTACTTAATACTGGCAAAATTGTTATCACGGATTGGTACTATATGGATCTTCTCTTGCGATGTTATCTCTATTGTGTTCAACAGATACATATTGTGATGTGCGTTTCATGAACATATTATATTTATTGTATACCCCTATTCATGTATACTCATTGTGCATCTTGTACTCTCATGTTCACATGAGCTTCATGGAAAAACTATTGTACAAGGTAGCATAACTGGATTGGATCCTTGTGTATTGATTGGGGAGGGTGAGTAGGAAATGGTTATGTGATCAAAATCCCATATTGTACAAATATTGTATGCATCCATTGTACACTCACGTATGATGGAGTTACCTATTGTTATTGTATAACCTAACCCGTTTACATAACCATATTGTGCTCTAAATCACTAGTACTTGCAGTTTACTTATCCTATATATATTTTCAGTTATAAATTCTCTCTCGTTATCATGTACATCTTCTTACAGTTCATGTATCTTACTCTTTGCTTGCTTTATATTTCCTAACATGTTATGAACTGCGTGAGATATATTGTGCTCGCTCCTATCCTGACTGGACCTGTTGAAAATATTACAGATGATGAGGGTGACTGCCCTACCTTCTATGGGACACATGAGGGTGACCTTCAGGAGCCTGAGGAGCGTCTAGCTCAGTAGAGGGTGCCTACTCTAGTCTAGTATTTTTTAGTTTTCAGTTTGTATCGGATTGTTCCGATTGTTAGTTGAGACTTAGTTATATTTTAGGACTTGTATTTATTTGTGTTGAACATCTACTTTGTGTGGTGCGATAACTCTATTTATATTTCAGCTTCTTTCTTTTATCTAATTCCATATCGTGCTCTATCTTCCCTAGATTTGTGATTGAGATATAGAGTTGAGATGTTATATTATACCTCCGTGCGGAGATGATATATTTATATCATATTGATGTTAGATGTTAGATGTTATAGATGAACTATACAACGTTCTACCGTCGACACTGCGTAGGCTGGACGTACCTATGTTCTCGTGCCCTTCCTCAGGGTGCGGTTCTTGACACATTTTTGTGGTGGCCCATGCAGGTCAGAGTCGTAACTAGTACAATTTCGTAGTAGTAGTGCTCGACTTAGAGTGCTGCTACGAGCCTGCTGTTAGGATATTGGATTAGGCAGTAAAAAGAATCGTTCACTATGGCCTTTGCCAGGCACGAGGTGGAGGGCGACGACGCGTCGTCCACACAGATCGCTTCCTGTTGGCAATCATGCATTCCCATCAAGTGGTCGTTTCTGATCTGGAGAGCTCAGCGCAGGAAGCTTCCGACCGATGATTCCCTAACCACCATCGGGTTTAGCCTCGCATCCAGATGTCAATGCTGCTCTTCCCACAAACCAAAAACTGCCGAACACATCCTGCTATCCTGAGATCTTGCTAGTCAGATTTGGTGCGACCTTGAACGTCGTTGTAGAAAGCAGCATCGGACTGGGGGCTTCAACGATCTTCTGCTCAACTGGGGTGATTCATATTGTCATCAGATTGCCGCTTACACTGGTATTTGGGTCCTCTAGAAGAACCGAAATAAATTCAGGTATGAAGGTCGCCAATACACTCCGGATCAACTAATCCGCGAAGTCCTCCGACAAATTCTTAAACGTAGGACCCGATGCTCCGACTCCTCGGACCGATTTTGGCAGGCTTTGCTGTAGCCTCATTTGCAGTGCCCTATGGTGCTCGGTTCTAGTTTTTACTTTTGTTGTTTCTTTGCGCTTTGCGCGCTTACTTGTATAGGCTTCGGCATTTTGCGCCTGATACATCAATACAAGTTCTTTTGTGAATATATATATATATATTATGTTTTGGTGTATATATATAAGAGATATATATATATATAATATATATATACGAAAAATATATATATATATATATATATATATATATATATATATAATATATATATATATATAATATATATATAATATATATATATACGAATATATATATATATATATATATATATATATATATAATATACGAAAATATTTATATATATATATATATATATATATATATATATATATATATATATATATATATATATATATATATATATATACGAAACCATTTAAATAGTACATTATCCATTTAAATAGTACATTATCCATATAAAAAAAAATATATATATATATAAAAAAAAAAAAAAAAAAATATATATATATATATACGAAACCATTTAAATAGTACATTATCCATAGTAAAACATTTATAAGCCACAAGAACCTGTTGTTCTATTCATAACCATGAGACAAGAGAATCATGCTGTTACATGAAGCAACAAGTCTAACAATCCATGCTCAAGTAAATAGCCATGGAAACATACATGCATATAACAATATAAACACAAGGAGAGGGACACAAGAGAGGAGGAAGGGGGATCAACTTTGTCGTGTTCTACGACAGCGAGGCGCACGGGTCCTGACGGAGGCCAGCATGGGCGCGCGGCAACGCTTGACGCACGCGACAGCAGCTCGCGTAAAATCTACAATGATGGCAGCGTGCGTGCTGCTGTCGACTAGGCCTTGTATTGCAAGAGGGGGGGCTGCCTCAGGTCGTCGGGGTGAGGAAGGCGGCGACCGGCTGTATGGCGCCCGACGGCCTGGAATGCAGCAGCAGCAGCTGCATCAACTCGAAGGAGGAGGAGAAGGAGGAGATGAAGGTGCTGTGATGGTGAGATGGTGAGAATGATGGAGATGATGATGAAGATGGCAAGATGGTGAGGATGGGAAGAAGAAGATATAGGTGGGGGTGGCTGTCTTGGAGGGATAAGGAGGAAGGGGGTGATGTAGGCTGCTAGGGGGGAGGAAAGATGTTGTGAGGAAGAGAAGAAGAAAAGAAAAAAGTTTAAATGAGAGAGGGGGACTTTGGTGGCTGGCCTAAAATGTGTCCCTAGGAAGAGAGAGAGAGAGAGAGAGAGAGGGAGTTGGTGAGTGTGGCATAGTTTTGGGAAAAGAAAGGGGGCATATTGAGTTGCGATTAGTCCTTAAGTTAAGTGTGTCATAGGAACTTTCCCCTAGGTTATTTGTGTAAGGCCCAAAAGAGGTTAATTTGGTATGAAGGGATTTAAATAGGTTCAATTTGAGGATCTCTTCCTAAATTAGGATTATGAATGGTCATCTGGAATTAGGGTAGAATGGTGTTAGGGTGTTTGGTGTTTTATAGGGATGCAATGGTGTTGTGTGTGTAGGGATTAATATGAGGAATGGCATGGTGCTTGGGTTGAGTCTAATTGAGTCGGGTCGGATCACAATTGGTCAGTGAATTAAATGGCTTAAATTAGTCATTTATAATCACGGATAAATAAATGGCATACGGGGACTCAATTGAATCGGACACAAGTGGCATGTGTGAATTAGGCTCAAAGTGGGTCGTGTCTATATCTTGGGTTGACAAGTTTGGGTCAAAATGGTGTCCCCAATTCAAGTTGAAAATAAATGTGACTCTGTGGGGTAAATCAAGATTGGGTCTAATGTCAGGAAAGTTGTGCTATAAAAATGGAGCACAAGATGGTGTGTCTGAGTACAATACAAAGGTCATGGGCGAAGAGTGTCTTAAGTAGATCATGCATGACAATTTGGTTTGGAGAAATTGGCTAATCTTGTGCTTCTAATTTGAAATTCACGGTAACGTGTATATGATAATAAAAAATAAAAGTGGGAAAATCATTAATAACTTAGAAATTCAAATATAAACATATTAAATTCCTAATTAATCTAGATAATTCTAATTAAATTTTTAGAGGGCTTACAATCCGCAACTGGTGCCAATACATAAGCATGGCCAACTCTCTGTCCTCCAGCTTGCTGTCTAACTCTCCTGTACTGGACCTCCTATGGTGGTAAAGGTGGTCCTCTCTATGGTCCTTCTGGTGCTGCAATCGCCTGAGCAGGTGGTCTCTGTCCTAGTTGTGCTGGTAGTGTTGGCCTCGAAACTAGATGATATGGTCTATCGCTCTGCTGTGGGTACTCCATAGCAGGGTGATGGTCAGATCCACACTGCAAGCATTGTCCTAGTCTCTTCCGATAGTGTCTCAGAAGGAGTCCCCTTTTTCCCACAATGATGACAAGTCGGGAGCTCCTTCGTTGGATAGGTTATAGCTCTCTGCTGGTGAAGTCCTTTCAGACATCTGATAGATTCTTCTCACTGTCCCTTGGCCGAAACAATTGCTGTAGCAGGGTGCTTCGAAAGTACTGGGTCCTTGTTGATAGCCTCCTTAAGAATGTTTGCCATTAAAATCTTTGAATTAGAATTTCAATTACAAACAGAACAGTGTTACAATGTAAGACTTAGATGTAGTCCTAGGAGTACACTTTTGTTTTTATCTGGGTCCTGTGTCGATGGAGCGAGTGGTAATGCGTTGATCCGTTGATGATCTAACGACGGTTTTAGATTCTCTGAAGGTCTGGGTTGCTTTGGATGCCGGAGCATTCTGAGGGGAAGCAGACATTGAGTGTCTCTTCTCGCCTCTGTGTGTGTGTATATATCGCTGTCTCTATGTGTGGAAGAAGGAAATGATCCCTCTATTTATAAGCAGCAGGTTGGGCTGCTCATGTGCGCATATGTAGGATGCACCTGTACGTGGAAACACTACGTGGCTGGAGCTGTGGGGGCGCGTGGATGATGTGCCATGATTTGTAGGTTGAATCCTTCATACTGCATTTGTAGGCTGGCACGTGGCAGCTGAGAGGATTCTTCGATTGCTGAGATCTTGGGTGGTTAGCAACCCTTCGTGGACTGAACTGAGTCAAAGGACACGTGGCGTATATCCGTGACTCAAAAATCTTAGATTTTGGTGGAGAGTGATCTGACAGGATACACCTAGGATTAGGTGCATGAAAAACTTTGGCTCGTAACCTTTAGGAGTCACGAACCAGTCTGGACGCATGGCTTTTGAGGCGCATGCAAATCTTCGGACGCATGGCTACGGAGGCGCATACGAGTGGTTGGTCGGTCACGTGGCTTGTAACCGTCAGAAGAAAGTAATGATGACGCTGACGTCAGCGGCGCTTTATTTTCTGAAAAAGTTGTTGCTGCTCTGTCATCGTGGCATGGCTGCTGTCGTATCAGACTTCAGCATTTGATGCTCTTGATGGGTGATGAGCTTTTGAGTGGGCACATTGATCTGCGTTCTAGTAGGCGCATGGGGACGCGTGGGGTACATCCTTATTAGGCGCTTAGTACCGATAGGTACGTCTGTATGATGCGCGATATCTGACCGGTGCATCCGTTGCATAGCGCATCTTCATCGGTCCGACTGTTGAGTTCTTCGAGTGCTTTAGATAGCCATTTTGACTTGGCTGAATTCGAGGAACAAGTTCAACACCATGAATGCAAATTCATTGTACGGGATTCGGAGAGCCCACCACTTGGCGCGTGGATTTGATTTGCCTGGCCTACAAATAGCAGCAAGAAGAGAGTTTGTTTCTCGTTCTCTCCCGTCTTCCCGAATGAAGATGAATTTCTTTGCTCGAGTACATTCTGTTGACAAGACGCTCCCGAGGGTGAAGATACGTCAGGTTGTCTTCGTACACACACTCATAAAGGTGACTGTTACATCCAAAAATCGGGATCATGGGCTCCCGATGCAGGTTGAAGGTGCCTGTTGCATCCAAAGATTGGGATGTTCGAATCCCGTCTCCGCTATGCTGGAAGAGCCATAGATCGAAATTGTGGTGCTCTCATCTTCCTTGGGTTTTGTAGAGATCTTACTCCTGCTAGAGTGGGGTTGGTTGTCCACCCTTGTTCTGCTCAATAAATGCTTCATTAGCCGAAGCACTTGATCGGGTCGAAGTAGAGCGCATATGCCGAGACTTCATGATGCGTCTAACTGAGATGCTGAAGAAACGCGCCTGAATGAGATGCTGAAGAGATGCGCCTAGCTGAGACGCTGAAGAGACGTGCCAGACTGAGACGCTGGAGTGGTGCGCCTGACTGAGACGCTGGAGTGATGCGCCTGACTGAGACGCTGGAGTGATGCGCCTGGCATGGGGCGTATGGCAGTTGCTACGCCTGGCTGTAGTCTTAGGATCTTTTTTGTAGAAGTTCTCCTTTGTAAAGCCTTTCTTTAGAAATGTAATAGATTTTCATATGAAATAAAAAACTTCTTTTGATGTCTATACTTTTATTATCCTTTGCTATCCCAAGTACTTCGTTTGAGCTCCCTGGCGCATGTAGTGTTAAGCGCATAGGAATTCTGGCCTATAGATGCACCTGAAATTCCATGCTTCTACAAGACCCCCTTCAAAGTTTTCAAAACTTTTTCTCAAGTTTTAGAATACGTTGAATAAGAAGGATGGTGTCTTTAATGGGGCGTATGACTGTTCGGGGCGCATAATTGCTTCGCACATATGTGATGAGGCGCATGCTCCTCTCAGTTTTAAATGCAAATGATAATGCTTCGAGATAAACAAAAAAGATTAATGATGATCTTTTGGATATCTGCAGTTATTATTTCGTAGAACCCCAAACGGCGGCTGACGTCACCCTTCATCGGTTTCCTCATATGCCCAAGCCTATAAATATGTGTCCGGTGAAGAGAGAGAGTTCTTCCTCTCTTTGCTTCCTTCTTTTTAGAGTTCTTCTTTCGAAAAACCCTAACTTCTTTTAAGAGATGGCTCCCAATACTCCTCGAGTGGTGCTCGCCAAGGGCGAAGCAAAGGAAAAGAGCCTGCGGAGGTCGATGTTGATAATGTCCCCAGGACGCCCGTCGACGTGGTCGGCGGTGATTGGGGGGTTTGTCATTCTTTGCCTTACCTTTTTGTACTTGAGCAAAAAAATTTTAAGAACTCATATACGCTGACGCACATAGACCTCGAGTCTTAATGATGTGCTGAAGCTTCTTGCTGACGCGCATGGACTTCGAGTCCTGATGATGCGCTGAAGCTTCTTGCTGATGCGCATGGACTTCGTGTCCTGATGATGCGCTGAAGCTTCTTGCTGATGCGCATGGACTTCGAGTCCTGATGATGCGCTGAAGCTTCTCGCTGATGCGCATGGACTTCGAGTCCTGATGATGCGCTGAAGCTTCTTGCTGATGTACATAGACTTCGAGTCCTGATGATGCGTTGAAGCTTCTTTTCAGATGCGCCTGAGCCTTGGTTCTGTGCGTGTGCTTCTGATGAGAATACGGCTCCGATATTTTTATTGTTTTAACATATCTAAGTCTTTGTCATCTTTCCTTGACCGTCAGTTTCGATGATCGTCCCGCTTTTGAACGAAGTACTTCTGGATGCTGCTCTCTATCAGATGGGAGTTGACTATAATGAGGAGGTAATAAATCTCGCCCGAGCTACCACCATGCTGGATCAGCCTCCCAAGAGAATAACCCAAATATGGGAGCTACAGTATGCGTTCCTCCAACGGATGATGGAGCGTGGCAGTTTAAAATCTGTCGTTTCTGATAATGTGACTTTCCTGAGGCCTGAGTTCCTGTTTGGGGATCACCTTACTTCTACTGAAGCGAAGGTGTTGAGGATCAAGGAAGATTGGTTCTTCTCAGCCAAAGAGGTGTGCACATGTTCATTAAGCAGCTCGAGCGTCAATGGCCTTTGACAGCTTTCTGTCGTCTTGCTTCCAAGAGGAGGATGACATGGGAGCTGACCCCGTCTCAGGGGGGAGCGGTGGCTGGCACCATCAGGATCGATGTTACCTCGAACCAGAGGGATACTATGGTCACCACGCAGGCTGGGTCTTCTTTTACCTGGCGAACTCTGCATCCTGGGAGTATTTATAGTGACGTCCCTGCCGACACTTTTGCCTTTGGTGCTTCGACTTTCGTTAATCGTATGTTGTCATCTAAGCGATCGTACCCGAAGGGTGAATTTCGGGTAGAGGGTTGGTGTCATTATGTATCTAAGTGGTACAAGCTGATACTCAGGGTTCTGACGAAGTTTCAAACCGAACTCAGGGAGATTGGGCTGACTGTCGATATCTGTGCCACCCAGGCGGGCGTCGACATCAACAGGCATATGTTCCTTGCACTCTTGGAGATGTTTAATACCCAGACCGGGACCTTCTTCACTCCAGTGGAGGAACTAGGACTTGCACTTCATGAAATGTATGCGGTGTCGAGGCTTCCTTGGGGATCAGAATCCTATGAGGAGTAATTCCCGACTAACGAGGAGTTCCAAGTCCTGGGGGACAAAGAAGAGGAGATGATGGCTATCTTCAAAGAAGTGGAGAGTCACCATTATTATATGCAGAAGAATGATAAGGGCGGGGCGCAGTCCCATGTGACTACTTGGAGGGATTATGTCTTTGAGCAAGACAAGAAGGATTCCTCTCTGTTCACGACTCCGCCAGCTCTCTCCAGTACTGAGGTGCTCTCTGAAATGAGCAGACTAAATGAGAAGAGTCCCCACGAAAATGAGGACCGGGAGTCGGACGAGCGTTCCTATAGCTGTTTCTGGCACCTTACTCATCAGATGTCGTCCAAAGCAGTATTGGCTGCTTATCTGATGATTTGGCTCCGGGACTACGTATTTTTAGGCAGGTCAGGCTCTGTGGAGAGGGTGACCCGGAACCTAATCCTGCCAGCTGTGAAGTTGGTTTTTGGCCGTCACTTGGCTCTACTCTCCGCGATGGTAAGTAACCTGCTGTGAGGTTTACGAGAATTCGCGGGTAACGTCATTCATGAACGGGGTAAGAATGGCAATTTTCCCCGTGCCGAGCTGTCGTTTCATTATCTGATGGGGTTGTTGATTTTGCACAATCCCAACTTGATAAGTCCGGGCCAGGGAGAAGATCACGTGGCCGGAGATGCTTTCCTCCACCACTTCTACCAGAGGAAATGGCTGCATACTGGCGTTCCTGTTTGTAAGAAAGTTTTATCCTACCTTCAGGGATGGAAGATCACAAAAGTTGGTCCCATTTTTACTGACTTCGAAGCTAATGAAGACTTAGCTGATTCAGGTGAAGACGCAATAACTCTGCCTCCGTGGGGATTCCGTTGGTTGCAAAGCATCCGGCCGTCCCACTTGGTGTACCAGAATAGGAACCAGTATTACCTGGAGCCGTACTTGCCGAGCTTTTTTGCACGTCAATTCGGCTACGCTCAATTGATGTTGGGGAACCCCAGTACTAGCCTGGGGTATACTGGGAGTCTGTTGGACGGGGCACGAGCTTGGCATTACTACAATGTCGGATGCACCGGAGCTCGCTTTACCATGCCAGTTTTGAATCCATTGCCGTCGATTCTTTTCTCAGTCACCAAATTTTATTGTGTTATGAACACTGTATCCCCTGGATATGAAAGGAAGACCAGTTTTATTGTCGGTACCCAATTAGAGGCGACTGGAAATATGTTGGCGAAGGCTCGATTGTACCGCCCGCCAGAGGTTGGTTATCGAGATACCCCTGCCGTATCCTCGGAGGGTACTCAGGCAGAGCCCTCGGCTGATCACCCGAAGAGACGTGCCGACACGGAGGTCGGTTCTTATCTGCCGAAGAGGCAGAGGAAAGCAGTGTCACCGGTAGTGTCAACAGAATCAGCTCCTGTGAAGGTAAGGACGTCCCACATAGTCTGGTTTTTTCTACCATTCTTGTGACATATGCTTTCTTTTTGTAGGAGCCGCTGAAGAGGAGACCCCGAGCTTCGAAACCGGGTGCTAGCAGACCAAAGTTGGTGGTGGGCTCATCTGATGAGCGCATTCCGCCGATTGTGATATCTCCCGTGGAGGAGAACCCTGATGATGTGACTTTTGTGGAGATTTTAGTATCTCCGGACGGTGCTGAAGGGGAGGTTGAAGGTGCAGCTGTTCCCGGGATAGTACAAGCTGTCGTAGGGGACTCGGGTATCGAGGTTCCAGCAAAAGCTGTGCTTCCGAACGAGAAAGAGGGATGGTGTCACTCCCCGTTCCTAAAATACGTATTTTTATACATGTACAACTCATGTGTATTTATTTAGTATTTATTATGTATTTATTTAATAGTTATCATGTATTATCCTGTATTTAATTTCCTTTAATTCATGTTAATTTATTTCCTGCAATTATATTTCTGTAATTTTATTTCTGCACTTTATTTTATGCTTTTATTCTCTGCTTTAGCTAGGCTTTGGGTTCGGGTTGGCCTTGGTTGGATCCCCTACAACCCGACCCATTGGACCCGGCCCATTAGCTCCCACCTACCACCCCTTCCATATTTAAAGCCACCCTCTCCATTCTCTCTCCTCATTACTCATTCTCACCATTACTCTTCTTCTTCTTCTTCTTCATTACTCTCTCCACCTACCAAACCCATAGGCAAGTACATCTTGCTTTTTCATGAGGACCCATTTTTATGGCTCCATTCTCTTTCCCTCGTGATTCTAAGAGAGTTTAGAACTTGACATTTTTTATTTCGAAGTCTTAATCTTTGTAAATCTAGATATAAGTTATTTTTGGATTTTGGGGGTTTTGATCTATTAAACTTCTGTGTTTTCAAGTTTTGATAGTTCCATGTTGTAGAGGATTTCATTCTACCCAATTTTGACCTTTGCAAAGTTGGATTCGGACTTATTTTGACCAAGTTATGGACTTTTTGAAACTTTAGGGTGCAACCATGGAGTTCTTGCTGTTTGGAGAAGACAGTGAGCAGTGTATGCTAGCTTTTTAGCTTACGTCACTGAGCTGTGCGTGCTCTTTAGCGCAGCGCAGTATGGAGTCCATACGCTGCCTTTTTAAGTAGCGTGTGTCTTGCATACGCTGCCTTTTTAGGTAGCGTGTGTCTTGCATACGCTACCTTTTGGGAGCGCTGACTTGGATGGTCA
Source organism: Iris pallida (assembly GCA_029216955.1). Lineage (NCBI taxonomy): Eukaryota > Viridiplantae > Streptophyta > Magnoliopsida > Asparagales > Iridaceae > Iris > Iris pallida. The sequence continues at coordinate 16,925,020 of JANAVB010003400.1, read as the reverse complement.
GGAGTCATATGAAGTTCATACGCTACCTTTTGGGAGCGTATGACATGCATACGCTGACTTGGATGGTCAGGAGTCGTATGGAGTTCATACGCTACCTTTTGGGAGTGTATGACATGCATACGCTGACTTGGATGGTCAGGAGTCGTATGGAGTTCATACGCTACCTTTTGGGAGCGTATGACTTACATACGCTGACGTGGATGGTCAGGAGTCGTATGGAGTTCATACGCTGCCTTTTGGAAGCGTATGACTTGCGTACGCTGGCTTGGATAGAGAGGAGTCGTATGGAGTCCATACGCTAGCTTGACCTGAGCGTACGCTGGCTTGAGCGTAGCTTGACCTGAGCGTACGCTGACATGAGCGTAGGCTGACATGAGAGTAGCCTGCTTACCCTGGATCTTCTATAGCCCTGTATATTGATATCTTATTAGATGTTTAACGTCCATTTTATATCCTTACGCCTTTTTGCATAAACTTGATATAATCATGATATGTTGATATTTCTGTTAAATATAGATTGTTACATGGGATGTACCATGTGTCGTAAATTGAGCTATAGATACCCCGATTGACTGGAATTAAACCCTGAGAGTCGTAGACTCGACTCCACTGAATACTATTTGACTTTCATGCCTTGTCACCATTGATGATAATGGTTATCTTGACTAAAATTGATCATGCGTTCCTAGTTGGAACTAAGAGACTGGCTAGTCGTCTTATTGAATAAAATGAATGAGACACGTTCATGTAATGAACTATTGTACTCGATTAGCCAATCCCGAATATTGGCATACAGGCACATGCAGGCTTCAAATTATTTATTTATTTAGTTATTTATCTATCTTACAAAAATAGCATGTGTACTTTATGGTCAAGGCATGATTACTTCGTGGTCAGATTTGATTGTTGTATCACGCTATGTAAAACCTATAACCTAGCCGCACGGGTATCATTGTAGAGTTACGCATATCGTACCCCGTACGAAAGTACTCATTTGAATGACCATGATCCACGGCATGGAACTTCACTCAACGTAGAGACTATTAAGTTAAATAAAATAATGATGGCATGGAGAGAATGGATTCCCGAGTTCTTACATGGCAGCCCCCTTGGGACTATTAAGTGCCCGACGGGCCGGCTGGTTCCCACAGATACTGTAAATCTGTCACACGGGCAGGGAACAGTATCTGCTTATATTATTGTACATGCTATATTAACGGCGGGCGTCCCGCTGGGACTCGTCTAACTACATGATTGGCGTAATTGATTGATTGGATAGACTAGCCTTGCTTGCACATAGTAAGAACTGAGAAATCCCTATTGCATAAATTCCAGGATAACTTGGGACTCACAATAGCAAGCCGTAGTAGTTGATTGGCCGTTCAAGATGATTTGTTTGTGTACTGTACCTACTCTATTACTTAACTGGGATGATCAGAATGTCAGGACATGACGGGCCAACTTCTGTCCTTGTTTGGTTGGGAGGTTGGTTCGAAGTGTCGTGATGTTATGTGAATCCTAGTAGCAAGCAGAGATCTATTTATCATATTTCATATTACTGGTTTTAGTTCTCATGTCGTGCTTCCTTGTGGTACTTGCTATTAGAGGTCTAACCTCTCTGGTTTTGCATGGCCAGATTTAGAGCCGGTTCCCGAGGACTCAGCTTACTTCTACCTCCAAGATGGTCAACACTAGAGGGATGATCGCAGGAGGACTCGAGTGGGTTTCTTACTTCCCCGCTCGTTTTGTTATCTACTTTATACTTTACCGTTTGGCACCGACATATTAGTCGGATCGTCTCGTACTTACTTTTTACATAATTGTAACTAAAGTCAGGCTGCAGCTGATAACAATTGTGTATACTTTTGCTACATCAATCTGGCTATGTTTTGTAAAGCCAGATATCAAGAACATTTTGACAGAGCGTTTGGGATGCCTTACTGCTTTATCTTATATGTTCTCTATTACTGTTTCTTGTTCGAATGATTGAGACAATAGATGTGAAGTGACCATAGTAAGACTTTCATGTAGTATGTACCCCTTGTCTTTTAGACAGCATTGATCGTATTATACGGTATTCATCTACCCGTAATACGTAGCTGGCTGAGTCATTCCCCCGCTCTCCAGTATTCTGGTTCTGGGGCGGCGCATTTATGTTGACAACGCAGAAGCACATCTTAGAAGACCTTCAGAAGATGGGCATTGAAGTTATACTTCCTAGTGATGTAGGAATTCTGGCGAGTCTACAAGTTCAATCCGACTTGGTAGGCAGGATCAAGGCAGCTCAGGCACAAGACCCAAGGATTCAGAAGCTTAGGACAGAATGTGAGTCAGAACTCAGAAAGGAGATGCAAATTCATAAAGATGGTACGCTTAGGTTTGGATCACGTCTATGTGTACCTAGTGGAGATATCAGACAGGAAGTTATGACAGAAGCTCACAGTTCTCAGTATTCTATACATCCTGGAGGGACCAAGATGTACCAAGATATCAAGCAGCACTTCTGGTGGAACGGGATGAAGAGGGAGATAGCTAGGTTTGTTTTCCGTTGCTTGATATGTCAGCAAGTAAAGGCAGAACAGTAGAGGCCAGCTGGGTTATTGTAACCGCTTCCCATCCCAAAATGAAAATGGGAGCATATTACAATGGACTTTGTGACTGGTTTACCGAGATCACCAAGTGGTAAGGATGCTATTTGGGTGATAGTAGATCGGCTTACTAAGGTAGCACACTTTCTTCCTTTCAGAGTAGGACAATCTACAGAAAAGTTGGCAGAGTTGTACATACAACAGATAGTCAGGCAGCATGGAGTCCCTATCAGTATTGTGTCAGACAGAGATACCCGTTTCACATCGCATTTCTGGAAGAGCTTGCATTATAGTCTGGGTACCAAGTTAAGATTTAGCACGGCTTACCATCCGCAGATGGACGGGCAATCAGAAAGGACAATTCAGACTTTGGAAGATATGTTGCGAGCTTACACTCTGGATTTTGGAGGATCTTGGAAAAGCCACCTGCACTTAGTTGAGTTTTCTTACAACAACAGTTATCAAGCCAGTATCCAGATGGCGCCATTTGAAGCATTATATGGTAAGAAGTGTAGGTCGCCACTAGCATGGGATGATATCGGGGAGAGGAAGATGTTAGGCCCAGAAATAATTGTTCAGACAGTTGAAGTGATTAAAGGAATTAGAGAGCGACTTCGTGTTGCGCAGGATCGGCATCGTCATTGGGCGGACCAGCATCGTAGGCCGCTAGAGTTTTCTGTTGGGGACCACGTGTTCTTGCGGATCTCTCCTACCCGTGGGATCCTTAGATTTGGCGTTCGTGGGAAGTTGAGCCCACGATACGTAGGCCCAATTGTTATTCTTGATAGGGTAGGCGATGTTGCTTATCGTTTGTCCCTTCCACCTTCGTTACGAGAGGTGCATGACGTGTTTCATGTATCTTAATTGCGAAGGTATGTATCGGACCCCAGCTATATCCTCGATCATTCAGAACTGGTTGTTGGTACCAACCTGTCTTACGAGGAACAGCCTGTGTCCATCTTGGACCGAAGAGAGAAGATACTCAAGAACCGAACAATTAACCTTGTCCGGGTTGCTTGGGGTCATCACTCTTTGGGAGAGTCAACGTGGGAACGTGAGGATGATATCCGATCAAGGTATCCACATCTGTTTGACTCACAAGGTATATCTTTTTCTGTGTACCTTGATTGCCTTGATTCCTCATGCTTATCACCTTATGGGTAGAATTGCTTAATACCGTAGATTGTTAAATATAGATATGTTACTTGCTATGGATATTGTAAAATGATTACTTGATTGAATTGCTTGTACCTAGATTAGTTTAGTTTTGATATTCCTATCCTGTTTAGATTTGAAATTCCGAGGACGGAATTTTTCTAAGGAGGGTAGAGATGTCACTCCCTGTTCCTAAAATACATATTTTTATACATGTACAACTCATGTGTATTTATTTAGTATTTATTATGTATTTATTTAATAGTTATCATGTATTATCCTGTATTTAATTTTCTTTAATTCATGTTAATTTATTTCCTACAATTATATTTCTGCAATTTTATTTCTGCACTTTATTTCATGCTTTTATTCTCTGCTTTAGCTAGGCTTTGGGTTCGGGATGGCCTTGGTTGGATCCCCTACAACCCGACCCATTGGACCCGGCCCATTAGCTCGCACCTACCACCCCTTCCATATTTAAAGCCACCCTCTCCATTCTCTCTCCTTATTACTCATTCTCACCATTACTCCTCTTCTTCTTCTTCTTCATTACTCTCTCCACCTACCAAACCCATAGGCAAGTACATCTTGCTTCTTCATGAGGACCCATTTTTATGGCTCTATTCTCTTTTCCTCGTGATTCTAAGAGAGTTTAGAACTTGACATTTTTCATTTCGAAGTCTTAATCTTTGTAGATCTAGATATGAGTTATTTTTGGATTTTGAGGGTTTTGATCTATTAAACTTCTGTGTTTTCAAGTTTTGATGGTTCCATGTTGTAGAGGATTTTATTCTACCCAATTTTGACCTTTGCAAAGTTGGATTTGGACTTATTTTGACCAAGTTATGGACTTTTTGAAACTTTAGGGTGCAACCATGGAGTTCTTGCTGTTTGGAGAAGACAGTGAGCAGTGTATGCTAGCTTTTTAGCTTGCGTCACTGAGCTGTGTGCGCTCTTTAGCGCAGCGCAGTATGGAGTCCATACGCTGCCTTTTTAGGTAGCGTGTGTCTTGCATACGCTACCTTTTGGGAGCGCTGACTTGGATGGTCAGGAGTTGTATGGAGTTCATACGCTACCTTTTGGGAGCGTATGACATGCATATGCTGACTTGGATGGTCAAGAGTCGTATGGAGTTCATACGCTACCTTTTGGGAGCGTATGACATGCATACGCTGACTTGGATGGTCAGGAGTCGTATGGAGTTCATACGCTACCTTTTGGGAGCGTATGACTTACATATGCTGACTTGGATGGTCAGGAGTCGTATGGAGTTCATACGCTGCCTTTTGGAAGCGTATGACTTGCATACGCTGGCTTGGATAGAGAGGAGTCGTATGGAGTCCATACGCTAGCTTGACCTGAGCGTACGCTGGCTTGAGCGTAGCTTGACCTGAGCGTACGCTGACATGAGCGTAGGCTGACATGAGAGTAGCCTGCTTACCCTGGATCTTCTATAGCCCTGTATATTGATATCTTATTAGATGTTTAACGTCCATTTTATATCCTTACGCCTTTTTTCATAAACTTGATATAATCATGATATGTTGATATTTCTGTTAAATATAGATTGTTACGTGGGATGTACCATGTGTCGTAAATTGAGCTATAGATACCCCGATTGACTGGAATTAAACCCTGAGAGTCGTAGACTCGACTCCACTGAATACTATTTGACTTTCATGCCTTGTCACCATTGATGATAATGGTTATCTTGACTAAAATTGATCATGCGTTCCTAGTTGGAACTAAGAGACTGGCTAGTCGTCTTATTAAATGAAATGAATGAGACACGTTCATGTAATGAACTATTGTACTCGATTAGCCAATCCCGAATATTGGCATACAGGCACATGCAGGCTTCAAATTATTTATTTATTTAGTTATTTATCTATCTTACAAAAATAGCATGTGTACTTTATGGTCAAGGCATGATTACTCCTTGGTCAGATTTGATTGTTGCATCACGCTATGTAAAACCTACAACCTAGCCGCACGGGTATCGTTGTAGAGTTGCGCATATCGTACCCCGTACGAAAGTACTCATTTGAATGACCATGATCCACGGCATGGAACTTCACTCAACGTAGAGACTATTAAGTTAAATAAAATAATGATGGCATGGAGAGAATGGATTCCCGAGTTCTTACATGGCAGCCCCCTTGGGACTATTAAGTGTCCGACGGGCCGGCTGGTTCCCACAGATACTGTAAATCTGTCACACGGGCAGGGAACAGTATCTGCTTATATTATTGTACATGCTATATTAACGGCGGGCGTCCCGCTGGGACTTGTCTAACTACATGATTGGCGCAATTGATTGATTGGATAGACTAGCCTTGCTTGCACATAGTAAGAACTGAGGAATCCCTATTGCATAAATTCCAGGATAACTTGGGACTCACAATAGCAAGCCGTAGTAGTTGATTGGCCGTTCAAGATGATTTGTTTGTGTACTGTACCTACTCTGTTACTTAACTGGGATGATCAGAATGTCAGGACATGACGGGCCAACTTCTGTCCTTGTTTGGTTGGGAGGTTGGTTCGAAGTGTCGTGATGTTATGTGAATCCTAGTAGCAAGCAGAGATCTATTTATCATATTTCATATTACTGATTTTAGTTCTCATGTCGTGCTTCCTTGTGGTACTTGCTATTAGAGGTCTAACCTCTCTGGTTTTGCATGGCCAGATTTAGAGCCGGTTCCCGAGGACTCAGCTTACTTCTACCTCCAAGATGGTCAACACTAGAGGGATGATCGCAGGAGGACTCGAGTGGGTTTCTTACTTCCCCGCTCGTTTTGTTATCTACTTTATACTTTGCCGTTTGGCACCGACATGTTAGTCGGATCGTCTCGTACTTACCTTTTACATAATTGTAACTAAAGTCAGGTTGCAGCTGATAACAATTGTGTATACTTTTGCTACATCAATCTGGCTATGTTTTGTAAAGCCAGATATCAAGAACATTTTGATAGAGCGTTTGGGACGCCTTACTGCTTTATCTTACATGTTCTCTATTACTGTTTCTTATTCGAATGATTGAGACAATAGATGTGAAGTGACCATAGTAAGACTTTCATGTAGTATGCACCCCCTTGTCTTTTAGACAACATTGATCGTATTATACGGTATTCATCTACCCGTAATACGTAGCTGGCTGAGTCATTCCCCCGCTCTTCAGTATTCTGGTTCTGGGGCGTGACAGATGGAGTTCGTCTTCTTTTGATGACGTTCCTCCAGAGGTCCCTGAGCCTGTCGTAGGTGTAACAGGCGCGGTTGTAATAAAGGAAAGGGTTGATTCCTCTCCTCGTCATGATGAAGGGAGGTCGGATACACCGTTGCCGAGTCCTACCCCAGACCTAGCAGTGGAGGCCGAGCTGGCTGTCGTCCAGGAGGTATTGATAGGCTCTATTCCAGTGGAGGGATTTGATAAGGGAGGAAAGACTCGTCTGCCGAGTTTGACTCTAGAGGAAATGCCGAGTCAGGAAGCGGGTGCTGATCCTGCTATCTTGTCGGAGGAGGAAGGCCCTGTGCTGGCTTCAGGTGGTATCTTGGTGGCGGAGGAGACAACCCCAGATATTGATGGTCCCTCAGAGACTAAAAAGGGTAAGGGTTTGCTGGTGCAAGAACCCTATGTTGCTCCTCCTACTTGGGGGACGATATCGATACCCCATTCGGCTTCTTCTGCCATCTTGGCTCCTCGGGCTAGCGTCGAAGTTCAAGTCCCTGACGAGGGAGGGTCCGTCGATGTTGAAGTTTCATCCTTGCGGATTGAGGCTGGTGGGTCTTCTTCAGGTCCGCTGTCCATAGTAGCTCCTCCAACTCCTGCCATGACGCCTCAAGTATTGGCTGATGCGGACGAGTATGTGTAGATTATCGTTGAGACGGTGTATAAGATGTTGCAGAAAGGCGTATCGGCAGTGTTGAATGCGAACGGAAGTTTTACGATGTCGAAAGCCATGGCTCTCCCTTACATTGGTCTGATACGTTCCCACCGGGGCCATGATCGTATGGCCGAGATTCTGGATGCGTCGGTGGCTGAGCTCGACTAGCATCTTTCCGAACTTTAGAGTATTCGGCGAAATGACTTTTCTGCTCTGATAGAAACAGAAAAAGAGAAATTGATAGCTGAAGTTGAGTCGTCTTATCAGGCCACAGTGACCATCTGGGATCGCGAGGTGGCCAAAGCTGAGGCTACGGTGGAGAGACTATCTCAGTCTACGCAGGAGAAGATAGAGCTGCGGGCCTCATTGGATGCTAATATAGCGGATGTCACTGCCACGATTCGCCTGCTTGAAGACCAACGAGCCCAACGTTTGTTAGATGCTGAGCGAGCCCAGGCTGAGCACGTATCGTCCAAGGAGGAAGAAGCAGCTGTTACCCGCCATATTCTTTCTCTGATCTGCCAGCGGCAAGAGTTGGACGCTAAGTACGAGAATGATACTGCTCCTGAGGCTATGGAGGTGATACGTCAAGAAGATGAACGCCAGTCTTGGCAACTGTGAAGACTCGGGCTGAAGACTTGAAGCATCGGATCGAAGAGCTTTCTGCCAATCCCAGTGATGCTTAGGGATTGTAGTCTCTTTTTTGTTATTTTTTTTATTTTTTGGCAACTTTGCTGGGGATGTAATCCTTTACTTTTGAATGCAAAATAAAGAATTTTTTGGTGTGTTCATCTTTACTGTCATGAACTAGTGATTTGTGTGGACCTATTATCTTTTGCGCACCTTGGTTTTTAGGTACAGATAATAAGTTTGAGAGGACCGACATGTTTGCTCAGAGGTAATGTGGACGTGGCAAATATGGGGTTCAAATGACAAAATCTTCCTACTCAGAGGTGTTATGGACGTGGTAGGAGTGACTCTTGAGGGATACGCGGAACTACTCAGAGGTAATATGGACATGAAAGTTCTGCGATCGATGTACAGCAACGCAGGGGTTGTCTGTATGGGATGTTTACTCAGATGTAATGTGGACATGGTAAACATGATAAGTAGCACAATCCTACGTAGTGTAAGATTTCGCTTTGCAGGGTGTAGAGGAGCAACTCAGAGGTAATGTGGACGTGGTTGTTCTTCTACTGAGGATAGAATGCCACGGAACAACTGGATTCTGAAAGCATAAGATTTTGGGAAAGGGAGGTGTATGTGAGCTCTGATGATCAGGTCCACTGACTCCCTTGTTGGGTAGAGATGGAAGTATATACATATCTGAAAGATGTCAAGAGTAGTACTTCTTTAGGAACTTGTCGTTGATGGGCATCATGAACAAGTCCTCGTTTGGTCGGACGAGACGGTAAGCACCGTTTGAGTATACCGTCTCTATGATGAAAGGTCCCTCCCACTTGTGTCACGATCCGCTACCCAAATTGTTGGGCCGAGCCGAGTCATGTCCAGCCTACGCTTGAGATAAAGCGTAGTAAGCTGTTCTAAAGATAACAAGATAAGAATAAAATGTGCTAACAGTTCTATAAGTAATAAAGAGTCATAAATGATCCAAACACAAAATTCATCTCGTATAATAGTAAGTCCAAGTACAAGTCCAAAATGTAAAGCTGGATACAGGTCCAGTCACAAAATATATAGTCTAATACATGACTACTCTCAAAAGTCCAAAGTAAATAGACAACTAGACGAGTTTTCCCGCAGGTACATCCTCGTAAGATAAAGTCTGGTCCTCGGTAGCAACTCCATAATAGGAATCGCAGAGCAACTCCTCCTCAGTAAGTATACCTACAACGTTATCCTGTCAGGACGGGAGCAAGTACTGATTCTAACAAACTAAATATATGAAGCATGAACAGAAGTGTAATAAACTGGAATCATGGCATATTATGGTCTAATTGGTTCTTTTTAGGAATGGCAACATATAGTTTAAAAGTTTAAAATCGTAGCATGTACGTGATCGGTCAATAGGTGAATAGGATGTACAGCGGTACATATCAAATTTTTTCTGGCATGCACATACGTGCACAAACGGCATCCGTGTATATCTATACACAAACGCGAGATCAGAACATACGGCAAAGTTACATATAGAATGTTACCGTACGCGGTAAATACATACGGAGAAAGGGATCGTGATCACGTACACTACTAACAGTTTTTTCTTAACTCGTTATTTAAACATGTGAGAGATATGAAAAACTGTCCTAAACATGGTAGAGACTGAAGGTAATACAATATGTAAAGTTTTAACTTGCTACCCCAAGGATCAGCATTTAACATGGTTGAAAAATCGCAGTTTATTGTTATAGCAGTATGTAAAGTTTGTAGAGGTACTTGCCTTTAGCAAAGCAAAACAACGATAAAAAATGTTATAGATGCCTGGTGACTCGTCGCTGTAGAAATAATACATAAACTTAGTTTTTATACTAAGTTAAACACTAAGACACTAGTTGTGTGATACGACTTTCTGACTGGACACCTAGCCAAATGATGACTTTAGCATAGGAGACCAATGTGAGGTGACACAATACTCTAACTAACTTTCTAGGGCCTTTACACTAGTACGGGGTGAGGTCCAATACGTTATAACTCAAAACAACACGAAACATTAAAAGTCGTAATTATTCAATAAATAAGTCAATCTGTACACTGTGTTGTAACAATTTTTGAGACAGACAAAAAGTTCAGTTTTACATAAACTAAAGTACCAAAATGATCCTTGTTAATTACAGAAATTTATACTAATTTTTCTGGAATTTATAAACCCTCATAAATATTTATTAAAAATCAGCAAACATATGTATCCTGAAAATGAGTTCTGTTTTTTCATTTTTATAAAATACCAAAATTACTTATTAAATGCTGGAAAAATTATAATAAATTTGCTAAATTAACATAGTATTTAAATACAATTTTTTCAAGTTTTTACAGCATTTAACTCGGGGGTGGTGGTCGATGGTGGTGCAGGCGGCTGTGGAGGTGGCGCTAGGGGTGGCCGGAGTTAGGATTTCGGTGAGGGAAAAGTGGGGCTGAGATGAGCTGGGGTGGTCGGAAATTAGACTAGGGTTAGGGTTTCGGGGTCGGGGAGGATTTATAGAGGGGGTAGGGCGGTTGAAATGGGCTAGGTCGGTGGTGCGGTGGCAGTCGCCGCTCGTCGACGGTCGTCGGGGGCAGGTGAGAACGTGGGGGGGGGGGGTGATGGTGAATATACAGCAAGGTCCCCCAAATTTAGGGTTTTACAAAATAACCCCGCTCTCATCGGTTTGCAAATTATTATTTGCAACCCGCAATAAAAATAATTCAACTAATTACAATTTGATATTAAAACAAATTTAAATATTACAAAATGATATTAAAAATAATTCAATTAATTACAAAATAATATATTTTGATTTAACAACTATTTAAAAATCATTTAAAAATTCTAAAAAAATTCCTAGCAATTATATTAATTTATTTTAAATATATAAAAGCTATTTAATATTATAAAAACATTATTTTGAAATTTAGGGGCTTACAAATCTTTTCTCTTTGAAAATTTTTGTCCCCGAAATTCATAAGGATAAAAGACATCACAATCACTCTAATATAACAAGCAATGCAATAAATGACTAAGGCTACGATCAAAACTAACCTCTAAGGTATCAAGCGGGAACGGGTGGTTCCATCGCAGCTGTTAGGTCGAACAAGTAAGGATATCTCTGTCTCATGTCCGACTCCCTCTCCCAAGTAGATTCACCCAAAGAGTTACGGCTCCAAGCTACTCGTACTAAGGGTATAACTTTGTTCCTCAGCCTCTTCTTCCTTCTGCCCAATATCTCCACTGGCTGCTCAGTAACTGCAAGGCTCGGTCCGATCTCCAACTCTGAATGATCTAGCACATGGCTGGGGTCCGGAACATATCTCCTCAGCTGAGACACATGAAAGACATCGTGAACTCCTGCTAGGTTGGGTGGAAGTGCAACCCTGTAAGCTACCTCTCCGATCCTGCCAAATATCTCGAACGGCCCGATGTATCTGGGGCTCAACTTGCCTCCTCGTCCGAACCGGATCGTCCCTCTAGTAGGCGATATCATCACTAGTACCATATCTTTGTTGGCGAACTCCATCGGTCTGCGACAAGCATCAGCCCAGTATTTCTGCCTGTCCTGAGCAACTCTGAGCCTATCTCTGATCATCCCAACCTTCTCTGCTGCATCCATGATCATCTCTGGCCCAAGCATAACTCTATCCCCAGCATCGTCCCAAAAGAGCAGTGTACGGCATCGTCGTCCATATAGTACCTCGAAAGGAGACATACCAATACTGGCTTGGTAGCTGTTGTTGTATAAAAACTCTACCAAGTACAGATGGCTCTCCCATGATCCGCCAAAGTCCAGCACACAGGTCCTCAGCATGTCCTCTAGCATTTGTATCAACCTTTCGGACTGTCCATCTGTCTGCGGGTGGTACGCCGTACTGAACTTGAGCTGACTGCCCAACTCCTCCTGCAAGCTCCTCCAGGAGTGGGACGTGAATCTGCTGTCTCGGTCCGACACGATGCTCACTGGCACTCCGTTCAAGCGAACTATCTGCTGCATGTATAGCTCCGCCTACTTCTCGGTAGAAAGCCCCACCTTGAAGGGTATGAAGGGCGCACACTTCGTCAGCCTGTCCACGATGACCCAAATGTCATCCTTTCCTCCTTGGGAACGAGGAAGCCCTGAGACGAACTACATCGTAATGTGTTCCCACTTCCACTCGAGAATGGATAACGGCTGCAATAGACCAGCTGGTCTCTGGCGCTCCGCCTTGACCTGTTGGCAAACTAGGCATCTCGAAATAAAACGTGATACATATATCTTCATCCCGTGCCACCAAAGATGTTCCCGCAAGTCACGGTACATCTTGTTGGCACCAGGGTGAATAGAATATCTCGATCGATGCACCTCCTGCAAGACTGCCTCTATCAGCTCTCCCTTCGGCATGCACAACCGACTGCCATGCCTCAAGGATCCATCATCTGCTATGGTGAAGTCATCTAGCAATCCAGCTAAAGCTTGGGCTCAAAGTCTGCGAAGGCTCTCATCTATAGACTGTGCCTCCCTGATCTGCTCCATCAAACCTGACTGAATGTCAAGCGCCATCATCTATATCACTGATCCTGGCTGAACTATCTCGATACCGAGCTTCTCCAGATCTTCCCGTAAATACCGATCTATCATCAGATACCATGCCATCGGATGCCTACTCAGCGCATCTGCCTACCACATTTACCTTCTCGGGGTGATACTGTAAATCGATGTCGAAGTCCTTCATCAACTCCAACCATCGTCTTTGCCTCATGTTCAGCTCTTTCTGTGTGAACACATACTTCAAGCTCTTGTGGTCAGTAAAGATTTCCATACGCTCTCCGTATAAGTAATGTTGCCATAACTTGAGTGCAAAGATCACCGCAGCTAACTCTAGGTCATGGGTAGGATAGTTCCGCTCATGAGTCCGTAAATGTCTAGAAGCATAAGCAATCACTTTCCCATGCTGCTGTAGGACACATCCTAGCCCCTTTCCTGAAGCATCGCTGTATATGGTGAAACCTCCAGATCCTGAAGGTAATGTCAGAACTGGAGCGGTCGTTAGCCTCCTCTTCAGCTCCTCAAATGCTGCCTGGTAGTCCTCTGACCAGATATACTATGCGTCTTTCCGCGTCAGCTTTGTTATGGGTTCGGCTATCCTAGCAAAGTCCTGGACGAACTTCCTATAATAGCCTGCTAAACCCAAAAAGCTCCTGAACTCTGAAACTGACGTCGGAACCTTCCACGTCTCAACGACAGCAATCTTCCTGGGATCCACCGAGATCCCCTCTCCAGTAACTATATGACCGAGAAACTACTCGGTCCAAAAAGAACTCGCACTTCGACAATTTGGCAAACAACCTCTCCTGCCACAGAATCCCCAAAACTGTCCGCAAGTGCTCTGTATGCTCCTCCGACGTCTTTGAGTATATCAGGATGTCGTCGATAAATACTATGACGAACTTATCCAGATACTGGTGAAATGTCTTATTCATCAAGTTCATAAAGACAGCTTGCGCATTTGTGTGACCAAATGGCATCACCAGAAACTCGTACTGCCCGTACTTCATATTGAACGTCGTCTTCTGGATGTCTGCAGCCCTGACTTTCACCTGGTGGTACCTGGATCTCAAATCTATCCGGGAAAACACCTTCGCCCTGAACAACTGGTCGAACAAATCATCTATCATAGGCAGAGGATATTTATTCTTAATGGTGATGGTATTCAACGCCTGGTAGTCAATGCACAACCGAACTGTACCATCCTTCTTAGGCACAAAGAGCACTGACGCTCCCCATAGAGAAGCACTAGATCAAATGAAACCCTTTTTCAACAGGTCATCAATCTGCTCCTTTATCTCTACGGCCTCCTTGGGGTTCACTCTATAGCAAGCCCGGGATACTGGTGATGAACCCGGTACTAAATCTATAGTAAACTCTACATCTCTGTCAGGCGGAAGTCCTGGAAGATCCTCTGGGAATACGCCCATAAACTCCCTAATGATAGGGTGTGGCGGTGCTATCTCCCCAACTGTCGCACAACAGTTCGTCTCTAGGCTGATCTCCAGCCCTGTCCTTCTGACACTGAATGGTGTCGTGCCTGGGGAAATAAATAAAATACTACCCTCATGACAGTCTATAGCTGCATGGGCATAGCTAAGCCAGTCCATCCCCAATATGATATCATACCCAGGGAGTGGCATCACAAAGAATCGTCCCCTAAACTCTCTCCCGACTATAGTAATAGAGCATCTATAGATAGTTCTAATGGGTACTGGTATGCCTCCTATCATTACTCTACTCATTTCCTCGGTAGGTGTAGCTACTAAGTAGTGTTTATGCATAAACTCTAATAACAGGAAGCTATGTGATACACCAGAATCAAACAAGCATAGAGCTAGAGAAGTATGCAAATAAACATGACCTGTGATGACGTCATCCAAATAATCTGGCTCCAAAACCTGCTCCGGCTCTGGCTCAAGAGCCAGACTATAAGTCTTCACCTGGGGTCCCTTCTGCTGCTGCAGATGTTGCCCAAACCTCTGCAGCTGAGTCGAAAGCAGCGGTCCTCTAGACGGTGCTCCGACACCTGGTACCCTGGCTACTGGGCAGTCCCGAAGCTGATGGGTGGTAGACCCACAAGCTAAATATTGCCCCAACCTCTTCCTACAGATAAAAGCGTCATGGCCTGGCCTTTTACAGAATCCACACAAAGCTTCCTTCTGCTACTATCGGGGTCCCGGGACTCTAACTGGGAGGGTCGGATGATGTGATGTAGGGGGACGGTAAGTCTGGTAGTGCAGCGTCGGTGCCCTCGGCTGGAAAGCCTGACGCTTGGACGCCCCCTCGAGGTGTACAGAAGCCGGTCTCTTACAAGACAAAAGACGCTCCTCTATGCTCCGGGCCAACTCTAGGCTCTGGTAGTAGTCAGTCGTACCGTTCGCCACTATAAGAATGCCAATGTCTGGAACTAGACCATGGCAAAACCTACACGTCATCTTCCCAGGGTCTGCAACTAGACTAGGAGCGAAACGGCTCAGGCGACTAAACTCCGCTGCATACTCGTCAATAGAACGATTCCCCTGCTGGATGTTCTGTAATCGTAGCCCCATGGCTACCCTAGCGGTGGTCGAGAAGAATTTCTTCTTGAATTGGGTCTTGAACTGATCCCAAGTGGCCTTTCCTCTCGTAGATAGCGGTTCATTTCTGAACCAAACTCCTGCCAAGTCTATTCGCAGAAATCCCTGCTGCCTCGACCTGGTGGTCACTCGGCAACCTAGCTCCAAGGAGCTTTCTCTCTACCGAGTCTAGCCAGTCATCTACTACTACTATGTCCTCAGTCCCTAAGAACTCCTTGGGGTTCAGACCCATGAATTCCTTGATTGTCCCTGCTCTCTGTCATGGCTCTACAAGTGGTGGGACCACGGTACGTTCCTCAGAACGCTCTATGCTCTGGCGAAGTAGGGTGGTCTGCTCCTGATGGGTCGTTAGGAACCCCTGGATCAGAGTGAGCAGTTGGTTTCCGTCGAGTGTGACGGAAGCCTGGGTAGGTATAGTGATAGGTGGTGGTGGGAGTATCGGGTCCTTCTAGGACTGTAATGTGGAAGGTGGTTGAGGCATTTGGATTGGTGGATTTGTGGAGTGGAGGAGTATATTAGGTGGAGGTGGAGGTGTATCGGTCAACTGGTCAACCGACTGGATAAGAAGTGTGCCATTCTCAGGTGTGACATACTGGGATGAGCGGGTGAGCACCATCTAAATAAATAAACGGGACTTATAAGGACTTTTTTTTAAAGTAAACAATCATGAACAGAAAATCTAATTGTAATAGCGAGCATTTGATGTGATACGTTTCCTATGTTGCAATCCTAGTAATCCTCTAGATGTTCTAAGCGTCATTCCTAGTGTTGTCTAATTACCTTAAGTTTCTAATTGCAGGCAAGCTTGGTATAATGACGTAACCAAACAATTTAGTCAGGACCTGCATGGGCTACCACTAAAAATATGTCACGATCCGCTACCCAAATTATTGGGCCGGACCGAGTCATGTCCAGCCTACGCTTGAGATAAAGCGTAGTCAGCTGTTATAAAGATAACAAGATAAGACTAAAATGTGCTAACAGTTCTATAAGTAATAAAGAGTCATAAATGATCCAAACACAAAAGTCATCTCGTATAATAGTAAGTCCAACTACAAGTTGTAATGCTCCGCTCCGCACGAGGCATTTGGTTGGCTTGTTGGATGGGATCGGAATGTTATACCGTGACTTGTGTTTGAGATAAAGAGAGTTGAAACTGATGCAGCCTCTCTTAGCTGGCTAGACGGATTAAGCGTTGGAACGTGGCTCGCTGGTGGAGCTACGCTTAGGGAGAATGTGTGCAACCAGAATAAGAAGACCCTTTTATGCAGGCAAGTGGAACTGTCCTCCTTCCTCCTTATTCCTGCATGCTTAATAAATAGAATAATGTGATTCTATGAATATGTCCCTAATGTATCTTACCTTGAATATTGAATAATTGTGATGCGATGCTTTAGTTGCTAAATCGATAGAGATGCATATGCTGGAAATCATTGAATAAATAACACATGAACTTTAAATTGCTGAATGAATCACACTCGAACTCTAATGTAACATGATGCCTGAGAATGAATCGATAATGTCCCTTATGCTTAATGTTGATAAAATGGATGAATCACTTGAATAATGAGATGCTGCGTGAATGATACATGAGAAAAGAATTGAATATGCTACTGTTCTTATGAAATGAATGAAATGCTAGAGGTCCCTTTGAAATGAATGAATGTTGTTGTTCCTCCTTAGAAGGAACATAATGAGAAATATTGCAATGAAGCAATGAATAAGAATTGATGAGGCTTGGGATCATTGAGATCACCAAATGAAATGATGGTAATGTTGGGAATGAATAAGTCATTGAACATGACTTGAATGAGATGAATGATGATACAGTGTTATCTTTACTTCAATATTTTACCATGCATTTTATGTTCATGATTGAGTCGGACACGCATTCGCATGGTCATAGGACAACTTATGCATAAGAAATGGAGATATATTTCCTCGGACGGTACCCCGGGACGTTAGGGCGACCGATCCAGCCTAGAAGAAAATATTGGCGTGCCAGTAGGGGCACGGGTTTTGCGAGGCATCCTTTGGGGCTGGCTACCTTCTCTGGAGTTATCGCATTACCAATGAAGACCTATATGGCAACGTCCGTATGGTTAAACACCAGTGACCATGTAGTCAGGATGCATGCTAATAAATGTTTTGTGCAGGCAGAGTAAGTATATCTGCTAACCTGTATTTGATGCAGGTACGAGGGAGTCGGCTATCGATAAGAAATCACTTAAATATGATATACTCAATATATATGTTTGGTTTAACTTGCGTGCTTTAACATGCCAAGTAAATGATGTTATGCATAGTCTTTCAATATGAGAACCTGCGTTACATGTTAAATTCAGTATGCTAGAAAGATGCCTTGCGATAACCGTTGCTCAAACATAACATACATGCTAAGTGATGCTTGAAGTGAGAACTGTCATAACATGTTTAAGATGTTAATGTTAACGATGCCTCAATGATGCCTTTTCATGATAACACCTAGTATGCCTCAATGATGCCTTTGCATGATAACACCAAGAATGCTAAAATCATATGTCCACATGAATGCTACTAAGAATATGTTTACATGCTTCACTCTTATTATTGCCCATGAACTGTAAACTGATGCTAGGCCCCAAGTAGAAAGATCATTCTAATAAATGCTTGCTTAAATGATCACTTTAATGTTGGTTTATGCGAGTGGGTTGGATTCTGCTCGCCAGTATATAGATGATGTGCTGACCCACGTTTTGTGGGCAGGTGCTCGTCCTTGGGATATTCTACACACGAAGATTTGGCTTGATTGGTTCCGCGGCATCGAAGATTTGTTGGGCATACAGAAGCTCTCCTTGTACAAGATGATATCTTCTGTTTATAAAGGGCATAATGTATGGAACATTGTAATCAGTTGTACCAGTGAGTTGTAAGCCAAGTTGGTATATCGAGTTGTAATCCAATGTATCCAAGTATCAAATGTAAGCTGTATAGCATTGTTCAGTTGGCTTTCAATGTAAAGTGAGATGTGATGTAAGTATTATACTTCAATACAAGTCTTGTACTCTTCTTCAATTATCAATAAAGAGAATAAAGTTCTATATATCTCTGTGAGACTTCAAGTTATCCTTTTATCTCCGCTGCCATAAAGAAACTGAGGTATTTCTATTCAATAAGAAAGATTGTCCTTATCAACTTTAATTTGTCTGCTTCTGCCGCTACGATGTGTTCCTATTTGAAGATCTCGATTATGTACCATATTTGCCTTGTACAAGTGCAATACCAGACTTATACGGTATCACGCCCAAACGAGGACGATCGATTCCAAGAGATAAAATATGTGAATAAATGACTCCACGAATTGGGGCGTTGACAAAT
Organism: Iris pallida; assembly: GCA_029216955.1. Lineage (NCBI taxonomy): Eukaryota > Viridiplantae > Streptophyta > Magnoliopsida > Asparagales > Iridaceae > Iris > Iris pallida. The sequence goes on along the minus strand of JANAVB010003400.1, from coordinate 16,906,286 downwards.
TGGTATCAGAGCATGACTTTACGTCTTTGGTCTCTTCTTTGATTCGTTTCAAATCAAAGTGGCATCGACGATTAACCAAAGTTGCTTCCGTGATCACTCAACGTTGCTTCCACGATTAAATCAAAGATTGCTTCCGCGATTATGCTGTTGTTGTTCGGTAATCATCCTATGTTGTTGATGTCTGAAAGTTCGTTGACTCTTGGCTGCTCACTAGGTGTTCCATACAATAAATCTATATACATTGTGATGCCCCTGAATGAATGATTATTGTTGGTTTGGACACAAATAACCCAACAATGACTCAATGCCATAATATGCTATGTTGTGAATGCTGTTTGGAATGTGGGAATAAAAGAAAAGTGGCTATGTATGCTATAACAAGTTGAGATTGCATGTGATGTTGGAAATGAATTATGAATGGGATAATTGATGGATGGATTCAACGAAACTGGTGAATTGACTCATGTGTGTTGGCTAGTGCTATTGAGACCCCGAGATCTTGGCTAAGTATTGTGATTATTATAGATCATGAATGTCCGAAATAGAATTGGATTGGTATGGTTTAAGGATGGCTTTATTTCTGAGTGGTATATTGCCTCTACCACCTCAGAACGAGATGTATGTTGACCCTTTCCATAGGATAGCAAGGAGACTATCTGTGGGTACTGGGTAGTGCCGAGACTTAGCTGGAAGTCATGTATTGTGGCTAGATGACTCGAGTGTCCCTTGACGGTGATGTTATATTAAGTAGCGAGATTGTCAAAAATTGTAACTAGTGGCTTGCTTAGAAATTATTTAGTCGAGTAATAACTCAGACTGGTAAGACAGCTAGTATGCTATGGGTAAATAGATTTGGCTAGAGAATGTTGTGGCTTAGAACATCTGAATGTTGACTTCGATTGGTTGGATGTAAATCAAATGTGGCTAATACAAAGTTGGTTGCTAGCTGAAAGTTTTAGAAATATTGTCGGTGAACCAAAGTAATATTAGAGATTTGTGCCTTGACCCTAAGGTGTAATAGATGTTAATCTATCTTGATCACCAAAGGATAGCCGTTGCACCTGTGCATGAATGCTGAGGAATTGAATTGTACTAAAAAAGTAACAAGTAGCAACCCTGAATAATTGTGTTGCATAGAGAATTGTTAATTGATACATGAATTGTCGGATTGAATGGAATGAATTACTCGACCCTTGCGATATGAGATTTAAGAATATCCGTATAAGATTTTGATAATTGAGAAACGAATAGAATTGAGGAATTACAAACTTGTTGGATAATATCGGTATATGTGACTGTTGGATTGGGATATAGTTTGCTGGCTTATGACTTAGTGGTGTGACTTTGTCATACAGACCGAATAGTATGATTCCATAGTTATGTTAAGACTATCGGAATCGATGACCCTTGAATAGTTAGCCTTGGCTTATGGGCTCGTGTGTGTAAAAAGGATTTGAAATAGAAATTGAATCATTGGGAATTTACTTGATGGATTATTAGAACGATAAGAATCGTATGTCGGGTTGGGATTTGACCATAACATTGATAGATCGATCTTAGTCGATCATTGGATAAGTCTAGAATGAGCCTCTTGGGAATTATTCCTTGAGGAAGACCTTGGATAGATAGACTTGACCCTAGCGACCAGTTGAGGACTTACCAATTGTTGGCATAGCCGACAATGGCGATTAATTATTCAGACTAAATTGATACCCATAGGTTTGGGTAGAGCTCCTTAGAACTGTCGGTTGCTTGTTGGCCCTAAGAAAAAGAAACTAGTATAACCCTAGCAGCCGTCCACTCTAGGGAAGTCACCTGAATGATTAGGTATAGCTGTCGGTATAGCTAACCATTGAGACTGGACCTAATAATAGATGGTCGTTGGCGAACCATAGAATGACCTTGTGGCATTGAACGAGAGATGGTGATGAGTACGACCTAAGAATAATATGTTGTATGTATATGCTTCAATATGAACCTTAGAGATGTTTGACCCTTGAGGATTATGTGTCGGCCTATAGCGGGACTAGAATCGTGGGATGAGACTTGAGTTGTATGTATCGAGTAGTGAATTGTTCTATGAGATGGAATTGACTGCTCATGACGGAAATGTTGGATAGATATCTATAGTCGGGTAGCTGGGTTAACCTTGACTGTTGCATAGAATTATACCCTGACTCGGGTAATCAATAGTGGGCGACGTCGGATTGTGTCTTATAGAAAAGATAAATTGCCTCGGTGAGAAATATTATTGGATTTGGAAAGGAATATGATTATATGTTGTGAACTCTTGATATGATTGGCTCTAAGTTAGACCCTTGACCGAATGTTAAAAAAATATTATGCTTGGATAGAGAGCTGTCCCTGATGTTAAGTGTTATGGCCTGGAAGATAGTGATTGTGGCAAAGTGAATGAGGTAATAAGTCAATTGAAAGGATGCTAAGTCGGATTTGGAAAAGAGAGTTATATCGTGGCTGATTGAATCGCGCTAACATGAAAGTTGGCTGAAGTACATATGTTTTGGGGACGCCTAAAATATGTGTATAGATCTAGCCGAAGTGATAGGTTGCGACTGAGATAACATTATAGAAATAATTTATCGTACTAGCGCAGACTTTGACTGAAATGCATATGTTTTGGGGACGCCTGAAATATGTGTATGGATCCAAATGAAGTGATGTGTTGCGACCAAGATAGAATGCAAGAAAAATGTTGGTAAATCAATGAGAAGTTGCAAGTATTTGGAAAAAGAGAAAGATGGATTGAGTCGTTGATGGATTAAAATGATACAGTTGGATAGCTATTTTGAAATGACCGAGTGGGCTAAAATGAATATTGAATTGAAGCTGAATGAGTAACTCATTGTGATTAAGTGAATTTAGTAGATGAGTTGTTTTCTTAAGTTTCGAGGACAAAACTTTTTTTGAGTGGTATATTATGTAATGCCCCGCTCCGCACGAGGCATTTGGTTGGCTTGTTGGATGGGATCAGAATGTTGGACCGTGACTTGTGTTGGAGATAAAGAGAGTTGAGACTGATGCAGTCTCTCTTAGCTGGCTAGACGGATTAAGCAGTTGGAACGTGGCTCGCTGGTGGAGCTACGCTTAGGAGGAATGTGTGCAACCAGAATAAGAAGACCCTTTTATGAAGGCAAGTGGAACTGTCCTCCTTCCTCCTTATTCCTGCATGCTTAATAAATGGAATAATGTGATGCTATGAATATGTCCCTAATGTCTCTTACCTTGAATGTTGAATAATTGTGATGCGATGCTTTAGTTGCTAAATTGATAGAGATGCATATGCTGGAAATCATTAAATGAAAAACATATGAACTTTGAATTGCTGAACGAATCACACTCGAACTGCTAATGTAACATGATGCCTGAGAATGAATCAATAATATCCCTTATGCTTAATATATATTGATGAAATGAATGAATCACTTGAATAATAAGATGCTGCGTGAATGATACATGAGAAAAGAATTGAATATGCTATTGTTTCTATGAAATGAATGAAATGCTACAGGTCCCTTTGAAATGAATGAATGTTGTTGTTCCTCCTTAGAAGGAACATAATGAGAAATGTTGCAATGAAGCAATAAATGAGAATTGATGAGGCTTGGGATCGTTGATATCACCAAATAAAATGATGGTAATGTTGGGAATGAATAAGTCATTGAACATGACTTGAATGAGATGAATGATGATGCACTATTGTCTTTACTTCAATATTTCACCATACATTTTATGTTCACGATTGAGTCGGACACGCATTCGCATGGTCATAGGACAACTTATGCATAAGAAATGGGGATATATTTTCTCGGATGGTACCCCGGACGTTAGGGCGACCGATCTGGCCTAGGAGGAAACATTGGCGTGCCAGTAGGGCCACGGGTTTTGCGAGGCATCCTTTGGGGCTGGCTACCTTCTCTGGAGTTATCGCATTACCAATGAAGACCTATATGGCAACGTCCGTATGGTTAAACACCAGTAACCATGTAGTCAGGATGCATGCTAATGAATGTTTTGTGTAGGCATAGTAAGTATATCTGCTAACCTGTATTTGATGCAGGTACGAGGGAGTCGGCTATCGGTAAGAAATCACTTAAATGTGATATACTCAATATATGTGTTTGGTTTAACTTGCGTGCTTTAACATGCCAAGTAAATGATGTTATGCGTAGTCTTTCAATATGAGAACCTGCTTAACATGTTAAATTCAGTATGCTAGAAAGATGCCTTGCGATAACCGTTGCTCAAACATAACATACATGCTAAGTGATGCTTGAAGTGAGAACTGTCATAACATGTTTAAGATGTTAATGTTAACGATGACTCAATGATGCCTTTTTTATGATAACACCTAGTATGCCTCAATGATGCCTTTGTATGATAACACCAAGAATGCTAAAATGATATGTCCACATGAATGCTACTAAGAATATGTTTACATGCTTCACTGTTATTATTGCCCATGAACTGTAAATTGATGCTAGGCCCCAAGTAGAAAGATCATTCTAATAAATGATTGCTTAAATGATCACTTTAATGTTGGTTTATGCGAGTGGGTTGTATTCTGCTCGCCAGTACATAGATGATGTGTTGACCCACGTTTTGTGGGCAGGTGCTCGTGCTTGGGATATTCTACACACGAAGATTTGGCTTGATTGGTTCCGCGGCATCGAAGATTTGTTGGGCATACAGAAGCTCTCCTTGTACAAGATGATGTCTTCTATTTATAAAGTGCATAATGTATGGAACATTGTAATCAGTTGTACCAGTGAGTTGTAAGCCAAGTTGGTATATCGAGTTGTAATCCAATGTTTCCAAGTATCAAATGTAAGCTGTATAGCATTGTTCAGTTGGCTTTCAATGTAAAGTGAGATGTGATGTAAGCATTGTACTTCAATACAAGTCTTGTACACTTCTTCAATTATCAATAAAGAGAATAAAGTTCTGTATATCTCTATGAGACTTCAAGTTATCCTTTTATCTCCGCTGCTATAAAGAAACTGATATATTTCTATTCAATAAGAAAGATTGTCCTTATCAACTTCAATTTGTCTGCTTTTGCCGCTGCGATGTATTCCTATTTGAAGATATCGATTATGTACCATCTTTGTCTTATACAAGTGCAATACCAGACTTGTACGGCATCACGCCCAAGCGAGGACGATCGATTCTAAGAGATAAAATATGTGAATAAATGACTCCACGAATCGGGGCATGACACAAGTCCAAAATGTAAAGCTGGATACAGGTCTAGTCACAAAATACATAGTCTAATACATGACTACTCTCAAAAGTCCAAAGTAAATAGACAACTAGACGAGTTTCCTTGCAGGTACATCCTCGTAAGATAAAGTCTGGTCCTCGGCAGTAACTCCATAATAGGAATCGCAGAGCAACTCCTCCTCAGAAGTATACCTACAACGTTATCCTGTCAGGACGGGAGCAAGTACTGATTCTAACAAAATAAATATACGAAGCATGAACAGAAGTGTAATAAACTGGAATTATGGCATATCATGGTTTAATTGGTTCTTTTTAGGAATGGCAACATATAGTTTAAAAGTTTAAAACCGTAGCATGTACGTGATTGGTCAATAGGTGAATAGGATGTACAGCGATACATATCAAGTTTTTTCTGGCATGCACATACGTGCACGAACGGCATCGGTGTATATCTATACACAAAGTGAGATCAGAACATACGGCAAAGTTACATATAGAATGTTACCGTACGCGGTAAATACATACAGAGAAGGGGGTCGTGATCACGTACACTACTAACAGTTTTTACTTAACCCATTATTTAAACATGTGAGAGATATGAAAAACTGTCCTAAATATGGTAGAGACTGAAAGTAATACAACATGTAAAGTTTTAACTTGCTACCCCAAGGATCAGCATTTAACATGGTTGGAAAATCGCAGTTTATTGTTATAGCAATATGTAAAGTTTGTGGAGGTACTTGCCTTTAGCAAAGCAAAGCAGTGATAAAAAAATGCTATAGATGCCTGGTGACTCGTCACTGTAGAAATAAAACATAAACATAGTTTTTATACTAAGTTAAACACTAAGACACTAGTTGTGTGATACGACTTTCTGACTGGACACCTAGCCAAATGATAATTTTAGCATAAGAGACCAATATAAGGTGACACAGTACTCTAACTAACTTTCTAGGGCCTTTACACTAGTGCAGGTTGAGGTCCAATACGTTATAACTCAAAACAACACGAAACATTGAAAGTCATAATTATTCAATAAAAAAGTCAAACTGTACACTGTGTTCCAACAATTTTTGAGATAGACAAAAAGATCAATTTTATATAAAATAAAGTACCATAATGATCCTTGTCAATTATAGAAATTTATACTAATTGTTCTGGAATTTATAAACCCTCATAAATATTTACTAAAAATTAGCAAACATATATATCCTGAAAATGAGTTCTGTTTTTCCTTTTTTATAAAATACCAAAATTACTTATTTAATACTGGAAAAATTATAATAAACTAGCGAAATTAACATAGTATTTAAATACAAATTTTCCTAGATTTTTACAGCACTTAAAATATATATAGAAATTCAAAAATAGCAAGTAACACTTCCTGGAAAATAATTAATTAATTATTTACTATTTTGTCCATGTATTCGAAATTGAACCGAAGTTCAGATACAGGACCCAGAGGCATGAATCAAGTCCAATATGACTTGTACAGACTCTGAATGTATTAGACACAATTGGGCCCAAAAATCCATGCTAGGTTTGGACGTCAATTGGTCATAATCAATAAATTACAGAAATTTAAATATAATATATTTTAGAGCGGTAAAAATATACAAGTCACCAATTTATATAATAAAATAATCTTGTGAAATTTTACATAATAGTATTTAGCACTAAAATTTGTACTTGAAAAATATATACATAAATATATAGGAATTTAGGTATATATATATATATATATATATATATATATATATATATATATATATATATATATATATATATATATATATATATATATATATATATATATATATATATATATTAAAATATATATATATATTAAATATATATATATATATATATATATATATATATATATATATATATATATATATATATATATATATATATATATATATATATATATATATATTTTATATATATATATATATATATATATATATATATATATATATATATATATATATATATATATATATATATATATATATATATATAAATATTTTAAATATATATATATATATTTTAAATATATATATAAAAATATATATATATATTTTAAATATATATATATATATATATATATATATATATATATATATATATATATATATTATATATATATATATATATATATATATATATATATATATATATATATATATATATATATATATATATATATTATATATATATATATATATATATATATATATAACAAATATACATATATATATAAAGAAATATATATATATATATATATATATATATATATATATATATATATATATATATATATATATATATATATATATATATATATATATATATTAATATAGATATATATATATATATATATATATATATATATATATATATATATATATACAAATACAATGAATATATAATATAACAGTATATATATAATAATATACATACATAAATACATTTACATATATACATATATATAAATAAATACATATATACATATATACATATATAAATATAATAAAATAACTAAAAACAAAACAAAACCAAAAAGAAAGAAGGAGGGCTCGAACTCGGGTCAGGGCAGATTCTTTTGTTAGGGGAAAGGGTTTGGGTTAGTTTTAGGTTAGATTTTAGGTTAACGGGTTTTAAACCGATAGCCCAAACTTCGTGCCTGACAGTTAGGGACACGAAGAACGGCTGAGTCCCAGTGTCCGGGTCGTGCACGACGCGTACGACACGAGTTAGACGTGTCCAGACTTACCACTAGGTTCGTCAGGACGCGACGAGTCGCATATGTGAAGACGAGTCGTGTCGGAGGAGGAAAAACAAAGTGACACGTACGTGTCCAAGTCGTACGGGCTGTTGGTGCGGCAACAGGACGGAGGAAGCGTCGGCGTCGCGGCGCTGGGGTGGCGCTGCACTCGCCTTGGCGTGGCAAACTCGGGGGTGGTGGTCGATGGTGGTGTAGGCGGCTATGGAGGTGGCATGGGGGTGGCCGGAGTTAGGGTTTCGGTGAGGGAAAAGTGGGGCTGAGATGAGCTAGGGTGGTCAGAAATTAGACTAGGGTTATGGTTTCGGGGTCGAGGAGTATTTATAGAGGGGGTAGGGCGGTTGAAATGGGCTAGGTCGGTGGTGCGATGGCAGTCGCCGCTCGTCGACGGTCGTCGGGGGCAGGTAAGAACGTGGGGGGTGATGGTGAATATACAGCAAGGTCCCCCAAATTTTGGTTTTTGCAAAATAACCCCACTCTCATCGGTTTGCAAATTATTATTTGCAACCCGCAATAAAAATAATTCACTTAATTACAATTTGATATTAAAACAAATTTAAATATTACAAAATAATATTAAGACAATTCAATTAATTACAAAATGATATATTTTGATTTAAAAACTATTTAAAAATTCTAGAAAAATTTCTAGCAATTATATTAATTTATTTTAAATATATAAAAGCTATTTAATATTATAAAAACATTATTTTGAAATTTAGGGGCTTACAACTTGGGCTCGAATTTTTCTGGTGTTTTTTGAGTTAACACCATCGGCCTCCTGACTGCCAGGACCAGGTCGCCTGCTTGGAAAGTCCTCTGCTTGACCTTTTTGTTGAAAGCTTGTGATATATGGGCTTGATAAAGTTCAATGCGCTGCTGAGCTAGGATGCATTTTTCGTCAAGTGCTTCCAATTCTCGCAGACGACGATGCTGATTGTCTTCTTCTGTCAATTGGTTTGTGATCGCTACACGGAGTGAGGGTATTTGGATCTCGAGAGACAGTACCGCTTCGCTCCCGTAGACTAAGAAGAATGGTGTGTTACCTGTCGGAGTCTGTACCGTTGTACGGTAGGCCCAAAGGCATTCGCCGAGCTTTTTGTCCTAGTCGTATTTGTTGGATGATAAGACTTTTTTGAACAGCCTGACAATAGTCTTGTTAAAAGCCTCGGCCAATCCGTTCGCTGCCCGATTGTAGGTGGTTGATGCCACGTTCTGAATATGATTTTTGTCGCAGAATCTGCTGAAAACATGGCTGATGAACTATGGACCATTGTCGTGGATAATCCTACGGGGTACCGTAAAATGGTAGATGACATGATGCTTGATGAAGTTGATCACCCTAGAGCTTTTCACTTTCGTCAGTGGAACTGCTTCTGTCCATTTGGAGAAGTAGTCGGTGATGGCTAGGATGAAGCGGTATCCCCTCGATGAAGGAGGGGTGATAGGTCCCATAATGTTCATTCCCCAAGCTTCAAAGGGCTAGGAGGCGACCGTAGGATGTAGTGGTTCCAATGGTGTATGGATAAAGTCGGCGTGAAGCTAGCAAGCATAGAACTTTTTAGCATAGTCGACGGCGTTGGCTGTCATGGTTGGCCAGTAGTAACCCATGCGTCGCAGTCGATCCTGCAACTTGGGCCCAGGTTGATGAGCCCCGCAAGTTCCATCATGAGCTTCCCGAAGGGCTTCGGCTGCTTCTTTATTGGATAGACATCGAAGGAGAAGTCCATCGTAGGAACTTCGGTACAGCATTTTAGTAGTTGTATCATAATAAAACCGAAGGGAATGCCTTCTGACCGAGACGGCTTCTTTCGGGTCTTCTAGGAGAATTTTATAGACAGCGAAGTCGACGAATGGGAACCTCTAGTCTCGGACATTAACACCGGCACTTGTCGTCATGGCATGGGCCATTTGTGAGCATAGGTTGTTTGTAGGACAGACCAAGTCTCAACCAACTACCGTGTCGTAGCATTGAGTCCCGAAGGGTGCTACTAATGAAGCTACGAGGCCAGCCAGAGCGTCAGCCTCCAGGTTTTGTAGCCGAGGTACATGTTCTATGAAGAACTTAATGAAGGTTGAAATAATATTCAATGCAACTTCATGGTAAGGAACCAGATCTTCATGGCGAACTTCGTACTGCCCTCGAATTTGATTAACGACGAGTTTTGAGTCATCGTAAGCTTCCAGATGATCTACCCCCAGTTGTTGCGCCAGCTGCAGTCCCATGATGAGAGCGTTGTACTCAGCAACATTGTTAGAGCACTGGCTTTGAAAGGGAGTAAGCACGCTGGATGACCAACTGATCGGGGGAGACTAAGACCACCCTCACTCCGGCGATGATTTGGCCTTTGGGGCCTGTTCTCGAAAAACACCCACCAGACGAAGTTTTCTTCGGTGACGTTTGATTCTTGGACCTCATTCGGGATGTCTTCATAGAGTCTGGAGGACTCTGGGATGGGGTGCCCGACTAAAAAGTCAGCTAAAGCTTGTCCTTGACGGCTTTTTGTAGGACGAATACCATGTTATACGGCGTCAACAGGATTGCCCATGTAGCTAGTCGGGAGTTCAACGATCCTGACTTCGTCATGAGAACCCTGAGTGGATTGACTCGGAAGATGATATGAATTGTCTGGCCCGAAACGTAATGGCGAGTCTTCTGGATGGCGAACACCAAAGCCAAACATTACTTTTCGACGGGGTTATACCGGTGTTCAGCCCCGATCATTGTTCTACTAAGGTAGTAGATAACTTGCTCGTAGCCTGCATCGTTGTTCTGAGCCAACAAAGCGCCGAAGGAATGATCCATGGAACGGACGTAGAGGAGAAATGGTTTGCCTGCGATGGGTGCCACCAGGACTGGCGGGCTCGTCAGGTAAGCTTTGATATCATCGAAAGCTTTCTGGCATTATTTTGTCCAGACGTAGGAGACTTTCTTCTTCATGAGCTGGGTGAAGGGTTGGCATTTTTCGGAAAGGTTTGCTATAAACCTTCGGATGTATGCAAGACGCCCCTGTAGGCCTCGAAGTTCTCAGAAGTTCTTCGGAGGGTCCATGTCAAGGATGGCTTTGGTATTCTCGGGGTCAACATAAATGCCTTTCGTCATGATAATGAAGCCCAAGAACTTTCCACTAGAAATCCCAAGGAAGGATTTAGCGGAGTTCATCTTGAGTTGATGCGCTTGCATGAGATCGAAGACTGTCTTCAGCTCTTGTAAGTGATCACCTTTGAGATGGCACTTGACTGTGATATCATCAACATAGCATTCAACTATTTTGTATAGATGTTGATTGAAGATGGTACTCATAGCTCGTTGGTACGTAGCACCCGTGTTCTTCAAACCAAAAGGCATCACTGTGTAGCAGAAAACCCCCTTCGGAGTCCTGAATGACGTGTGTTTTGCGTCATCGGAGAACATTTTGATCTGGTTGTAGCCCGAATACCCGTGTATGAAAGACATGCGTTCGAAGCCACATGTATTGTCGATCATCACGTCAGTGATTGGAAGTAGGAATTCGTCTTTCGGGCAAACAGAATTGAGATCTCTGAAGTCGATGCAGACTTGTATCTTCCCGTTCTTCTTGGTGACAGGGACGACATTGGCCACCCAATTCGGATGTTGCTCTTCACGAATGAACCCGCTGCTCAAGAGTTTGTCCACCTCTTGATCGATAGCGTTCATGATGTCAGGACGAAAACGTCGTTGTTGTTGCTTTATAGGCTTAGCATCAGGTAAGAAGTTAAGTCTATGCATCGCGATCTGGGGATCAAGTCCCGGCATATCTTCGTAGCTCTAGGCGAAGACATCGATATATTCTTTGGCCTATTGGACTAAAGACTCCCGATCTTTTCCCTTTAGACTCTTGCTGATGAAGATAGGTTTGGAAGGAGATCCATCCCCAAGGTCGATCTGCTCGACTTCAGTCTTCAGTAGGGGTTCGCGTAACTGAAAATGAGACTCCCACTGCGCTCCTAGGCGTTAAGCCCAAGGTTTTTTCCTCAAAGAATTTTGGCATTTGGTCATCGCCTTCATCCTTTCGAGATTGTGCAGATGCCATGTTGACTGATAGCACCTTCCTGAAAACTGAGCCGATACTGGTATCGAAATTCCAAGTTGATGCTTCAGATGAATGAGAGTGTTCCACTTCTTCTGCCTCCGAACTCTCTGGAGTTGCCGACGGCGTGACATAGCCCACCCCCCATCGAGTACGATGATAGCAGTCCTGCGGCTTTTCTTTAGGTGTTGGGAGTCAGAGGGGAAGACGTCGACCTTTGCCGTAGTTTAGGCCCTTATTGCTTTTCAGATCGTAACCCATCTTTTGGATGAGGTACTTTGCCTTGTCCGTGTACCGATAGATTTGTATTCTGTCGGTATCCGGTTCTGGCTCGAGTGGCGGGAGGTCTTGATGACGCTCGACTTTGCCGAAGATGATGGGTTCTTCATCTCGGTTCTGCGGTGGGACTATAAAACAGACTCCTTGGGACGGGACTACTCGATTTACATGATTGACGGTCGTTATTTGTGTTTGTAATGACCGTAGAGCGTTATCTAGTGTATACATGGCATTCCAATGTGGAAGACTAGAATAATTAAAAGACACTCTATTATTGATAAAATACGAGATTTTGTCTCGTGGGATTACATTGTCAAGAGAAGGTGCATCTATATCAGCAGATATGTATTCTCCTAACTCTTCATCCGTAAGCACTGGGGCTGGTTCGAAAGAACTTGTCACAATCCGCTATCCAAATTGTTGGGCCGGGCCGAGTCATGTCCAGCCTACGCTTGAGATAAAGCGTAGTAAGCTGTTCTAAAGACAAATAAGATAAGACCAAAGTGTGCTAACAGTTCTATATGTAATAATGAGTCAGAATTGTTCCAAACACAAAAGTCATCTTGTATATAAATAAGTTCCAAGTACAAGTCCAAAATGTAAAACTGGATACAGGTCCAGTTACAAAATACGTAGTCTAAAACATGACTACTCTCAGAAGTCCCGAGCAACTATACAAACTAGATGAGTTTTCCCCGCAGGAACATCCTTGTAAAGTAAGCTTGATCCTCGATGGCAACCCCATAATAAGTATCACAAAGCAACTCCTCCTCGGTAAGTATACCTACAACGTTATCCTGTCAGGACGGAAGCAAGTACTGATTCTAGCAAACTAAATATACGAAACATGAATTGAACAGAAGTGTAGAAATCATGGCATATCATAATCTATCATGGCATCATATGTTTGTTTTAAAGTTTAAAACTATAGCATGCACGTGATCGGTCAATAGGTAAATAAGATGTACAGTGGTACATATCAATTTTTTGATGTGCACATACGTACACATAATGGAATCGGTGTATATCCATACACAAACGCGGGACCAGAACATACGACAAAGTTACATATAGAATGTAATAATGCTCGGTAAATACATACGGAGAAGGACGGCATGATCACGTACTCTTCTAACAGTTTCCCCATAATCCCATTGTTTAAGCATGTGAGAGATATAAGAACTGTCCTAAGCATGGTAGGGACTGAAAATAATACAACATGTGAAGATTTAACTTGCTACCCCAAGGATCAGCATTTAACATGGTTGGATAACAATTTATTGTTGTAACAGTATGTAAATTTTGTAGAGGTACTTGCCTTTAGCAAAGCAAGGTAGTAATAGAAATGCTATAGATGCCTGGTGACTCGTCACTGTAGAAATAATACATAAACTTAGTTTTATACTAAGTTAAACATTAAGACACTAGTTGTGTGACATGACTTTCTAACTGGACACCTAGCCAAATGATGACTTTAGCATAGGAGACCCATGTGGGATGACAGAAAACCCAAACTAACTTTCTAGGGTCTTTATACTAGTGTAAGGTGAGGTCCAATACGACTATTACTCAAATCAACACAAAACTTTGTAAGTCGTAACTACTCAATAAATAAATCAGACTGTACACTGTGTTCCAACAATTTTTGAGATAGACAAAAAGCTTAACTATACATAAAATAAAGTACCAAGATGATCCTTGTTAATTATAGAAATTTATACTAATTCTTCTGGAAGTTATAAACCCTCATAGATATTTATTAAAAATCAGCAAACATATGTATCCTGAAAATGAGTTCTGTTTTCCTATTTTTATAAAATGCCAAAATTACTTATTAAATGCTGGAAAAATTATATTAAATTAGCTAAATTAACATAGTATGTAATTACAATTTTTTCCAGATTTTTACATCAATTAAAATATATATATTCAAAAACAACAAGTAACAATTTTTGTAAAATAATTAATTCACTATTTAATATTTTGTCCACGTATTCGAAATTGAACCGAAGTCCAGATACAGGGACCCAAAGTCTTGAATCAAGTCCAATATGACTTGTACAGACTTTGAATGTATTAGACACATTTGGGCCCAAAAACTCATGCTAGGTTTGGACATCAAATGGCCATGATTAATAAAATACAGTAATTCAATTATAAATATTAAAGAATTTTAATAATATATTTTAAAGTGGTAAAATATACAAGTCATAAAATTACATAATAAAATAACTTGTGAATTTATACATAATAATATTTTGCACAAAAATTGTACTTTGAAATATATTTACATATACAATAAATACATTTATATATAGATATATATATATATATTATATCTATATATTATATAATATATTATATATACTGTTATATATATATATATATATCTATATATATAATAGATATATCTATTATACCAGATATATATATATATATATTCTTATATATCTATTATATATATATATATATATAT